>CAUYUJ010007891.1:1094724-1152224 GCA_963575745.1 Prorocentrum cordatum
AAAACATGAGTGGGTATCACTCAGGGTATCCAGTGCATTTCGGCTTCTATGCAGTTCAAAGTTTATTTGCAAGAGCAGTTTGGATAGGACCCTGTGTACACCAGGATTAGTCCCACGTCGCCGGGATTGGTCCCTCTACGGGGCTGGACCCCCCCGCACAGGCTGGTGCTCCCGTGCATACCTTGACGATCGCAGCGCAACCCCGCCCCGACATACCCCACCCCGCCTCAAAGTTAGCGTTACCCGCCCCTCTCTCCGGGGTATCACCATTACCCGCAATGTTAACAATCTTTCGTCGACCTCATTTTTCCTCCCTCCCCAAGGAGAAGACCCTGGGACTCTCCCACCCAGACACCCTGAAGACCGTCAATAACCTCGCGGTGCTGCTCCACGACATGGACCGACACGGCGACGCGGAGCCGCTAAGCCGCCGTGCCTTCAGCGAGCGGAGCGCGAAGCTGGGGCTCCAGCACGCGGACACGCTGACGTCCTGCTACAACCTGGCCATGCTCCTCGAGTCCATGGGCCGCGCGCAGGAGGCCGAGCGGCTCTACAGGCAGGCCGTCGAGGGCCTGGAGGACACCCTGGGCCCCGCGCACCCAGACACTCTGCGGGCCCTCCACAGCCTTGCCGCGCTGCTGCACGGCGCGGGACGCCACCACGAGGCCGAGCCCACGGCGCGCCGCGTGTACGAGGCGCGGGAGGCCACGATGGGTGCGGCGCACCCCGACGCCCTCCAGGCGCTCGCCACGCTGGCGCAGGTGCTGCGCGGCGCGGGCCAGGGGGTGGAGGCCGAGGCGCTGCTGCGCCGGGCGGCCGAGGGCAGCGAGGCCGCTCTCGGCCCGAGGCACCCGGACACGCTGGCCCGCCAGCACGCGCTTGCGGAGGCGCTGTGCGCCGCTGGCCAATGCGAGGAGGCCGAGCTGCTCTGCCGGCGCGCGGCGGAGGGGCGCGAGGCGGCCCTGGGTGTCGCGGACTTGGACACGCTGCAGTCCGCGGCGCTGCTCGCCGAGCTGCTGGAGCGCATGGGGCGGCTCGCGGAGGCGGAGCCGATCCACAGGCGGGTGCGATCACGGGCCAGGGGAGGGCCAGCATAAGCCAGAGGGGCCACGAGGGAAGTGTGCCCTGTCCAGTGGTTCCGCCTCTCGGGGGGCGTCCTGGGCCCAGAGGGGCCCAGGGTCACAAGCTGGGTCAGGGGCGCCCTGGGGCAGCCATGATGCGCTTCCCCCAGGGCACCTCTGGCTCATGGCAGAGGCGGGTGCTCACGGGCAGAGAGGAGGCCCTCGGTCACGACCACCCCGACACGATCCAGTCCCTGGCAGATCTGTCCGCGGTGCTCGACTCGCTGGGCAGGCCTGGGGAGGCGGAGCCGTTCGCGCGCCTGGCGCTCGAGGGCAAGGAGGCGAGCCTGGGGCCGAAGCACGCGGAGGCGCTGCGGGCGGCCAGCAGCCTGGCCTCCCTGCTCTCCAAGTGCGGGCGCCACGGCGAAGCAGAGCAGCTGTCCCTGCGGGTCGTGCAGGACAGCGAGGCTCAGGGGCAACGATAGGGTGGGGCGGATGGGCTCCGGGGAGGGGGGGGCGCATCGATCCCCAATCGCCCACTCATCGCCGAGAGGGGCCCGATAGCCCATCCCGCACAGGACCCTGCGGATGCGCTTATGACCGATCTGTCGGCGGTACATCGCTGATTCCAGGTCGATGTCCCCCCCCCTTGAGCTGGCTCCCCTCCCTGGCGTTGCCCCTCAGAGGCGGTGCTGGGGCGGCGCCACCCGCAGGCCCTGGCCTTCCAGGCGGCCCGCGCGGATCTCCTGCTGGCGGCCGGGCGCCCGGGAGAGGCGGAGCACCTGTGCGAGCAGGTTCTAGGCCTCCTAGATGGGGTCCGAGTGGATGGGGTCGGAGGATCCCGCCGCATCGCCGATGCATCGGCGATGCGGCTCGATGTGGAGACCTTGCTTCCCCACGCCGACGTGGCCGATGCATCGCCGACGCATCCCCGACGCATCGCCGACGCATCGCCTACAGATCGCCGACACGTCGGCCACGCATCGGCGATGCGGCACGATCCTTCGACCCCATCTGCTCGGACCTCACCTGGGAGGCCTCTACAGGTGCGCGAGCGCCGCGCCCAGGCGCTCGGCCCGGACCACCCCGCCTCCCTGGGCTCCGCGCGACAGCTGGCGGCGCTGCTGCGCGCCACGGGCCGGGCCGCCGAGGGCGAGCAGCTGCTGCGGCACACCCTGGGGAGCAGCGAGGCGCGGCGGCGAGGTCCGAGGCCTGCCCTCGCCGATATCCACGACCAAGGGGCCCAAGGACACACACATAGATACATACACAGTTCCAAGGATTCCCCATACTGTTCCATATTGTTCCACACATATTTTCTGGATTCTTCCCCCACTTCTTCCATGTTTTCCCATCTTCTCCTTGTTAGTTGTGTCTGTGTGTGTTTCTCCCCTCCTGACACGAGGCGGGCAGCTCAATGGGCGGCGGGGGCAGGGTTCGGAGCTCGTCATGCACGTGGCGGAACCCGAGAGTTCAGGGGAGACCCCTGCCAAGAAACACCCTGCTGGCCTCCAGGGTGCCCTGGGTGTCTTGGGCTTCGATGGTTTTGCCGTGGAGAGCGTGACGCTCCCACACGAAAGAATCTACGGACTCCCTGGCTGGGGTCTCAGGGGTGGGTTTCTCGTGGAAGGTTTCTTGTGGTCGAGCTCCTACTTTAGGGTTCGGATGTCGCCACCCAGAGGCGGCCCTCGGCCCAGAGCACCTGGACACGCTGGCATGCGGCTGCGCCCTGGGCGAAGCCCTGGGGCTCGATGGGCGGTGGGAGGCGGCGGAGCCGCTCCTGCGGCGAGTGCTCGCAGGCCGCGCCGGGGGGGGGGGGGGGGGGGGCTGGGGGGGGGGGGGCTCCCGGCCGGTGCAGCTCGGGCACCGAGGGTCTCCGTCCGCGCCCTCTGGGGGGCAGCAGCTCATCATGGGCCTGTTCTCCACCACCACCACCATAAGTTGGAGAGGGGAAGGAGGTGGAGGAGGACCCCCTCCCCCTCCTACGTATGGTGGTGGCAGTGGAAGAGCAAGCCCACCAGCTCATGGAGTCGTGGCCGCCCTCCTGGCCCTCCCCGGCCCCGTCGCGGAGGGGGGCGGGTCCCCGTGCTGACTGAGCTCGTTCGGCGTCCGACCCGCCACGGCGCCCGCCGAGTGCCAAGGCCACAGACCTCCTTGGAGGACAGCCCGCGCGTGTTCGCACCCGATTGGACTCAGTCATGTTCCGATGTGCGCCACAGGGGAAGCCCCTGGAAGTGGAAGGCTTCCGTTCCTGCACTCCGTTTGGCTTGAGCTCCGTTCCCCCAGATCTTGTCCGGCTATCGATCTGACCGCCAGCTGGCTTGCCTTCCCGTCCCTGCTTGAGCCCTCCCCGAAGTCGGACGGGGCAAGGACGAGGCTACATCCGCTCCAGAGCGTTCCAGAACGCTCACAGAGCGTTCCAGAACGCTCTGAGAAAGCTGCGGTGCTCGACACGTCCTCCAGAGCCGCCAGATCTAAGAGCTTGATTCAGAGCATGCTTCCTCCCCCGATGTTGTCCTCGTCCTGGCTTCGTCCTGCCCCCCCGAACAAAGGCAGGGAGGCCGCGCTGGGAAGCTGGCACCCGCAGACGCTCGCGGCCACGCACCGGCTGGCCGCGTGCCTGCTGGGGCTGGGGCGCCAGTCCGAGGCGGCCAAGCTGTTGCGCCGCGCCGCGGAGCGGGCGGAGTGCGCCGTGGGCCTAGCGCCTCGGGACCGCGCCTGCCCCGTGGGGCGTCCCGGGAGGGGCCTCGCCCTCGACCGGGCCACTGTCCGCCAGGCAGGTCGAGGCATGCCCAGATACCTCCTGGGACTCCCTCGCCTCGCTCTTTCCCCCCCTATCCTCTTCCCCGGGCTCTTCGGACGCACCCCTATGGAGGACGGGCGACCCCCCATCGTGTATCCCAGGGTTGGGCCCCAAACTGCTGGTCCATTTGAAAACCCCACCCCACGAAACCTGGGATAGAAGTCGACAGATCCCATGTTACAAGGAGTTGCCATATCTTCCTCTGCGGAATGCGGGGGAAGAAGACGGCGGAAGTAGAAGTTGGCCTCTTCAGATATGGCAGCCTCTTGGGGTTTAGGGTTCCCGGAACTGGCCCGTGAAGAGCAAACTGGCGCCAGTTCAGCGGCGGCAGTTCGCCTTCGGGGGCCCCCTCTTCGCCACGGCGGGGCGCAGCTCGGGAAACGGGTGCGTTTGGACCTCAGGGGGGGGGGTCTGGGCGATCGATGTGGAGCTGCCGCTGCCTCAGCTCGCCCTGCTCCGACATCTCGTGAGCGGCGGACTGGCGCCAGGACTAATTACAGTGGGGGCCCATGCCAAGAAACACCCTGCTTGCCTCCAGGGTGCCTTGGGTGTCTTGGGTTTCGATGGTTTTGCCATGGAAAGCGTGACGCTCCCACGCCAAACATCAATGGACGTCCTAGGGTCTCAGGGTTGGGTTTCTTGTGGACTAGCCACTAGCCTCCACTGTATGCACTGCGTCTCGTTCATGGGAAGGAGGGGGCCCTCAGGAGCTGGAAGCCTGTGAACCTCACTTGGCAGGAGGAGAGGCGTGAGGACACGGGTTTCTTTGCCGATAGCGGGGCACGAGCGCCCGACCCTGAGTGTGACCTTCCAAGGAGTTCGAGGCGGGTCCCTTTGAGGAGCCCAGGCCGTGTCCGGCAGTTGCTTCTCGCCGGCACGTTCAAAGCGCATGTGTCACATCTGGGGCTCGAGAGATCAGCCTTAATTCAAGGCGTCATTATGTTTGATTCGTGATTCGAGCGACGAGCAGCGACGATCTATGTGCATTGCGACGCGGTCAAGCCTCCGAGTGCACACCTCGCGCGTTGTCACGGTCGGCCCTTCAGAGCACAGCATGGGATCGGAGTTCAATTGCCAAGGCGTTAGGGCCCGAGCACCCGGACACTCTGCTGTATCGCAAGACCTACGAGGAGATGAGACTAGCTTGCAGCGTCATGTGACCAGCTTGACAATGTGTTGCAATCGTGGACGGTTGTCGCCCTCTGGCAGTTTCTTCTTAGGTCATCTCCTTGGCAAGAAGCTTACAGCCTCAGCGTCGTCTACAGTCCCTAAACCTGTCACATCCCCCACCTGCTTGTGAGGCTGGTCTGCCAGCCCCTGACGTGTCAATGATCCGCTGCGCGCTGCAGCAAGCTCGGGCTGCCACCGCAGAGCCGACCAAGGTTAGCAGGGGGCTCGCAGCTGAGAAAACGCCATCAATCGCAACGGTAATCATCATCAGCATCAGCATCATCAGCATCATCAGCTTCATTGTCATGTTCTTCGTTGCCATCGTGTCTCAAGGCCATGGTGGCTAGGACCAGAGGCTGAAGCCGCATGACGCAGGCGGTGGGCGCTGCACCTTCCCTCAGGAGTGTCATGTTGCATGCGATCCGCATCGAGGGCTGGTCCAAAAAAGCACGCGATGCCTTCAGTGTCTGGGAATATCATGCTGCAAGTTGGACAGGTATGACCTCCTCTGGCCGTGCTCCTCGCCACCCTATGGGCGATTCGTGTCCTCATCTGCCTTCTCTTCTTGTATGATGTATTTTCCCTCCCCCGCTTCCTGCCCACCATCCGTGCTGATCTCCTTTGTGTTTGATTTTCATATTTACTCAAACATAAGTGTTGCTGGGCTCCCTATCTCAGTCTGGTCGCTCTCGCTTCCTGGCACAGGCTGTCATCTGTTTGGAATTGAGACTCACGGTCAAGCCTGTCGGGCTCCCGCCCAAACCGGTCCCAAAACAACACCACCAACAACAACAAGCATTTTGAAGACTGCTCGCTCTTATTTGCTCGAGTGTCATTGAACGTGTATTGCCCAAACCCTCGATACCCGCCCTCTTCGTCTTCGATCATACCCTTGTGGGGGGTCTATACTTCTTCCCTGCGGGCCGGGCTCCGGCAGGCGGCGGGGCGGCCGCGGACCGTCGGCCTGGCCAGCGGCAGCGCTGATCGGCGGCAACCCGACCCCAAGAAGGACGGACAGGGGACCGACCACGACGACGACCGCGACGACGACGACGATGACGACGACGAGCGAAAGCGAGAGCGAGGTCGAGAGCGCCAGCGGGGCCACGAAGGGCATGTGTATGGGGCCACGAAAAGCGCGCGCGAGCGGGGGCCGCGAAGGGCAGGTAATGCGGGGCCACAGAGGGCAACGACGGGGCCACTGAGGGTAGCAAGAGGGCCACGTAGGACAGCGAGGGGGCCACAAAGGGCGACAGCGGGGCCCGAAAAGGCATGCGTATGGTGCCACGACGGGCGCGAACGAGCGGAGGCCACGAAGAGCTGCAACGGTGCCGCGAAGGGCAGCGACGGGGCCACGGAGGGCTGCACCAGGGCCACGAAGGACAGCGAGGGGGTCACGCAGGAGTGCAACGGGGCCACGAAGGGCAGCGAGGGAGCCACGAAGGGCTGCAACGGTGCCACGAAGGACAGCGAGAGGGCCACGAAGGGCTGCAACGGGCTACGGAGGACAGCGAAGGAGCCACGAAGGGCTGCAACGGGACCACGAAGGGCGGCGCAGGGGCCGCGCAGGGCGGCAACGGGGCCACGAAGAGCGGCGAGGGGGCCACGAAGGGCGGCCGCGGGGCCACGAAGGACAGCGAGGGGGCCACGAAGGGCTGTAACGGCGCCACGAAGGGCAGCGAGATCCCGAGTCCTAAGTAAGCTTCGAGGGAGTGCTAAGCGTGTGCGTGGCTCCTGGGTGGCTGAGTCGGGAGCGCGGCGCTTGAGTAAATTACGAGGAGCTCCAACGCAAGAGCGCGATTCTTGCGTAATTTGCAAACAAGTCTCCAGCGAGAGCGCGGTTCCAGAGCGCCGAGAGACCGATTCCTGAATAAATCGCAAAGGAAGTCCGAAGCGAGAGCGCGACTCCTGCGTAAAATGCGAGGGCGTCTCAGGCAGGAGCAGGGGTCCGGGCTAAATTGTGAGGAAGTCTCGGGCGGGAGCCGTTGTTGTTGCTATAATCCGGGGGCCAACACCGCATTTTAAGCCCAATGACAATCCTTGATAAAAAAGAGGCGGGTCCCGGGGGAATAAGTTCAATTGAAAAACAAAATTGTCACCGGAAGGGGGATCAACAATATACATATTTCAGTTGAGAGAATTCAACAACAACAGCGAGGACGATGACAACACCACCACCAACACTCCCACCAACACCAACACCACCAACAACAATCATTTTAAGACTGTTCGCTCTTATCTGCTCTCGCGTCATTCAACACATCCCAAGCCCTCGATACCCCCCTCTTCGTCTTCGACCGTCCACCGTTGGGAATAGATGTTTATCTGCAACGCGTATTTGGTACAGCCCGTGAGGCAGGGGAATGAAGGACGGATGGAAGGAAAGGACAAGGGACAAGGGGGAAGGAGGAGGATGGAACACGAGAGAGAACAGCAGGAGAGGGGGTTAGGAACAGAAAACATGTGGCAGAACCAGACGGACAGATCGGGCGGGTAGACCCTAACAGGCGGGTCGGGGGGGAGGGCCCAGGCGACCAGGTCGACCAGGCGGGTTGCTGGAGCGTGTGTCCTGCATGAATCGCAAGCAAGTCTCGAGCGACAGCGCGAGTCTCAAACAAATCTTTCGGAAATCCACAGCGAGATCGTGATTCCTGAGTGCCGCGGGCGCGGCGTCGGAATAAATTGCGAGGGGGTCTGAAACGTCAGTGCGAGTTTTGCATAACTTGTGAAAAAGTCGCGCGCGAGCGCGCGATTTGGGAACACAGTGTGACGAAGTATCAGGTGGGAACCGTTGTTGTTGTTTGTGTTGTAGGTGTTGATTTTTCATTATTGACGAATAATTGGTTGTTGATCCCCCCCCGGTGACCATTGTGTCTTTTTCAAGTGGAGTGTATCCCCCGGGGCTCGCACCCTGTTTTTTTTGTTATCCGAGAAGTCACGGGGCTCAAACTGGGCCCCTGGCCCCCGGATTACAACAACAACGGCTCCCGCCTGAGATTTCCTTACAAGGTATTCCTAAATCGCGTTCTCGCGCGGGACTTCCTCACAAGTCATGTGCGCATCGCGCTCTCGCGTGGGACTTCCTTGCGATTAATTCTAACGATGCGCCCTCCTCGCTCAGGAATCATGCTGTCGTTATGGCTTCTCTCGCGATTTTTTGGGGAATCGCGCTCTCGCTCGAGACTCCCTCTCGATTCATGCAGGACCCACGCTTCAGCAACCCGCCTGCTCGACCTCGTCGCCTGGGCCCAGCTTCCTGACCTGCCCGCTAT
Organism: Prorocentrum cordatum; assembly: GCA_963575745.1. Taxonomy (NCBI): domain Eukaryota; class Dinophyceae; order Prorocentrales; family Prorocentraceae; genus Prorocentrum; species Prorocentrum cordatum. The sequence continues at coordinate 1,103,031 of CAUYUJ010007891.1, forward strand.
GGGTCTGCCCACCCGATCTGCCCGTCTGGATCTACCACTTGTTTTCTGGTCCTTGCCCCCTCTCGTGCTAATTTCTCTCGTGCTCCATTCGTTTCTCTCCCCTTTCCACCCGTCCTCTCGTCCCTTGCTTTAGGGCTTCACTAAATGCACATGGCAGGCAAGGAAGATAGAGTCCAAAGGGGGTACGATCGACGACGACGAGGGCGGGTACCGAGGGTTTGGGATATACGTATTGATTGGCACGCGAGCAGATGGGAGCGAACAGTCTTAACATGATTGTTGTTGTTGCTGCTGTCGTAAAGTGGGTGCCACATATACAATTCTGACATTCAGGAATTTCCAGAAGAAACAACAGGGTACAAGCCTTGGGAAGGGCACTTCAATCGAACAACTACAATGTGCCCCGGATGGGGGGTCAACCAGAGTTGTTCTTCAGTAGTGGGAGTTCAACAACAATATCAATATGTTCGATATTGGTTGCTCTTATCTGCCCTCGTGCCAGTTAATAGTATATCCCAAGCCCTCGGTACCCTCCCTCTTCGTTTTCGATCGCATCTTCTTATGGGTATATCTTCTTGCCTGCACCATGTGTTTCGTGCAGCCTCTAAGACAGGGAAAGAGAGGACAGACGGAAGGGGAAGGGACAAGGGGGAAAGAGGAGGACGGAGCACGAGAGAAATTAGCACGAGTGGGGGCAAGGAACAGAAAACAGGTGGTAAAACCAGACGGGCAGATTGGGCGGGTAGACCCTAACGGGCGGGTCGGGGAGCTGGGCCCAGGCAAGCCAAGTCGAGCAAACGGGTTGCTGGAGCGTGTGTCCTGCACGAATCGCGAAGAGAGGTCTCGAGCACAAGCGCGATTCTGAAATATATCGTGAGATATCCAGAGCGACAGCATGATTCTTGCGTGTCGACGGCGCGGTGTTTGAATACATTGTAAGGAAGTCCCACGCGAGAGCGCGACTCCTGTATACATAGTGAGGAGGTCCCGCGCGAGAGTGTGATTTTGGATTGCATGTTTGGAGAAGTGTCAGGAGGGAGAAGTGTTTTTGTAAACCGGGGACCACGGGCACAGTTTGGTGACTCCACACTGTCCCTTGTGAAAAACCAGGCGCCAGCCCCGGAAAGGGCATTTCAATCTAAAACATAGAATGGTTTTCGGAGGGGGGGCCCACAACAGTTGTTCATTACAAACCAAAAATGAAGATTCAGCGCTCCCGTGCGATACATGGAGGCCCTGGCCAGAGAGGGCCTGAAACTCAGGAAGGGCGCTCTCGCCTGAGGCTTCTTCGCAATTCAGTACCACAGGGGGGTCCTTCAGAGCATGCTTGCCGCTACTTACGCATGCGGGAACGTCAGTTTCGCCTGAGACTCCCTCGCAATTTAGCACCACAAGGGGATCCTTCAGAACCATGTTGCCGCTACTCGCGGATGCCGGAGCGGCCTTTTAGCTTGAGTTTTCTTTGCGATTTAGCACCACAAGGGGATGCTTGAGAGCTTGTTGCTACTCGCGGATGCCCAGACGGCCGTTTCGTTTAAGACGTCTTCGCAGTTCTGCATCGCAGTGGAATCCGTCACAGCTGTCGTGCCACTACTTGCGGAGGCCACGGGGCGCTCCAGGGACCTGTGGTCGGGGAACGTTTTTCGGCCTTCCCGCCCCCCCAGGAGGCCCCAGGAGGCCCCAGGAAACATTTCCTGTGTTGGCATCTGTGTTCGGGGAGCGCTTTTCGGCCCTCCCGTCCCCAGGCGGCCCCAGGAGGCCCCAGAAGAGATTGCTCTGCATCGGGATCTGTGTTCTGGGAGCGCTTTCCAGCCCCTCCGCTCCCAGGGTGCCAGGGGGGGGGGGCAGAACATTTTTTTCTGAATTGGGACCTGTGTTCTGGGAGCGCTTTTCGGCCCCCCCGCCCCCAGGAGGTCCTCCGAGGCCTCCGGAGGTCCCAAAGAAGCATGCTTCTGTATTGGGATCTGTGTCTTGGGAGTGCTTTTGGCCCCCCCGTGGGCTTCGGCCCCATGGGCTTTGCCCCTGTAGGCTGTGTCGCCCTTCCCCTGGGGCTCGAATCCTTTGCGTTTTACGCATGTTCCTCTGGATGGCCCCTCTCCTGAGGCTCGCCTCCTTAGTTGTTTACATGTGTTTCTATCGATTGCCCCTCGACTGGGGCTCGAATCCTGAATGTTCTACGTGTGCTCCTTGAGATTGCCCCTCGATTGGGGCTCGAATCTTTAATGTTTTACGTCTGTTCCTATATATTGCCTCTTTCCTGGGGCTCGAGTCCTCAGTGCTTCGAACCCTCGCCGGTCCCCACAGACGCACTGATTGGTGCATGCGCCGTGCGAGCTGAAAGTGGGACATGTGCCTCGGGAGAGGTGCTGGCTCGACCTCCTTGGGCGGGAGATCTTGGCGTGGGAAAGAATGTCGCCCCCCTTCGCACATGGTTCCCCACGAGGAGGTGGCATCGTGATGGATGCATGTTACATGTAGAAGCATGGCGCATGAGGGTAACATGATTGTTGTTGTTTCTGCTGTGGGCTGCGTGCTGATCTGTCGCCGGCGTTTTCCTTCGGTGGCGGGGGGGTATTACTGTACACTTCGTCGGTTCACGGGGTTGGCTTTTCTGGCTTGCCAAGCGACGCAATGCTGTCGATGCTGAGGGTGTCTCAATTTGGTGGCTGTGTTTCTGGGGGTCTATCCTCGGGAGTCGTAGTCTTCAGAGCCGTCTTGGGCGCCCTCCCAAGCAATCCCATCCTCACGCTGAGGGTCGGCAGTTTGGTTGTCACCACCCACCAAACCACCCCAACCTAACCCGAAGGCCTCAATTTGCCTTCCATTTCCAGTGGGGGGGCGGGGTGGTCTGGTAAGTGGTCAGGTTGATACCCGCGTGCTCCTTGCCGCGCTTCCGCTTCTCCCCTTTTATCACCCCGAGCCGGAGGCCTGCCGTGGCAGGCGTAGGCGGTGCCGCAGCGGCTGCCGCGCCACGCATCCAAGGGAGGCCACACGATTGCTTCGGACGCAGGCTTGCGGAATTTCACATGTCGCGCTCTCAGTCATTGCCAGTATCGTTTAACCGATCCTTACCCCCATCCTGATCCCTGTCCCGATGCCCACCATCTTACCACCCCAGTTAGTTCATGCCTCTCGAAACCCGAAGGGAACAGCCTATATCCCCATCCAGGGGGATGAAGCGGCCAGTGGGACCCAGGCAACGCCAGTGGGGATAGGGATCGGTTAATCGATGCCCACATTGTGGTAAAGCAACATTTGGCAGCAGCAGCCTCACGAGCACGATCAGAGCCATGATCAGGAGCAGGAGGAGCAGCAACAGGATACTACGATCGGTTATTGGACGGATGATTGCAAGTACTGGGGACGAGGAAACCAATGTCTTCTGCACAGGTCCCGTGCGAGAATTTTCGTAGCCTTGTGTTCACTCCAGAGCCGCTTTCGCGTGGTTTGCTGCACTGTGCGTGGCTTGTCTTGTGTTGGTGCTCTGTGCTGCGCGCAGTATGACTAGCTTGTGCATTGCGAGGGGTTGCAATAATGATGATGGTCTATCTGTATGTTCATATACAGATGTAGAAACATCTACATATTTACTATACCAGACATGTGAGTGCCAATGCACAGGCCACAACGAAAGAGATTTTGCAGCGCGTGTGTCACCAATATCGAGTGGGTTACGATAATTGTGCTATGCAAGGCGCCTTCGAGCTGGACGGGCAGAACGTTGTTTCCTGTCCTCCGCTTGGCCCCGATTTCACCCCAGGGTTATATCTCCCCAACGGATTGCATTGTCGCGCGTTTGTTTAGTGTGGAGACGTTCCGCTCGCGATCACAGCAGGAGTCCACTCAGAGTTTGCTTCAGATTAAGGCTGGCTGTCGCAGAAGTCAGAGAGGGGCGTCTCGCTGTTGATCCTATTGCCGCGGCTCAGTAGAATTGTAAAACAGCGTATTCAAATTCCAGTTTCGGGCTAGCCATGGGCCGTCGATGTCTTTGCAGCATCAAGTTCCGTTGCGCAGCGTCAGCGCTCGAGAGGGCCCCAGCGAGGTCAAGATGTCGCTGTGCGAAGAACAGGAGCAGTAAGTTCAGAATTCTGGGCAGGTTGTCTACACCGATCGAGGGGGGGCAGCACCGGAGGCCTAAGGCTTCGGACCGTGCTTCGGCCCGAGAAGAGGGCAGAGGGAACGCGATGGAGAAGGAGACGCGGAAGAAAGCGTGCAGGTGGGATTGAGGGTCAGATGGACCGTAGACGCGCTTAAGGCGATGTAGGTAACGGCGGTGTAGGTTTCGGTATTGCAGGTGGGGGTGGTTCGTGGCCAACCCAATTGTGAGAGAGGCTTGTTCGCGTTTTCTTATAATTCGTTCTGCGCGAGTTCGGCGTCGCAAAAACCAGATTCCCAACACCGCCGTTAATCAACATCCCCGTTAGCGTGGCCTTAGGGGAGCGTGCGGGTGGATTGAGGATCAGATGGAGGCAGGGGCCGGCGGGGAAAGGAGAAAGGAAGCCCCATCACAAGGTTCGCGCCGGCGATTCGTGAAGTCTGGGGTAGCGGAGGGCGGCGCGGTTGTAGTATATAGCGTCTCTCGTTCCGATGCAGCGGAAAGAGGACCACAAACTCGGAATCCACCCTATGTGTTCGGACGAGCGACGGCGGAGCGGCACAAAGCGCCGGTGAGACATTTACATGTCGTGCTTGTGCGCGGCTGGGCCCAGAGGGCAGCGGCCGGGCCCCATGATCTTGAGTGTTTGTTCCAGTTCCTATGCTTAGTCTGCCACAGCAGCCTGAGGAGGCACATTGGCCGAAGGCCAGCACGAGCCCCTCGCTTTTCAAGCACCTAGTGGGCGATGAGCTCTGCCACCAATGCTGGTATTGGTGCTGTAACGGTCTACGGGTGACGTGTACATTTTGCTGGCTCAGCTCGAGGAAGAGGAGGAGGACTCGCGATCAGCTCGATCGCAGCGCATCCTAAAACGGTGTGGATATGTTGCAGAGTCCTGCTTCAAGCGGGTCCTGGTTCAGAGTGAGGTTCGTGGTAGAGCAGGGGCTACCGCCGTTTCTCTACGGCGTTGTAGGGAATTGCGGACGATGTCCATCATCTTCGGGATGTTTCCTCGGCGTGCTGGAGGAATGCGTCGATCTCGATTTGGGGTCCCAGAGGGGCCAGACATTTTCGCGTTCCCCGCTGCTGCCCTCCGAACGCCGCCCACATCGATAGTGTGGTCCTGCGCGCACTTAGTGTCCTTAATCCGTCGGCTCTAGAGAACCAAGCTTGTTGTACATGATATCGATGCGCGATCAGTGTCAACTATCAGCATTGGCGGAGCGCATGGCCTGGCGTCCAAGCTGGCTACATCGCGTGCAGCCTTTAACAGGGGCAGCACGGGATGTTTCTTGCCTGTGCCCATGCGGGTACTCGCATGTAGTAGACGCGGGGAAGAACGGAGCAAGATGTAGCGCCGTTGGGGCAATCGTTGATCGCTTACCACTGCCTCCTGGCATTCCGCTCTGCTGATATTGTAACATAGTTTCCGGGTTCGTGAGGGCTTTGGGGACCAAGACCCGATCACAGTACCAGTCCGAGCCCATGAAGAGTCTTCCGCTGATTTCAGGAATGAGTGTCGTCCATGACGGCAAGAGGGGTACACCCAACCCCCTTCTGGAAGGAGGGAGGGATGCTCTCCCTCTCCCCCTGACGTCCAGACATCCGACGCATTTCTGTTGGCGGGTGACTTGGGCCCCTGTGCCTCTCGACCCATCATCCTGGAGACAGTGTTTTCGTCCGTCGGTTATTGACTGCCCCGAAGCCCGAAATGAGTTGATAGAGCCCCCCCAAAGCAATGTTGCCCCTGGCTTTTCGCAATGCCTAGAGATCTAGGTGGGAGGGGGCGGGGGCTGGAGGAGGGGAGGCGCGTTTGGGGCCTCATGGAAGATAGCTCCCCTGGAAGATGTCAAGAGGCCAGAGGGGGACCCGTATCACGAACGGATCGTGGCGCCCGAGGCTTGGGCAGGCTAGTAGGGGGACAGCTCCCTCTTCTCTGGTCCTGCTCAGCCAGCCCCAGGGGGGCCCCAGCATCGCTCGGCCAACTGGGACAGGGCGAGCTCCTCAGCGGGTCCTGGCCAACTCCAGTTTCAGAAGCTGTCGCCCCGACATTTCCGGCCTCCAGCGATGGAAGAGGGAGAAGAAACAAGGAGCACGGAGGAGCGAGGAGCGAGCGGGATCAGGAGCAACGGGAGGAGGAAGCGGATGAGGCGGCAGAGGGAGAGGTGTACCGACGCGCCTGGTTTGTCTAAAAGGGCTTATGTATCAGTCCCGCGGAACGAGGGTTGACGAGATTGGCGACGCAAACGCAGAGTCATCAGCCATCTGCAAGTTCAACGATGCCAGATTACGTGCAAAGCCGCATGCGCAAAAATCGTGTACTCACGTGGTTACCATTGCAAGCGGGCGCTGGCGGAAACTTCAGCCTCATTCGGTCGTCCTCGGTGTGATGGAGTCGGCGTTTGAAGGGGAAGCTCGCCAGTTCCTACCAGCTCTGGGGGGTGGTCTCGAGAGTGGCTTGGTCCCGCCGGGTAGCGGCAGACGTCGGCGAGAATGGATGTGCTTTTGTTAGGTAGGCCATGTATCTGCGCCCTCCGCTGGGCGGCTTGATCAAGGGAGCGTGTGTGTTGTCAGAGCCAGCGCGTGAGCGGTGGGAAAACGTCGCAGCGAGACGCCCTGATGGTCTCAGCACACGCAGAAGTAAACGGCTGAAGGAGACTCAGACCAGCAGTGATGGTGTTAATCAGGAGGGAGAAAACACACAGACCCATTTCATTGTCGATTCCCAGGAAAATGTGGGAAAATATGGGAAGTGGGGGGAAGACGAAAACCCAGAAAATATCGGAAACTGTGGGGAATCCTGGGATTGTGTGTATTTATTTGCGTGTCCCTGGGCCACTTCAGTTAAGCATGCGGTTTCAGTTCCCTCTCCACGGCAGGCTCAGAACAGGCCTACACCGTGAGGTGTGCAGGTGCAGACGCAAGTATGTACGTGCGCGCGCGTGTCAGCTGTTGCGTGTGCGCTCCACGATGCCAGCGCGTGCTTCAGGCGATCGCAAACCTGGATTAGGGGGGCGTGGATTAGCGACGGTTCCCGTTGCCATGGGAAATCGCGGATTTCCGCCGCCAAGCGAGGCGGCACCGACCGCATTTTAGGGAGGGCGCTTCCCCCGATCCATGGATTTGGCGACCGCGCGCCAAATCCATGGATCGCTAATCCATGTTTGCGCGCCCCGGAGTGATACTCCAACCAGTTGATGAGCGCCAACAGGGCAACTGCGGCGGGGACCTGGGGGCAACATGGGGCAGGACCCCATGTCGGGATCCTACACCCCTCCGCGAAACTTGACGCAAGTTTTTCCGCGCCGCGCCGGCGCCCCCATACCCCAAAATCTCAATGCTGATGCCGAAGCACGTGACTTCCCGACGGCGTCCGCGCACCGCGCCGCGCGCGCAATTGTACACGAACGTTGGGAGGTGGGGGGGGGGTCGGCAAAACTTGCGTTAAGTTTCGCGGGGGTTTGGCGGCGGCGACAACGTCAGCGACGACGCCGGCGTCAACGGCAGCAATGGCGACGAGCACTGGACGGGCACTGGCGGGCTGGCAGGCAGAGAGGCACTCTGGCTTGCCCCTCATGGGCACGTCGCGACTTGCCCGCCGCGGCCCGCCCGCGCGCCTTCCGCGGCCCTCTCGGCGTGACCCTGTGGGCCAAGCCCTCTTTGGCGTGACCCTGTGGGCGCGACCCTGTGGGTGGGACCCTGTGGCCAACCAGCGGCCCCGCGATCTACCCTGCGGACGGGACCCACTGGGCACAAGGACCCTACGGTCTTACAAAAATCCCTCGCACGAATCAAAAAGAACCATCTACTCCAAAGAAAAGCCCCAATCAGTGGATAGTTTGATGAATCGTGGGATCGATGAAGAGATCGATAAGGAGATCGACCAGGAACCCGGGAGGCCGGAACCCACCGAAATCGGCCTGGAACCAATGACCAGGAACCCGGGAACCCGGAACCGGGAACCCGGGAACCAAGCTGGCCACCAAAATCAGCGGGACATTTTCGCCAAATCTTTCAATTTACGCTAGGACCCCTTCAGTGCAAGCACTGATTGTGGAATTTACTCCATATCCTGCATTAAACGGCCCCACCAAAAACAACCGGCTCACCCCCTGCTGCGGCGCTTTCATGTTCGGGCCCCTCCTCCGTCGGGGGGACCTTAACAATCCGCCCCCTCTCGGCAGTCGAATCCAGACTGACATGTACGGTGGCGGTGGCCATAGAGATGACTATGCAATTCATGCCTACGATGGAAGCAACGGTGTTGATGGTGATAGCGATGCCACTCCCCGCAGACACAACGGGGATGATGGTGGCGATGAAGACGATGAACATGAAGATGGCGGCAACGATGACGTGAAATTTTGCGCGTGTCAAAATGGCCTAGCCGCCTCCCCCGCCCGCGTCTCAAATGTTCCCTTAAAACCGCCCCCCTGGTGCTTCGGATTCGTGGCAACGGCCTCTCATAATCCGGTCAACACACGCCCAGATCTGCCAACTCTATAGCTAGCCTGCAGGGAGACCAATCAATCCCAGGTCAAGGGGAGCGCGGGCCGTCATGCGCGCAAAGCCCCACGTGGAGGCGCATCTCAAGATCGCAAGGGTCGCGGGCGCGCACCCAACACGCACAGAGAATTATTCTCTTCCTCGCGAACCGATGTCCTTGATCAGGGGCCACTCAAATTCCCATGCAGTCGACGAGCGCCCAAAGTGGTTCATCACGAAGGCAAAGAACATTGGAGCCCGGGTCAGGTAGAAGACGTCCATAATACATGAAGCGGGAGAGGGGGTTATGTAGAGTGAGGTGTTATGGTTGTTATCGCATCTGTTATGATTGAGATTGTTCTGTGCAACTCTTGTGGGCGTCTTGCAGACTTGCAGCAAACATGGTTGGAGTAATTGCCTAACCTATAATCTCCCTCACTGGTCCTCATCGGGTGGCGCCTTTAAGTCTTCTCTCTGGTATGTTATTTCACATATTGTGGTCTTCTGTCTTTGACATTGCACCACTATCGTGACCGCCCCTGGTAAGACAGCTTCGGCCGTGGTCTGATGGTGTCTCAGCCTCGGCACATTGTCAAACTCGCCATCGCCGTCAAGACGCTGGGGACTAGAGGGGAACGTCGCTTTCGAGGGAAAGTTCTGTCGCTGTGGAGACCCACATGATTGGCGTCGGATCTTTGATTCGTCCTGCTTGCCCTCTTTCCATTTGTGATCTGCCGTGCGCGAGGGACTGCTACAGCTTCGAGCGCCAGGGAGCAGAGCGACACTCCAAGCTCATCGAAGCAGGCCCCCGTGCTCGAAGGGCTTGCGTGGGGAGGAGCGAAGAGTGTATGGACATTTAGGCAATCAATTCGGGCTGACCCATGATGCTGCGACATACGGTTAGCGTTGGAAGACGAAATGTTGAGAAATAAGTGCGCGCAAGCGCTGACTTGAGCAGGCGCACGCATTAAGCACATGATTGTTTCCGAAGTCGAGGATGGTTAGTTTACCAGAGGAACACTGGTCATACATTCAATTCCGCACGTGTCGACAACAGCGTAAGGTGCGGACATTGCCATCCATGTGCAATGACTTGATTCATTGGCGGGTATGTTGTGGATATTCGTAGCAGGAGCGCGTGCAAGTGGACCCAGTAGCTTGGCGTAGGAAGCGGAATTGTGAACTAATATTTTGTCGGCTCTTGCAGGTGATTGATGTTGGCCTGGAGGCTGGCGTTGATGCTGCCGGCACGGTCATTCGCCCATCGAGTTGTGAGTTGTGGGAGGGCGCGCATATGAAGTCTTCAGCATGCGCATCGGTGTGTCGCAACTTGTTCATCGAGGTCACGGCGATAATTCCTTTAAATCCAACATTGCCGAACAACCTAAGCTTCGGGACTGACCCAGGACGACGCACAAGCGACGTGCGACTGCAACAGCAAGATTGAGCGAGATTATCACCGCGATTCTTTACAAGAGGAACCTTCACACACATACACACATACACGCACACGTTTCACGCATAATTTGCGCAACCATACTTGTTTCGTCGGGGCAACTTCTGCATCCCGTGGCGTCGGGTTGCCTCCGACAGTGTCGGATAGCGCCAGATAGTCCCCGGTTGTCTCCGTCATAGTCATGCAGGTTCCGATAGTTTCGGATGGTTTTGAACATGGCGTGGATAGTTGGCGCCCAGTTGGGCCAGGGGGGCAGGGCCGGTCTTCTATAGATTTAACATTCGGTGTTAAGCGACAGTTTAGTGTCCAGTTCATGGTTTTCGACCTTTCCCCGCCTCACGTGGCCAGGTACGCCAGCCCTCCGCCTATACTCTGCATGTGAATCCAGCCTTGTGTTCGTGTCTGGCTTCTTGGTCAGGGGGGTGAGAACATCATGATGTCCCTACCAGCGGCCCGATATAGCCCCTACGTTAGTGCTTGTCGCACCCACGCTTCCCACTTATGTGCGTCGGAGCTTTGGGGGGGGGGCGAGACCAATGGACAATAAGACCAGTACATTGATAGTGATAGTGATATCGGTCGGTAGCTTGGCAGGGATCTGGGTAGATAGATCGTGATACCCGTGGATAGTCTGACCAATCTAGCATTGATACTAGCACCGATAGTTCAAGAGGTTGGTTGCAAGTGAGACCGATCGATAGTGATATGGACAGATCGACAGCGATACCGTTGGATAGTGATATTGCGAATTCGATTTGGTGCCAATCGCAAATCCAAAGCTGCACCCATCCTCCCAAAACATCCGTATCGCCCCAAGGATGATCATGCTAGGTGTGTGTGTGTGTCTATGTAGGCTTCGATAGAAAGCAGGCTGGAATGTTGGACGCCCTTCATGTACCACTGTGCTCAACCAAATGTGTCAGCGTCCCCGTGTCTGGGATGTCTGCGTGCACACGAGCCAAGGGGAAGAGCAGGGGGTGGAGGATGGGCAGGAAGAGGGTCAGGATAAGGAGGTTGAGTATAGTAGTAGTAGTAGTAGTAGTAGTAGTAGTAGTAGTAGTAGTAGTAGTAGTAGTACTAGTACTAGTACTAGTACTATACTAGTAGTACTAGTACTAGTACTAGTACTAGTACTTGTACTAGTACTAGTACTAGTACTAGTACTAGTAGTAGTAGTAGTGGTGGTGGTGGTGGTGGTGGTGGTGGTGGTGTGGTGGTGGTGGTGGTAGTAGTAGTAGTAGTAGTAGTAGTAGTAGTAGTAGTAGTAGTAGTAGTAGTAGTAGTAGTAGTAGTAGTAGTAGTAGTAGTAGTAGTAGTAGTAGTAGTAGTAGTAGTAGTAGTAGTAGTAGTAGTAGTAGTCGTAGTAGTATTAGTAGTAGTAGTAGCAGTAGCAGTAGCAGTAGTAGTAGTAGTAGTAGTAGTAGTAGTAGTAGTAGTAGTAGTAGTAGTAGTAGTAGTAGTAGTAGCAGGAGGAGGGGGAGGAGGAGGAGGAGGGATAAAGAAGAGGAGGGGCGGGAGGTAAAGGGGGTGGGGTGAAGTGGGACTGAAGGAGGAAAGGACCTCTGCTCCCTTGCCCCCCCAGAATCGCCTTGACCTGAGCTTTCTGATCCCTTTTGGAATGCCCTCCAGGAGAAGCGCCCCCCCCTTTCCGCTGAGCGGGGACTTCCTCACACTCAGAAACGGGGCCCCGCATCCCCTGACATGAGGTCTCCATGCCCCGTCAGGAGAGCCTTCTCTCCCCCCAAGCAAAGACCCCCCCCGCTTGTCCCCAAGAGGAGGCCTCCTTTCACCCGAGAGAGGGCCCAACCCTACCCTTATGTAAGTTGTGGAGGCTTCCGAGCGTCACGCAGAGTTGTCCTAGTCCCCTCTTAGATGTTCGGGGGATGTCTTGGGGCGACATTGGGAGCATCTTGATCTATCCTGGACGCTCTTACCAGTGAGAAGGCGAGCACGCTCTAACCACGCAGCAACCTATTAAAACTATTATGTTCAATGGCTTGAGCTCCCATGGCTGGCCACCATGCGGGTATCTGGAGGTTTGGAGTTCAAGCGACGCTTCAAGGGCCTCGGGGAAAGTCCCGCGCCGCCCCCTAGGAGGGCGCTGGAGCGCCCGGCAGCGCGGATAAGCGCCCAGGAAGGGGTCGGGGGTTTGGGATAAAGCTTGTAAAACAGTCAATCTGGAGGACCATTGAGCACTTGAGGGTCTCCCACTCGTGCTTACGGTTCGGTGGCGGATGACGGGAAGCGCCTCTGGCGTGGACCGTTTTTCTGAAGCTGTTTTTCGGTCCGCGCCGCACCCCGAACCTCGCTGGCGGATTCTGGATTGAGACATCCTCAAAAAATCGTCTCCGGAGGGGGCTCCGAAACCAAATTATCCTGGAATCGTTCTTGGAGGGCTTCAAAACCGGTCAAGAGAGCCCCCGAAGGCCTGCCAGGGGACCCCCAAAGCGCCCCAAGAGACCCCGAAGAGGCCCCCAAGGGGCGCCCAGAGGCCTCCAAGAGCGCCCGAGGAGGCCGTGGGACTGCCCAAGAGAGCCCCAAGACAGTCCAAGAGAACGCCAAGGCAGCCCGAGAGAGCCCCCACAAAGCCTCGAGACGCGCCCGGACAGTCCAAGAGGATCACAGACGCCCCCAACAGGCTCCCAAAAGGCTCACAACGGGCTCCCAACAGGCTTTCACAAGTTTCCTCAAAGGGCCCCAGAGAGCCCAAGAGAGTCCCAAGAGCCCTAGACGGCCCGCGAAGTTCATCATGTGCCCAGGGCGGCAGATTAGCTCGACTGACCAGTACGGCAGACTAGCGCGGCAGGCCATCGCAATGAACCGACAGCATGTGTCTTAATTTGTTGTGTTGCGTTTCTAGGTTTCGTTGACGTTCTCCACCATACGTTCTCCGACACGCTTGGTGGACAAAACCGGTGCTTCCCATTCTTGTCCGGTCAGGTTTGCAGGAAAGGTGGCCAGAACGCCAAAACAAGCGGGGGGTCAATCAGGCCATTCACGCCTGCGCTTTTTCAGCACAGCAGCGGCCGACTTGGAATCGGTCAGAAGCTACGGTGATGAGTGCAGTATGCTATATTGTGCGCGTTGGCGGTGGCCCGCAACCTCATCACATGTTATGTTTTCGTTCGGGTCGCATGTCTGTTCGAGATGTCCATTGTTCCATAACGCGCAAGTTGAATGCCGCGTCGTTGTTGTTGCATTGTCGTTATGGTTGCCCCGATTGTCATAGCACGCCTTGGTGAATCACCCGCTGTCGGCTCAAGGGTTGCAGTTTGCGTTCCGTACGCTTACTCAGCCTCTACCTATTGTGTTGGAAAGCCCTCTCAACACAACCTGTCATCAGCTTTAACGCAGTAAATCCGTTTGCCCGGAGAACCTCGGGCAGTCACCGAAGCATGGTTTCTTTCTATCGCATGGCCGATTTCCTCCAAAGTGGTACGGCGTTCTGGTCTGGCATTGCTGGACTGATCGTGGCACTCATCGCCCCGCAAGATAGCTTCTTTCACGTCCCAGCGCCGCTGGAGGAGGCAGCGATCTTAGTGCGCGTTGATCTGCGAGTTCGCCCCACTCCACCCAGTTGCCAGTGCCCAGACGCCCCGAGCGATCTTGATTGCCGACCGTCGAGAGCCCGAACACCCACACAATCGGAGATGGTCTGGATCGAAAGCTCGCTTGCAGCGCGCTTGACATTCCAAACAGGCGAGTCTAAGTGAGATTGAAGTCCAGTCTGGAGCAACATTTCAGCCTGCATGATATCTGATTTAGGAATGTCAGAACCATCGAAGGTGTTTAAAACCGTCAGTCCGAAGCTCGCCTTTGGACTCGAGCTGGCAGGGATCTTCATATAACCCAATTCAGGTCTACCCTAGCAGTCTTGATCGGACTTCTAGCTTGGCGGGTGCTCATTTATGTGGGGCGTTCTAAACATGCCCTGGCCTTCAAGGATCGAAAGAGTTGTCATCTCTTCCGCCGCGGAAGGTCGGCGGAAGGTCAGCGGAAGTAAAACGAGGCCGCCTCCGCCGGCGGAAGCCGGCGGAAGCTCGGCGGAAGGCGGCGGAAGTAAAAAAGGCGCGTCCAAGAGATGAACACGCTTTGTGGTCCAGGGCTTCCGAAATCCGCCATGTGAGTGATTGTGGGAACTCCTCCGTGCAAGCCCTGCCCAGCTCAGGGCCAGAGGGTGTCATGACTCGCGCCAGGCCAAGGCCTGCTCTGTTGCCTGCCCCTGGCCCGGGGGTGAGCAGCTCGGGCGAGCCCAGGACCAAGTCGGGCGTGTCCCTCTACAGGAGGAATATTCAAACATAGTTGGATTTGTTTTGCTATTTTCCGGGGGACATACCCGACCTCAGCCCAGGACCGGAATCAGCCGCTGCAGAGCGCTCGGACACGCTTCTGCTGGACCGCCTCGGAGCTCTCCGCGACCCGTTGACGCCCCCCGGAAGCCGAACAAAATGGCCCAAGAATCGGGGCTCGGGGGTCAGCCAGAGCGCCGGATCTTGCAGAATCTTGCAGGGCAAGGGGTGCATTGACCCGGGTTTGGGTGCAGGATCCTGCAGGATGTTGCAGTATCCTGCAAGGCCTGACTGACCCGGGTTTGGATGGACCCCGGTCAGGAGATCCCCGAAAGAAACCGGCCGTTCCCCATTCTCCCAAGCATCGGGGTTTTTGTGGAGGGTTTCTCCGAAGGGCTTAGGCGACCCGTCCTCCTCTCTCCTCCTCCTCCTCCCTCCCCCTCCTCCTCCTCCTCCTCCTCCTCCTCCTCCTCCTCCTCCTCCCTCCTCCTCCTCCTCTCTTCTCCTCCTCCCCCTCCTCCTCCCTCCTCCCTCCCCCTCCTCCTCTCTTCTCCTCCTCCCCCTCCTCCTCCCTCTCTCCTCCTCCTCCTCCTCCTCCTCCTCCTCCTCCCCCTCCCCTCCTCGGGTCGCCTACGGCCCTGGAGGTAACCGTCCTGGCCGACGTCGGGGGAGCCCGCCGCAGGGCACCCCCAGCGCTCCCAGCGACGAGGCGCGTCAGGGCGCCGGAGACGCAGAGGAGGAACGGGTGCCCATGCCGCTACGGTGGGGGCGTTCGTTAAGGAATAGTTCCAGGAGGCGCCAGGGGGCTTCCTCATCTAATGAGGTCGGTGGTGATATCCATGGCCGATCCACGATTGGAGTTCCACTGGCTTCCAGACCCTGGGTTCCTTATCGAAGGTTTCCTTGTCCGGAGCTCCCAGCGACGAGTCGAGTCAGGGCGCCAGAGACGCAGAGGAGGAAGGGGTGCCCAAGCCGCTACCTTTAAGCCGGGCGCGTCCCTCTACAGTCAGGCGATCGCAAACATGGATTAAGGGGGCGTGGATTAGCGACGGGTCACGTTTCCATGGGAAATCGCAGATGTCCGCGGCCGAACGAGGCGGCACTGGCCGCATTTTGGGGAGGGCACCTCCCCCGATCCATGGATTTGGCGATCGCGCGCCAAATCCATGGATCGCTAATCCATGTCTGCGAGCCCCCGATATAGGAGGAACATTCAATAATGATGCTTTAAAAAGTCGTATGGGAACGCTTTTTCGATATCTTTGCGTATGTTTGAATAGTTTTTGCACATTTTTCGTTCCTCGTTCAAAATCCGCCTGTAGGGGGACATGCCCGACCTAACGCTACCTTTCCCTCATGTCAGGCCCGTGCCGCTCGTCGTCACCGCCGGATTCGCCCCGAAAGCCTGCTGAGCACGCAGCCCGGGAGAGGTCTGGGGAGTAGCGATGTCGGTATCTCTTGGTTTCCCCAGGCACGGAGAACGCCGATCTCCACGTGCGGCTATGCCCCCGATTCGGGAGCCCTGGGCGCCGTGGATCTGGGCACCGTGAACTGGGGCATGTGGAACGCCTAAGCCCCCGTTTGGCTAAGCCCCCGTTAGCAAAGCCCCGAACGTGCATTTTCGGTGAACAAGCAATGACATGAGCATAATCTGTCGCAGGCCCGCGCGGACTTCGTGGCTCTGCGCTGGAGCCCCCTGGCGGCGACTCCGGCGCCGCCCCTGGCGCGCTCCGGGTCCAGCGCCGATCCAAGAAATCCGCGCGGACCTCCAACAGTTTATGTTCATGTCATTGTTTGTTCCCCGAGAATTTTGAAAATTAGTCTAAACATAGTCTGGACGCGATTTTTCTTATATTTGACGGCATTTGTTGTGCATTATGTTTTTTGGGGGCATCTTTTCAATTCTTCGTCGAAAGCTGGCCTGTAGGGGGACATGCCCGACCTCAACGTATATCTACCGCCCCTGGCCAGGCCCATGCCGGGTGCAGGAGGGCGCGTGCACACCGCTCGTGGGCCCAGGATAGGCCTGGCCGGGGTTGAGTCGGGCGTGTCCCCCTGCAGGGGGAACGTTCAAACATAGTAAGAAAAGTAGTCTGGGGTTCGCTCGACCATTTTCGATCATTTGTTTGGTTGTTTATATTTTTGTTCGTCCGCAGCCCGCCTGTCGGGGCACATGCCCGACCTAAGGCCAGGGGCGATGGACACGTGGGGCGTTCCAGGAAGGGCCTCGCCTTCGAGGACCGAGCGCGTCGCCTCGAAGAAGGAAAGACGCCATAAACATAAACTGTTGGCGCTCCGCGCGGATTTCTTGGATCCGCGCTGGCCCCCCCCGGCGGCGCCTCCAGCACCGCCCCTGGCGCAATCCGCATGCCAGGGGGAGGTCTGGCGCGGATCCACGAAATCCGCGCGGACATCCTCTATTGCCATGTCTTCCCTCTGCGGAAGGCGGCGGAAGTAAAACGGGGGCGGCTCCGCCGGCGCGGAAGCCGGCAGAAGCTCTGCGGAAGTCGGTGGAATTCAGCATCGGCTTCCTAGGCGATGTCAGCATTTTTGAGTTCAGGGTTTGTGGAGCCCACCACATGTCCACATATGTAGACTGCTCTTGGTCAGTCCCATCCTGGGTCCAGGAGGACGTGCTCACCGCTCCTGAGCCCAGGGTGGGCCTGGCCCGGGGCGATGGACTTGTCGTCTGGGCGACCAGAATGGGTACGGAAAACATGAGTACGGAAAGCATGGGTATGGTACCGATGCAATTTCCTGTTCATTTATAAGCGGACTCGCTGTCGGTGTCGCCGCGGACGCTGTCCCTTCGAGACAGAAAACCGCCTGCCCAACAGCGACAGCTGTCAGTTTTGGACAACATTTGCTGTTGGGCTTCGTACCCATCTTTGCCGCACCCATTTCGGGGGTCCAGATGAGCGACGCAGAAAAACGGGTTCGACCGTGCCGACATTCGTTCGTAAGTTGCCCGCGGAAGGTCGCGCGTAAGCGCCCTCGTTTCCAATAAAGCGTGCCGCGCTGGTGGCCCGCGTAAGTTGCGGCGTGGTGCGGCGAGCGGGTGTCGCCAAGAAAAGGGACAGCATGAGCTTCATTCACGCTTCGCGTAAGCCCCTCCTTGATCAGGCCAGTCTCTGCATCCTTGTAGCAGGAACGGTTCGGGTGCAGTGACGGTCGCTATGCCATCTCGCGTGTGATCCGTTGCAGATCGTCGCTCAAAGGTTTACACCCGTCATCCAAATCAACCACATTTTGTCCCACCATGCGGCGACGCCCATGGACGCCCCATTTCAACGTTGACGCCGACACTGGCGACTGCACTGTTTTGGTTGACCCCGCGGGCCGCGCTGCGCGCGTCCATCAACATCGACATTCGGGGGGCCAGGGGTTGGATAGAAACTTGGGTTTGCCTTCGATGAGGGTGGTATGCCATGTCGCGTTTGACCCGTTGTTCACCGCCCACCCAACCAACCCAATCCGAAGGCCCCGATTTGCCCTCAGTTTCCAGTGGGGGGGGTGTCGGGGAACATTGAAAACACCCGAGTGGGACCCGTACCCCCCCAATCAGAAATGCGGGTCTTGGGGTTATGTTGGGGTGGTCTGGTATGTAGTCAGTTGTAGATCGTCGACCGCATGTCTTAGGGGAACGAGCGATGACACAAACATGAGGTCCGCACGGATTTCTCGGATCCGCGCTGGACCCCCTTGGCGACGCCTCTGGCGCCACACTTGGCGCCAGGTCGGGTCCTAAACGATGTTTTGCTGGACTTCGGCTGTGCTTTGTTTTTCGTTTTGGCAGGGAGGTACAGGAAAGCAGGTCGAGCAAAACGAAGAGCAAACGAACACAACACGAAAAACAACGTTTTGGTCCAGCACTGCCTGGCGCGCTCCGCGCGCCAGGGGCGGGAGGCTGGAGCGCGGGAGCCCGGAGCCTGGAGCGGGAGCGGCGCCAGAGGCGCCGCCCAGACCAGGGGGGCGGGAGGCGCCGGAGGCGCCGGAGGCGCCCCTGGCCGCGGCGCCCAGAGCGGGAGCTGCGCGCACGCGTGGGGAGCGTGTCAGGGGCAACGATGGGGGGGGATAGATTAATAGGCACAGGGGGGGATGCATCGACCCTCAATCGCCCATTGACCGCCGATGGGGGCCCGATAGTCCCAACCTGCACAGGAAGGTGCGGATTCACTATCGGGGGCCTATCGCCGATCTGTCAGCGACCTATCGCCGATTCCAGGTCGATGCATCCCCCCCTATGCCAGTCCCCCCCCTATCGTTGCCCCTCAGCGTGGGTCTTCGGCGGCCTCGGGGGGTGCCTTCTCGGGGCTCTCCCTTCGGGGGCATCTCAGGGCCGTCCCGGGGGCCTCCAGGCCTCTCCATGGAGCAGTGGCGAAGCGTCCTGGATGGATTTCCTATAGGTGGTCTGCACGAGATGTTCTTAGAGTATTTCTGGCTGAGACTGTCTTGTTTTCACACATCGGGCTTATGTTCTAAGAACATTGTTTTAATAATGTGAAAAATTGTGGATTCTAAGAAAATTTCGTGGTAGGCCTCGTTATGGAAATGCTGGGACGGTCGGTCCCTGCTCAACTCCAGCGCGGTCTCGGAGCGCCTCAAGAGAGCTCCAAGAGCGCCCAAGGCCCGTTGTCGTAACAGGTGATGCGGCCATCTCGAGGCTCTCTTGGTGCGCCCTTAGGCCATTCTTGGGGCCCTCTTCACCTCTTCAGGCCTCTCTGGGCAGAGGTGCCCAGGCAGCGGCTGGAGCTCAGCGAGAGCTTCGCGACGGCGGTGGGGACCCCATCGGTTGCCCTCTGCGACTCGCAGAAATTTGCATCAACGCAGACTCCCCGAGGTTCGCGCGGTTCTTTAGGATCGGCGCTGGGCCCCCCTGGCGGTGCCTCTGGCGCCACCCCTGGCGCGCTCCTCGCGCCAGGGAGGGGGGTCCAGCGCCGATCCTAGAAATCCGCGCGGTCCTTCAACCGTTTAACGTTATGTTTATGTAGTTTTTTCTTCCTCTTACAACGGCGATGTGGACCCCTCCATTGCCCTCTGTAGGCCAGTAGACGGTCCCGAAGCTTGGGCAGGAAAGTGTTGATGACGAGACCTTGAGGTGACGCGCATGCTTGATTCATCCCTCTGCACATTGCCCCTCTTATTGGCCATGAGCCTGATCCCAGCTGATCCACAGCGAACGCTGCTGCGTGTACTGTATGTGAAATGGCACGCGTCGTCTGCCCAGCAGTATGCGCTGTCAACTTGGGACAGCACCTGCTGCTTCTCTTTTCGGATCGTCTGCCTTCTCCTGTCTGCCATGCCCACGCTGGCCAGTATCGCTCCCCCCTCAGGGGGGCGCGGGGATGCTCCTCGACTGTTCCGCCGTTTGGCGGTTTGCCATCCGCGGTGTCGCCATTGCGTCGTCCAAAGGCTTCTCATCCAGCGAGCGCGCGTGCACCCACCTCCTCCTCCTCCTCTTCCTCCTCCTCCGCTGCTCGTGTCGGGGCATGATGCGCCTTCCCCAGGTTGCTGGCACAGGAGTCGATCATCCGGTGGCTCGTGTGTGGCTCCGAAGGTCGGCTCGTCCACGTCGTCGGATCGACTTGATTGTTTGATCTCGAAGCCTTATGTGAGAGACTGTGCTGTTGTGGTGCGATGGCCGCCACTGAACCGCGCGCACATTGCGCTGGCCAGCAAAAGTACTCGATCCAGCACGCTGGTGTGCTCTTGCCAGTGCTCTTGCCAGCCTACTGCTCAGGTTGTGATCGTCATGATGCTCTTGCCTGTATTCTTGCCAGTCGTGTTCGGCAAGAAGATTAAGAAACGGGTTGTGCAGAAGAAGGTGGCTACTGGGTCCATCAATGACGGGCAGTTGGAGACAAGGACTCGAGGTTAGGGGGTTATAGACCCCATTGTTTGGAAGTGGCTGACGCTACAAAGAGAAGGATCTCTTTATTCTCCGCTTGCGGGTACTCTGCAGCTCATAGGGGCGCTTCGAAATCCAGCTGCGCTGCCTCGGTGGTGGTGGGGGTTAACTTCTTTCGGGTGCTCCCGAGCGGAGTGACCCCCCACGCCCCCTTGGAAATCGTTTGGGGGGGGGGGGGGTAGGGTTCACATGTGGCCACCTACTGCCACGCATACCCGCCGCGAGGCTGGCGGGTGGCAGGGGACGCGGGGGGCTGACGGGGACGGGCCCGCGCTCCCCTTCCTTCCGCAGTGCCCCACAAATTTGGGCTTCGTTTTTTCCTGACGGTCCCAATCTAGCAGATCAGACGCAACGGTATGGGACGCACATTGTGGGGCGTCTCGCGATCAACCCAGACATGGTGGCGTCGTACACCAACAAATCGCGACGGCCTCTTGGGGTCCTCGCTGGGCCCTGGGACCGTCAAACAACGACTCTGGATGAAAACTTGTCCCGGGGAAAGGGTCGGCACGTCCAGGGGACCTATTCGGAAAAAACGTCATGGCGTCGCACGTCTGGGACGCAAGAAGCAGCAGGGGCCCCGCACACACTTTTGGCGTCGGCGGCTAGGCAGAGGGTGACTGCGCTGGCGAGAAAGGCATGAACGGGGGCTCCGTTGCAGCGAGTTGCGCCACCATGCAGGAGGAGGAGGGAGGAGGGACGCGGCCGAAGGAGCACAGGGACGGGGCGGGCGGCTCGGGGGTCAGAACGCTCCCCGAGCATGTGACGCGGCCGGCCCCGCCGCGCGGCACGCGAATGGCCCAGCACACGCACAAAGACAGACACGCGCGCTTCTCATCCGCCAGCGCCCGCGGAGGCGCGGCGCGAGGGCCGGGGCAGGCGGGGCGCGCTGGGCGCGGGGCGCGCGCCGAGCGGGCGGAGGAGCAGAGGGCGGCCGCGCAAGCAGGAGGCGCGGACACATTAAAACAACAACAACAACAACAACAACAACAACAACAACAACAACAACAACAACAACAACAACAGCAATCATTTTACCCGAACGCGTGGTGTTCTCCCCAGTGCCAGGGTTTTCATACGACACCAGGCAATACCCCCACTTCGTGGGGGGGCATTACAAGCTCTACCAAATATCCAAACGACTCTTCGCGACCACCCAAACCCAGCTTCCCGCCCTATGACGTTGGGACACTTCACTTCGTGGCGTGCGGACGACCGTGGCTACTACACTGGCGTGGGGTACACACCCACAGAACTTGGTCACTTATTCGGGGCGCGCATGTGCCCAGCATGGTGCAATTGTGCCATACAATACATAATACAGAGAGACAGAGAGAGAGACAGAGAGCAGACAGAGAGAGAGACAGAGAGAGCGGAGTTGGTCACATTTTTGGGTCAAGTTCCTGGGATGATGGGAATACACAACTCTGTTACATTTACATTTTCGAGGACCTACGGTGCGATTCGTGTGATTTTATGATGCGCGGTGCTAAAATTCTTAAGAACCCAATGGTTTTTGGAGATTTCGGCGTGCGCGCGCAAAAAACGAATGTGTCCCGCATGGTATTATTTGACAGGGATGATGGCCCTGGCAGGTGCGCAACCGTTGTCGCAGAAGTTCGAAAAAGTTGCTCGCAAAAGCCCGTTTGACAGAAATGTTTAAAAAGTGTTGGGTTTCCTACGAATCCGCAAGAGCGCGCGGGATGAGATTTTGACATTTTTTTGTTGAAAAACCATTGGTTTTTTGATGTTTTTATGTTAAAATCGCTCCGAACACTAAGCTTTTGGAAGGATTTCGTCTTGCGCGCGCGAATGTCCACTTTACCTTATTTTTTGCAAGGGATTCTTGAAATTTGATTATATTAGAACAAGAAATGTCATTTTATAGTGTTTTTTGCAAGGGAAAACGGATTACAACAAAACAACCGGATCTGGACCTCATCCACTTTTCTGAAGCTTTCGCGAAAAAATGATGAAAATGTAGCTGCGGCCTAGGCGCGGCGGGGGGGCCGTGCACCAGGGGCCCCAACAATAATTATTCTTTAGAATTAATAATGTTCAACAACAACAACAACAGCAGCAACCATTTTAAGACTGTTCGCTCTTACTGGCACACGTGTCTTGCATTCTGTATACCCCAACCCCTTGGCATCGCTCGGACGTGTACATGTTTCCTCCGGCGAGGACCATCGAGCACCATCCTTGATGATTTTACGAAAAAACCACGCACGAAACCGAAAAAAACACAGGGAATGGAGGTCCGAGCGATGGCCAGACCCTTGATGCCCGCCCACTTCGTCTTCGATTGCACCCCCTTGCTTGGGGAATAGCTTCCTTGTCGGCCACTGGCTGAAGTGCGAGGAAGTCTCGAGCGAGAGCGCCGTTCCTGAGTTCGGGGGCCTCTCTGGCCAGGGGCTTTCGGAATACCAATGGAGAAATATCGAACGGGAACCCTTGTCGCCGTGTCTGGGCCTCCACCAACTTGCCTGAATTACGAGAAAGTCTCGAGCAAGAGCGTTCCTGAGTTCGGGGGCCTTGCTGGCCAGGGGCTCTCGGAGTAAATCGCGAGGAAGTATCGAGCCGGAGCTCTTGTCGTCGTGGCTGGGCCTCCGCCAACTTGACTGAATTGCGTAGAAGTCTCGAGCGAGAGCGCCGTTCCTAAGTGCGGGGGCCTCTCTGGCGCCAGGGTGTCTCGGGGTAAATTGTGAGGAGGTATCGAGCGGGAGCCGTTGTCGTAGTAGCTGGGCCTCCAAGGGCCCACATGTTTGACTCAAGCCAACGCTCGCGCGGGAGCATCGCTTTCAGAGAAGATGTACCCGCCGTCGAGGCGAGAGCGCGCTTAACCGTTTCCGAAGATCAGCAATAATCATTCTCTAGAAATGAATATTGAATTGAAGCATGCGACCATCATAATAATCATCCCCATCATGGGGGATTATTGTTCTATCGCGGGGGTCCCTTATTCCCATTCATAGATTTCCCGCCCAATGAGGTCTTACAAACACTTCCTCCGAGGAATTTCAACATATCCCGCCTCGAAAACACATGCCCGCGCTCTGATGCGCCGATGCGAGACCGCCAGTGGAGCCCCAGCCAAGGGTAAAGCACAAGGAAGTATCGAGCGACAGGATTGGCTTGGTGGGGATGGGGGCTGTCGGCGGCGAGGCAAAGACCTGGCCCTGAATAGAAAGAGAGGAAATCTCGAGCAGGGGTGCTGTTGTTGCTGGGAGCGGCGCCAATGCAGAAGAGAGTAGGGCGCTAGTCCAGCGTGAAACATCACGAATTCTCGAGCGGGAACGCTGGTTCTGTTGGGACGGCAGTTGTCGGCGGCGAGGAGGAACACCGCCTTGAGTGAGAAGGGAAGGAGTCTCGAGCGGGAGCCGCGGTTTTGTCCGGACGGGGGCTGTCGGCGGCGAGGAACAGCACCGTCTTCAGGACAAAGGGAGGAAGCCTCGAGCGGGAGCGTTGTTCTTGCTGGGGGCGGTGCCAATTCAAAAGAGAGTTGGGCGCCAGTCCAGCGTAAAACGGGAGGAAGTCTTGGGCGGGAGCGCTGGTTTTGTTGGGGCGGCGGTTTTCGGCGGCGAGCAAAAGCACCGGCTCTGAGTAAAAAATGGGGAAGTCTCGAGCGGGAGCGTTGTTCTTGCTGCGAGCGGCGCCGATGAGAGAAAGAGTAGCGCGCAAGTCCAAGGTAAAACGGGAAGAAGTCTCGAGCGGAAGCGTTGGTTTTATATAATTGGGGCGGCGGTTTTCGGCTGCGAGCAAGAGCACCGGATCTGGGTAAAACAAGAGGAAGTCTCGAGCGGGAGCGTTGTTGTTGTTGTTAGGGGGCCTGTTTGGGCGCCCCCCCAAACCGCTCGAGCGTGAGCCTCATTTTCAATGAAATTTAGCCGCCGCCGAGGCGAGAGCGCCAGGGCGCATGGGGGGTCCAACAATAATCATTGTTGATAATTAGCATGCAACAGCAACAGCAGCAGCAGCAACAGCAACAGCAACAGCAACAATAACACACACAAGCACATTTGTTTTGCGCCGGCGGCTAGGCAGAGTCATTGCGCTGGCAGATAGGGCGGTGGTATGTCATAAGAAACGCACGCACACAATTTGGCGGTCGTGGCCTCGTGCACAGCGCCGAGGCGGAAAAGGGTAAGTGCAACGGCCGGGGCCTCGCGCGCGCACACAAACACACCCACATACACACACACACCAGCCGTGGCGCAGCCCAGTCGCGGACCATGTCGCGCTTCTTGGAGGGGAGTTGGCCGTGCCTCGGGGGCTTACTGTTTTGTTCTCGCGAGGGAGCCGAAAGCCTCTTGCCTGCCTGCGCGCCCTCCAGTGCTCGAGCCAGACAGCGCACGTGGCGTGCACGCGTGCACACATACAGTCAAGGCGCTGAGATAGACCGCTTTGGGATCAAGAGGGGCTCGGGTTCTCGAGCCGTTCCTTAGATTGCGAAGGCCTTACGGCCGGTGCCGCCGACACTGAGAACGATGAAGATGAAAACGAGGGGGGGCAGGGGGAGGAGGATGAGTGGGAAGTGGAGGAAGGGTGGAGGAGGTGGATGAGGGAGGAGGAGGGAGGAGAAGGATGCGGAGGAGAAGCAAGAGGAAGAGAAGGAGGCAGAGGAGAGCAGGAGGAGGGGGAGCAGAGGGGGGGGGAGGAGGAGGAGGAGGAGGAGGAGGAGGAGGAGGAGGAGGAGGAGGAGGAAAAGGAGGAGGAAAAGGAGGAGGCCAGAGGCTTTCTTGGGACAGCCTGGGGCTCTCTTGAGGCCGTCTTGGGCCGTCCAGGGCTCCGCTTGCGCCGTCTCGAGGCACTCTTGGAGGCCTCCTGGGCAATTTGGGGCTCTCCTGGGCTGTCTTGCGGCAATATTGGGGGCCTCTTGGGCCGTCTTGAAGGCGTCCTGGGCCGTCTTGGGGCCCTCTTCGGCCGTTAGGGAACCTTTTGGGGGGCCTCTTGGGCCGTCTCGAGGCGATCTTGGGGGCCTCTTGGGCCGTCTTGGCGCGTCGGGAAGCGGAAGAGGCAAGAACGCCACAATCCATCAAAAACGTATGGGAACTCCATGAATTGTGCCTCTTGGGGCTCTCGTGGGAAAGCTCCTGCAGGCCTCTTGGGGCCCTTTGCAGGCCTCTTGGGCCGTCTGGAGGCCGTCTTGGGTCTTGGACAGATCGCTCGGCGATTCGGGGTTCTCTCGGACTGTCTTTGGGCCTCTTGGGGCACTCTTGGTCCGTCTTTGGGCTTGAGGGGCTCGGGTGCTCGAGCCGTTCCTTAGATTTATGTAGAGGAACCTGTTTGTGGCCCAGGCCCGTCGTGGCCAGAAAATCCTTTTCGTCCCGTAGTACGCTTTCCTTATGGCACTATGACTGCAACTGCATGAAGCATTCAAAGTAGGGCCTTGCTTTCGATGATCAAAGGCGTTGACGTCTGTTGTCTCTTCCTCGGCATAACGCGGCGGACGGCCAGCGGAAGGCGGCGGAAGTGCATTCCGGCCTTCCAAGAGATGGCACGGATGTTTGGTTCAGGTCTAATTGAACCCGCCACATGTTCGCGCATGTTCGAATTTACATGTGCGTCCGCATGCCTTCGTGTACGCAATGCGGCTATACAGTCGCACGTATACCCCACGCAATGCGTACGTTTTCTTTGTCGTTGCAGCAGTACGCGTGCTGCTGCATGTACACAGGTGCAGGCTCATGCACATGCGCAAGCCTGAAGACACATGCGCTAGCTGGCAAGTGCAATCATAGTATGGGGAGTGGCACTCACAGTGCCGACATACAAATGATATCCCGGCGATGTCCGATATCGACCTACACTCGCCTATTCGTCATGCCAATGCCAAGGTGCCCCCCATTCCAAAGGCATTTTTGGTTCAAGGCGTGGCCAGCGCGCTCTGCTGACAGCGTTCCAGCAGATGCTCAAAATGGACCGTCCGTCTGCAGACCAGCGTCGCTACAGGCTGTTTTTTCTTTCAACGCCACACCCGAGCCCAAACAGCAACCGCAAGAACAATGCATGCGGTGCCCCCCCCAACCATTTGCATGCTGTAGCGCCCCGGTGTAATCACAGCACTGGCCGCCTGCAAGTCCAAGGATCCGTGAATATAATTACTTAGTTGTGTCAGTTGATTCATGTGGTGCACGTTTGTCCCTGGGGAAAATGCCAAAAAGATGGACCCAGACGTGCGACAAATTGAACTCACGTGGCTTTCGCACTCAAGGTATGGGATCCAACTGGGTCCATGATTGTCCACGCAATAGGAATCACTTGTGGCCTGGGAATGTATGTGGTGCAAGCTATGTCGTGTAGGCTATGAGGGGCAATCTGGGTGACCATCCTCGGGGGGAGGCTCTGGGGGTCCCTTGGACTTCTGCCTGTGGTTCCTTCTGAGGGCTCTCTTGGCTGCCCTTTGGGCGCAAGCTCTCTGGGTGTCCCTTGGGCCGTCTAGGGGGCCATTTGGGTTCATCTGGGATCGTTTTCTGACTCCCTCGGGTCGTCTTGAGGCACACGTCACACTTGTGGACACATTGAAAGGCTTTGGATGGTCGAAGACACCTAACTACGGGGAGTCACCGCCGCCTCCTGCCTTTTGGACTCGCCCGTATCGTGAAACGTCGAACGCCAGTGCGGCCACGCTAGTGGACTGCATCCTCCCCTAGCCGTTGGGGAAACCACTGGGGGAACAGGGGGGAGGAGGAGGAGGGGAAGGAGGAGGAGGAGGACGACGAGGAGGAGGAGGAGGAGGAGGAGGAGGGTCCCTCTGGGGCTGGATTGGGGCTCCTTTCTTCCGGTCCTGCCTGGGGGCTTCCTATCCTACCAGGGCCCGTTCTGGCCATCACAGGGTCCTCTTTGGCCCTCTCAGGGCGCTCTTGGGCAGCTTGGCGCCTTCGGAGGCTGTCTTGGGGTCCTATCTGGGCCGTTTTGGGGTTCTCGTGGGGCCCTGTAGGGCTGTCTTGGGGACCTCTGCGGTCGTCTTGGGTCCCTTCTCGGCCGTCCGGTGAGCTTTTGGGGCAGCATCTGGGTAATACTGGCGGGGCCTCTTTAGTCATCCTCGACTCTCTGAAGACAGGCAGTCGCTATGTTGAGAATGACGAGACGCCACGTGCCTCTTGGGGCCCTCCTCGGCGGCCCCTCGGAGCTCCCTTGGGCGTCTTGGAGGCCTCTTGGGCAGTCTTGGGGTCCTCTTAGGAGTTATCAGAGTGAAGGGGGCCGAACGGTCACTGACTGTCCCTGGGTGCGTGGCTGAATTGGCTTCCGCGGTGCGGATTGTGGTTCTTGTTTCTTTTTGATAAGCAAAGAAATTCGCATTTGTAGAGAATGATTCTTGTTGGTTCATCCCTCTGGTAACCATCACATTTGTTCAATGAAACTGCTTCTCGCGGGGCTCGCACCCTGCTTTTTACAAGGTAAAGTTGGGTGTCACCAAACTGTACCCCTGGCCCCCGTCTTACAACAACGGCTCTCCCCTAATACTTCCTCACAATGTATTCCCGAATCGCGCTCTCGCGCGGGACGTCTTCACAGTTGAAACAGGAATCACGCTCTCGCGTGGGACTTCCTCACAATGTATTCAAACGCCGCGCCCTCGACACTCGGGAATCACGCTCTCGCTTTGGATCTCCTGACGACTTATTCGGGAATCGCGCTATCGCTCGAGACTTCCTCGCGATGCATGCAGGACGCACGCTTCAGCAACCCGCCTGCACCTTGTCCCTTCCTTCTATCCATCCTCTCTTGCCCTGCCTTAGGGGTTGCACAAAATACACGTTGCAGGTACGAAAAGATCTACCCCTAAGGGGATACGATCGATGTCGAAGAGGGCGGGTATCAAGGATTTGGGAATTACGTTTTAAATGGCACGCGAGCAGATAAGAGCGCACAGTCTTAAAATAGTTGGTGCTACTGGTGTTGTTGTGGTTGTTGCTGGTGGTGTCGTTGTTGTTGTTGTTGTTGCTGCTGTTGTTGTTGTTGTTGGTGGTGGTGGTGGTGGTGGTGCTGTTGGTGGTGGTGTTGTTGGTGGTGTTGTTGTTATGTTGTCGCTGGTGTTGTTGATGTTGATGCTGTTGTTATTGTTTTTGTGGTGGTTGTTGTTGGTTGTTGCTGGCTGTCGGTTCTGAATTGTTTGTTTGTTGCGTGTTGTTTGTTATCGTCGTCCAGCCCGCGACCCGGCCCGCGACCGACCCGCGACCCACCCGCGACTCACCCGCGACCCACCCCGCGATCCACCCGCGACTCACTCGCGACCCACAGGCGATCCACCCCGCGCCCGCCCCGTCATTCTTATCTGCAGTTGCGGGGTGCTACATATTGAACCGATGTGATGGCGGTCAAGGGCTCTCTAGGAGACTCTCTTGGGGCCATCTCGGGCGGACAAGCCACTGGCTTTCTGCGCTTCCGGGGGCCGGCGGGCTGGGCCGAGGGTCAGTGGGAACCTTTTGGAAGGGTCAGAGAGTCTTTCTTCCCAAAGTTAGCACGCCAAGCACCCTGTGGCAAGGCAATATGGATCGGCGGATCTAAGACGCCTACGGCGAGCCACCGCCCGCCCCGTGCCGTTCTGGAAAAACAGCGATGCTCAGGGTCGGTGCTGGAAACTCCATCTTGGCCGCTCTCAAGATCGACATGGCGAGCATGCTAATGATAGCATGCTGCACTGCTATATCCATGGATGTTTGATGACTTTTGCCTCTCGGGCTGGCCCCGAAGGTTTGGAGGGCCACAGAAACTTCCAACTCGGCCCCAGCACGCGCCCCTTGGACCATCTTGACGCATGCTGGGGGGCTGGATTCCGAACCACTCTGCATGTCAGCTGTGTACTTACGCGGGCAGGAACGTCAAGGTGTGTGGGGGAGGGGTGCTTCCCTCCCAGAACCCCCACCACTCACCTCCAGGATCTCCCTCCTCTCCATGATCCCCACCCTCTCTACCCCCATCCCAGGGCAGGGATCAAATGACAGGGGCTTCTCGTCAACTGGATTGCGACACTTGTCGACTTCCCTGAGGCTGACGTGCCTGAGTTTGCCACAGGGGGGGAGAGCTTCAAAGTGCTCGATATGGGAGGCCGCCATACACCCTCAGGCGCGCCGACAGGGCCGGCGGGTTCTACAAAACATCATGCAGTCGGGCTTTGATCTGGCCGAGTCTGGGCCCCACACGAGCCCGACTGGCCTGGCTGCCCAGTTGCCCTGGCATGCAGTCCGTCGACCGCCACCAGCCCCCTGGACCGACACAGCTGGCATCAGTGCCCCCTGCAGGTTGGGAATTTCGGTGGCCACCACCGGCCCTGACTACTAGGAGGTTGATAGACCTCCTACCCTGACGCGTCGATTAGCGAATTGGCCGTTTTCGGTTCGCGAGAGGGCGTCGTGGCCGTCATTTTTGCGGGTCCAGGTCCGTCGGTTTCGGCCCTAGGCCGTTTTCACTACAGGGTGGTTTACTAAAGGAAGGTTTGTCCACCGCCAAACTACCCCCGCTGCTCTGCGTGGCCGCAGCAGATCCCGACTGGTGCCGACTGCGGCTGCCCCAGGTTTTGCCATGCTGCACAGTGTGGGCGGGCCGACACCTCGGCCGACGGGAGCCACCTGCTTCGAGGCTGCCGTGGCCGGCGTGTCGGGGGGAGCGCGCCGTTGTCGGCCAGATCTGGGGCCGCATCTGCGGCCCCAGAGCCTCGTGCAAAGCCTCCTGTTCCCCGCCCTCGCCCCCAGCGAACAGCGCCGACAGCAGAATTTAGGCCCGCGCGCTCATGCGCCGACGGCTTCGACGGCAGACGCTAGCACCGCTGCCCTGGTTCCCCAGAAACGCAGAGAACTCCGCTGGCCCTTGCGAGCCCCGCTGACCTGTTTGACCTGGTATGCTGGGCGTGTCGTTGGCCGGCGCAGCCCCGACAAGCTCAGTCTACTCCCGGTGCCCCGGTTGCTCCGACATATCGGCAAATCCGCTGTGCGCCATAGCCCAACTCGCCCTTTCTTGCTCCGCTGCCTTGGTTGGCCAGGCATGTTGGGAAGTACACTGGACGCCTCGAGCCCCAACTAGCCTCTCTGCCCAGATATGTTGAGACGTCGGTTGGTCGTCACCAACTCCGACGAGTCCTCTGCCTTGGGTGCTCAAGCATGCTGGGAGTTGTCCTGGCCGTCAGTGGCCCCGCGACTAGCCACAGATGCCTGTACCTTCCTGATCTTCTGTTTGAGGTCGACGCGACGGTATCATTTTGTCCATCTAGGCCTTCCAGATGGGGTCCAGGAAGATGGGATCGGAGGATCGCGCTGCATCGCCGATGCATTGGTGATGCGGCTCGATGCGGAGCCCGAATTTCTCCACGCCGACGTCGCCGATGCATGGCCGACGTCGCCGACGCAACACCGATACATTGCCGATGCATCGGCGATGCGGTGCGATCCACCGTAGGCGGGCCCCATCTGGGAGGCCTCTAGTCCACCTGTTCTCCCCCGCTGTCGCGGAGCAGCCGTCGATGCGGGGCTGGCGGCTGGCGGTCCGGCGCCGAGGTTGCTTTGCCCGGGCCATTGTCGCAGCATTGGGCCTGGGCTCGTTGGCTGGCGTTGCGGGCGCGCGCTTCGCAGGCCTCGCAGGTGGCCTGCCGCGTCTGCGCTCGGTGTCGGCGACGGCACGGCCGTGGCGGGGGTGTGCACTTTTGTGCCACGCGGTCGGGCGCCAGCCTGCAACATCGGGGAACCAGCAATGACATGAACATGAACTTTCGGAGGTCCGCGCGGAATTTTCGGATCGACGCTGGAGCCCCCTGGCGGCGCCTCCGGCGCCGCCCCTGGCGCGCTCCGCGCGCCGGGGAGTGGGGTCCAGCTATCCAAGAAATCCGCGCGGACCTCCGAAAGTTGTTGTGTATGTCATTGTTTGCTCCTCTACAAAGGGCGAAGAGATGGCGTTGCCGCCCGAGGCCGACACGGAACGAGTCGCCGAGTTTTTGGAGCGCGCCGTGGAGAGTTGGTTGACAGCCGAGTGGCAGGTGGAGATGCAGGCTCACGCCGACATTGGCGCCAGGCTGCGCCGAATGTACGTGAGCAAGCGGCCGGATCTCGCAAAGATGGCCGACCTTCTGATGTATTTGGGGCCGCAGCTGGAGTTGGAGGAGCCCGCGGCATTCGGCGAGTGTTTCGCCAGTTCGTGGGAGGTGGCTAACAAGGCTTGCGATCTGCTCGCGGCCTACATGGGTCGTGACCTTACCGCCTGCGTGCTCGATGACGCCACTCGAGAAGCCCTCGAGGTAGCGTTGCCAGATAGAGCTGGCGAGTGGACGCAACCCGCCAAGCCATGCCCCACGTGACTCAAACTTAAAAAAATGTCTGTCCAGGTATCGATTTCCGAGCACCCGCCGTGGCCCACGCTTCGGACTTAGATCCAAGACGTTCTGGCCACCTTTACGCGCTCCCATTCCCAGTCGTCTTCGGTTTCCCCACTATCAAACAACTCGCTTGCAATTCCTTATTCGCTTTCGCTTGCACTCCGCTCTCCCTGCAACGCAGTGTTTCGCTTCCGGGCTGGTCTTGTTTGCTTTCAGGGGCTGTCGAAGTTTATTCGGAGCTGGTGTTGGCGCGTCGCTCCCCTGGCTACAAAAGGAGAAACCAATCCCAGTATTCGCCCCGTTTGGATTCGCGGTACCGTGCTCGGAAAACATGTCGTGGCCGAGTTGTATGTGCATTGCGTAGTGACTTTGGCCGCATGTAGACTGCGAGCAGCAGGCACGTCAGATAACACATCAGCCTGCCAGCATGCCCCCGATGGAAAGTCCGTATCGTCCACGGGCCCCAGGGAACCACAGAATGACGTGGGCACCTCAAGATAGTTGAAGATGGACAGTCAATGTGTTCTTGCATGTCTTACTTCTCATCCTACGCACTTATCGTAGGATCCTTGGTTCGAGGAAAGAGAATCCAATCCGACCTTTTATAGTTGCTGTTTTCTAAACGCTCCCTGTGCGTTTACACGGCCGCCGTGTCATTGTGCCTTTCTCATTTAAGCGCGTTAGCTACGTGGCCTCGAATTGGGTTGTGGTCATTACGCGGGTACTTATTCTGCCCTCCATTAAGGTGTGCATTCATTGTTTTGTTGTTACACACGTGCACATAATATAGTGTCCACGCTCGCGTGAAAATACGTATGCGCATATGCCTTAGGCATCATGCCCCCCAAAGCTGCGCTACTTTTTATTTGGCTCACTCAGTGTGGCTGGATCATATGCGCTGAATTGCCTGCTGTCGATCTGGGAACGCCTCAACGCAGTCCGTATGCCTGGCAGTGCCGTCGACGCTATGCATGCATACGTTCTTGCCACGCGGCGCGCCGCGCACAAGAAGAGCGGGGAAAGGGGAGAGGGGGATACCTTCCGTGACCGGACCTCGCTTTGGTCCAGCACCGTTTTCAAATTTACGTCCGCGATTTGTTCTCGTTTCAAGCCCTCTCCCTGTCTCTGTCTCTCTCTCTCTCTCTCTCTCTCTCCCTTTTGGCTGTCATATGTGTTTCATGATTCTGATACCGTCTACGAGTATTAGCACGAGAGGGGAGTTCGGTAGCAACTCATGGGAGACTTGTCTGTCCTCGCAATTCCGTCTCTAGAGTGCATTCGCGTGCGCTAGCGTTTTGCAATCGATGAGGAAGCGCCGCTTTATCGTAGATCCGCGTCGATTTAGCGTCGATGGGCACCGGCTAGCGTCGATGGGCATCCCAGCTTCCTTAAGCCTCGACGCGCAGGCCTCCAGAGGCTCCCAGGGAGGGGGGGGGGTCACCGAGCGAACCTGGAGGCCTCCAGAGGCCGCTGGGGCTCCCTGGCGGCTCTTGTCGTGCAGGCCGAGGATGATGTTCCAACCTACTTCAGCCCCGACCACCAGAAAAAAATTCGAGCACCAAGACAGTACCGAAGCAGGAGGGATTTCACGTGTCGGGCCCTGGGAGGAGATATTCGTTCGACATTGTTTTGATACTTCTCTGGGTGCTCGAAATTATTTCTGGGATGTGGCCCTTAGATCCGATGGGAACAACATAAGCCGAGGAACGGAATACATCTATCCAGAGCTTTCTGGACCGTTCTCAGAACGTTCCGGAACGTTCTGAGAAAGCCGCGGCGCCCGATTACATCTTGCAGAACGGGCGGACCTAAGAGATCCCCGATCTATCCCGATCCAATGTTGTCCCGTTCTTGGCCTTGTTTCACCTTGAGCTTCGAAGTGCATCGACCCACTTGGGCGACCTTGAGAGCCGCCCCTCTGGGCCCGAGATGGTTCCTTGCGCCGGGCCCGCTAACAGGTGGACGACCTCTCCTCCGACGCTGACCTCGGCTCAGAGGAGCACACTGGGCAGAAGCCTAGGTTCCCAGGTCGGACAAGGTCAAGTATGTTCGCTCGATCGATGGGTTCGGGATTCCTTAGAGACTGTTGTTCGGGCATTTGGAGGCTTCTTCGCATGCCTGCGGGGACCTGCATTCAAAGACCTCCGCCAACTTCTGGAGATCTTCAGACGACGTGCTGGCACTCGGCAGAAATGCAGGTCTCAGCTCTCCGACGTCTTGTTGTTTTTCCATGCTGCCGATTTTTTTGGATATCGGCCTCTGAGAACAATTTGTGGGCCCCGGGACCACCAAGAACAGATCGGGGACGAAACACTGGCTTCTGGGAAGGGGTCGATATTTTTGGGACCCGCGGGTTGAACCAAGGCACACTGTCGGGGGTCTTGCTTCCCACCATTGCTTCCCGGCCCGATCCGTTCCCTCCCCCCTCCCCAGACTTTTTGCGACTCGAAGTCGCGTCATACGATTTTCGTAATTTTCTTTGTCCAGGGCATTTTGTCAGCTTGCTGTGAAAGCCAGGAGGAACAAAAAAAACAGACACAAATAGACGTCGACTCCCAGACAATATGGCAAATTTCGGAAGTGGAGGGGAAGGCAAACATCCAGAAAATATGAAGAAAACTATGGGGGAACCCGGGAGATGCGTGTATTTATTCGTATGTCTTTGGGCCACTTCACATAAGATGTTCGTCATTGTGATCGTGTTTTTTATTCATTGTTTTGCCGATCGGCGCGGGCCCCCCCCCCCCCCCTGGAGTACATCTTGGCTGTTTTTGACGCCTGTTTCGAGCAGGCGAAGCCTCCCCCATAATGGATGCACTGCTGCAAACAGTCGCACTAAGCAGAGGTCCGGAGCCACACACCCCTCCTCCCCCCCCTTCCGCCCAATGTCGAAATGCCGAATCAAATTAGCCTGGCGAAGGACCCAACCATATGCAGTTGTGAGTAATGCTGGTGTGAGTACCGTCTTCGGTGGATCTCCCTATGGGGCCACGAACCGTTTGAGGGGTGTGCCGAAATGGGTGTGGGGGCGGCATGCGAACGTTGCCACTGGGGCCTTCGGTGGAGCTCCTTATGGGGCCACGAAACGTGTGAGGGGTGCACCGAAGTTGGTGTGGGGGCGGCATGCGAACGCAGCCACTGGGGCCTTCGGTGGAGCTCCCTGTGGGGCCACGAAACGTGTGAGGGGTGTGCCGAAATTGGTGTGGGGGCGGCATGCGAACGCAGCCACTGGGGCCTTCGGTGGAGCTCCCTATGGTGCCACGAAACGTGTGAGGGGTGTGCCGAAATGGGTGTGGGGGCGCATGCGGCACTGGGGCGAAATCCCCATGGGGCCACGAAACGTGTGAGGGGTGTGCCGAAAAGGCATACTGGGGCCTTCGGTGGAGCTCCCTATGGGGCCACGAAACGTGTGAGGGGTGTGCCGAAATGGGTGTGGGGGCGCATGCGAACCCAGTCACTGGGGCCTTCAGTGGAAATCCCCATGGGGCCACGAAACGTGTGAGGGATGTGCCGAAATGGGTGTTGGGGAGGCATGCCACTGGGGCCTTCGGTGGAGCTCCCTATGGGGCCACGAAACGTGTGAGGGGTGCCTGTGGGGGCGGCATGCGGAGCCACTGGGGCCTTCGGTGGAGCTCCCTATGGGGCCACGAAACGTGTGAGGGGTGTGCCCCGAAAGGGTGTGACCCGCAACTGGGGCCTTCGGTGGAGCTCCCTATGGGGCCACGAAACGTGTGAGGGGTGTGCCGAAATGGGTGGTGGGGAGGCATGCGACCCTGCCACTGGGGCCTTCGGTGGAGCTCCCTATGGGGCCACGAAACGTGTGAGGGGTGTGCCGAAATGGGTGGTGGGGAGGCATGCGGACCCTGCCACTGGGGCCTTCGGTGGAGCTCCCTATGGGGCCACGAAACGTGTGAGGGGTGTGCCGAAATGGGTGGTGGGGAGGCATGCGGACCCTGCCACTGGGGCCTTCGGTGGAGCTCCCTATGGGGCCACGAAACGTGTGAGGGGTGTGCCGAAATGGGTGGTGGGGAGGCATGCGACCTGCCACTGGGGCCTTCGGTGGAGCTCCCTATGGGGCCACGAAACGTGTGAGGGGTGTGCCGAAATGGGTGGTGGGGAGGCATGCGGACCCTGCCACTGGGGCCTTCGGTGGAGCTCCCTATGGGGCCACGAAACGTGTGAGGGGTGTGCCGAAATCGGTGCTGCTGCTGATGATGATGATGATGATGATGATGATGATGATGATGATGATGATGATGATGATGATGATGATGATGATGATGATGATGATGATGATGATGATGATGATGATGATGATGATGATGATGATGATGATGATGATGATGATGATGATGATGATGATGATGATGATGATGATGATGATGATGGGAGGAGGGAGGGGGGGGAGGAGGAGGAGGAGGAGAGGAACGCGGGGCACCGTCTCTTCAAAACGAGGACCCAACACCACAGGATGGTTGGGAAAAAATGCTCACATTTTTGTGTGCCTAGGGCATTCTTCCAGCTCGCTGCGACAGAGCGGCCCCAGGAACGGATCGAGAGGACTGCCTTCTGGATCCCGCCAGAGTCCGAAACTTGGCCGTGTCGATTTTCTGGTGGCGCCGTTCGGGGAGGGCTGGAGGGGGGAGATGCAGGCGGTCGTAGATCTCCGGTGCCCGCAAGAGGAGAAGGCGAGCAATATGACCGCCTTGGGCGCCAAGCTGTTCAGCGCGGCCAAGGCTTGCGGGTGATGCCGCCCAGCCTCCAGCGTCTCGAAGAAAGGCGCGACGGCCAGATTTGATTTTTGCAATTTCGGCATCCAGGGCCAAGGCCTGAGGCCCCCGAGGCACAACAAATTCCTGTCCCTCTGGCAGGGACCGAGAGTTTGGGCGCCCTCCCTGTGAAAAACAAAGATGACGTCGCGCTTCTGGGAAGGGGAGGCGTCGTGCTACATCATTCCGCCACCGCCCAAGTTCGCGTGGCCCTCCCCGTGCGAGTGCTCCTCCTTCCTCGTCCTCCTTTTTCCTGCTCCCTCTGCTCCGAGCTGTGCCCACGTCTGTGGGACGTATCCCCGACGCCGCGCACATGGAAGTGGCGCAGCGACTTTGGGCCATGAGTCAGCTTACCTAAGTTCGCCCACGCCTGCCCGCGATGGAGGGAGATCGCTTTTCCAACCTGGCTCTGCAGTGACCTGGCTTTGCAGTGACACCCCCTCTTGTTATGCCAACCTCATGTGGCGATCTCGCTGTCGAGAATGTGAGAGAGGTTGGACCTCTGGCGGTTCAGAACACCCAGCGTCGGCCACGACAGCGTGGCCCATGGTTCGACATCCGTCGCTGAGCCAGCGGGCCTCCCTAGCAGCTCGACAGCTCCGGGGACGAGGGTCGTGGAGTCAAGGCCAACAACAAGGACGAGGGCTAAGGTGTACCCTCGGATAACACGTTCCTTGTCGAACTGTTGCGGGCCTATCGTGAACAATTCGGGCGAATCCATGGATGAGGTGGTGGCGTCCGTTGAGAAGCTGGCCCGGGAGGAATAGAAACCCACGGACCTCAGCACCAAGTCCCGCCAGGACTTGCTGAGACGGGAGAAACAGAAAGAGAAACATAACCAATCGCGCAAAGGGCGCTGCAAGGAAGCCAGCCGGGCTCCACTCGAGGCGTGGAAGCACGCCGATGAGATACGGTCACAGTTTGCCAGCCCCGAGGACAGACACCCTTGCGAGGACCCAGTCGGCCATCAATGCGCAGCCAGCAAAGGTAACCATCCCCAGTCCAAGAAGGTATATCATGGAGCGCGGTCGCTGGAATCGACTTCCTGCAACAGTTTGGCAACATGTTGCAGGCGGTCCCCAAACAATTCGGAGCGGCTTGAGAAAGCATCGCGCGGGCCGCTGGGGCAGTTCTCCATGAGGAGAGCCAGATAGTGGTTGCGGTTGCACCGGCGCCCAGCTTGGTGCACCTGCTGGTTCCGCTGCCAGTCTTGAACCAGGTGCAGGGGGCAGGTGCCATGGATGCTGACGGAGTGGGATTCGATGCCGACGACCCCGAGGTGCAAACTGTCAAGCGAGAGGCCGCAGTCGGCATTGATGACAAGGCGGGGGTCCGACGTATTTTATCTGCTGTCGGTAGCGCAGCAAAGATACATCAGCCGGAGTAACGAATTCTCGTTTCGCCTGTAGCATGCTAGTGCTTCCACCTGGTCGTGTTCGCGAACGGTGCCCGCAATCTTACACGACACCCTGCCTAGACTACGATCAAGAGCGTCGTATCCAGTGCTCGCCTCTTCTCGCCTCGGCGCGGCGCATCGTGCTGTGCGGCTTACACAGGTGGGAGCCCTCCTCAGTCAAGCTGTGGACATGGAGTTGCCAGTTCGAGCAGCGGCCATGAGAGACCTAGTCCGGGGCAACGATAGGGGGGCGATATGCATCGGGAGGGATGCATCGACCCCCCAATCGCCCATTGATCGTCGATAGGGGCTCGGTAGCCCTAACCTGCCCATGCAGGTGCGGATTCACTATTGGAGGCCTATCGCCGATCTATCGGCGATGTATTGCCGATTCCAGGTCGATGCATGCCCCCTATGCCAGTCCTCCCCCATCGTCGCCCCTCACCTAGGCGTGCGGGCAGAACCTGTTCTTGGTCATCGGGTCGAGGCTGCGGGTCTCCTTGCGGGCGTGGCGGTACCGCCTCGGGTCTCTTCCGAAGCGGGCCGCCCCGCCGCCGCAACCCTTGCCGAGGCGTGGCTCCCTCCCGGTCCCTTGCCTCTTGCCGCTGTGCAGACAGAGTGAGTCGCACTTCGCCAAGTCTTGTCACGTTCTCAGCCGTGCAAGGTGTGGGCCCATCTTGAAACCCTCGCTGAGGGGGTGGATCACCAGCCACAGGGTCAAGATTCTCACGCCAATGGCCTGAGGTAGCCGTGCAAGGAGGAGGAGGAGGAGGAGGACGAGGACGAGGAGGAGGAGGGAGGGAGGAGGGAGGAGGGAGGAGGGAGGAGGGAGGAGGGAGGAGGGAGGAGGGAGGAGGAGGGAGGAGGCAGGAGGGAGGATCTTGAAACCCTCGCTGAGGGGGTGGATCACCAGCCACGGGGTCGAGATTCTCACGCCACGGGCCTGAGGTTCCAGCTGCCCTGGGCACCCCGACTCGTTCCTCCACTGCCCCTCCTGCCCCCGCCTGCTTCGCCTCGTTGCCCTGCCCCGCCTGCACATCCCCACCGTCCCACCCCCCCCTTTCTAGGGGAACGAACAGTGACATAAACATAAAAGCTCTGAAATCCGCGCAGATTTCTCGGATCGGCGCTGGGGCCCCCTAGCGGCGCCTCCGGCGCCGCCCCTGGCGCGCTCCGCGCGCCAGGGGGGCGGGTCCAGCGTGGATCCAAGATGTCCGCGCGGACCTCAGAGTCAGAGTTTTTATGTTCATGTCATTTTTCGTTCCCCTACTTTCCTGTGGCTTGGCCTCAGGACGGAGGAGGAGCAGGACGGCACTGATCTCTCGTTCGAGTTGTCCCACGATTTGGTCAGCTTAGCGTATTTCATCTTCCATACGTTCCGCGCCGAGCTTCCAGTCACCCCATCGCAACTCGACAACTATGCTCACCACTTTTCAACACGACATGCTGTCCTCGTTTGTCGAAAGCTTGACGGCACTCGCATTGGACGTGCGTTCCTCGCCGTTTCCCCTTTGCATTCCTCCTCATCTTCATCCTCCTCCTTTCCCTTTTCTTATTCCTCATCCCCCTCCTCCTCCTCCTCCTCCTCCTCCTCCTCCTACTCCTCCTCCTCCTCCTCCTCCTCCTCCTCCTCCTCCTCCTCCTCCTCCTCCTCCTCTCCCCTCTCCTCCTCCTGGCGGCGCGCAGAAGGGGGTGGGGCGCGGGGGAGGGGGGGGGATTGTTTGAGAAGGAGATGCTGGGCTTCTGGGAAACCCACGTGCTTCCGCAGAGGACCTCCCCCCCCAGGAGCGTCGGGCCCCCCTCTGCGAGGCGAGGCCCCCTGCCCCGCTGGGGCCGCCCCCCCCGCTCGCCACGCCAGGAGCGAGGAGGAGCAGGAGGAGGAGCGAGGAGGAGCGAGGAGGAGCAGGAGGAAGGAGCGAGGAGGAGCGAGGAGGAGCGAGGAGGAGGAGGAGCGAGGAGGAGCGAGGACCCTCCCGCGCGCGAGCGCGCCGCCGATCCTCGCGCCGAGGAGCAAACAACGGCATGCAAACAGAAACTTCCGTGGTCCGCGCGGAGTTCCCGGCTCGGCGCCGGACCCCCCCTCCCCTGGCGCGGGCGGGGTAGGCGCCAGGGGCGGCGCCAGGGGAGTCCAGCGCCGATCCAGGAAGGCCGCGCGGACCTCCGAAAATTTCATAGTGACGCGTGTGCCGTTCGTTGTTCCCTGGTCACGCTCCGCCTTCCCCAGGCGGGCGACCTCCGCCTCGTCGAGAGGCTGGAGCAGAGGATGCTCGAGGCCGGGGAGCAGCCGACCGCGCTCTGCGTCGGGGCCGCGGCGGGCTGAGGAGGGCCCCGGCTGAGCACGTCGGTGCTCGATTCGGAGCTTCAGAGACGGGGGTCAATGCAAACGGGGGTCAGCCAGGGCACTGGATCCTGCAGGATCCTGCGAAGACCCCTCTGGCTGACCAGGGTTAGCGAGCCGCTCGTGGCCGCGAGGCACCCGCGCTTTTTGGTTGAGCAGGGTTTGTTTTGTTCCTGCATTGCAGTTTTTTTGGTTTCCTCAACCTCAGCCCGCATGCTCCTCCACCAGCACCACACCAGTCATGCTGCTATGGCTCCTTGCTGCTCATTCGTCTTGAGCTTCTCCTGCTCCTGGCGACCGCGAGAGCTGGAATGAGGGATTGAGGATGGGGAGGAGGGGGACGGGAAGGAGGGCATGGCGAAGGAGACGTGTTTAAGGACGTTGCGCCAATGCTCGTCAGCACATTGTGAAGCCAACATGACAAGGATCTTAGTTGTTTGTACATGTGCACAAACATGCACATTTGTTCTTGTCGACACGTTGTATGGACAATCGTGACGCAAAGAGGACAAGCAGCGCCCCAAAGCAGTTTACCTTGGAGCCTTTGGGAGCCCCGTGAGCCAGATTCGTGCTCTTTGGGGGTGGTTTCGTTGGGCTCTCTGTGACCATGTCTGGAGACCTCTCCAGCCCATGGTGGAGGCTAGCGATATATGGCGGCGCGTACAGTAACATTCAGATTGTGGGATTTAGACAAGTTACATCTTGGGTCCCTCTTGGATATCTTGGGTTTCTCTTGGCGGCCTTCGGTGTCCTCTTCGGGTCCTATCAGGGCCGCCTCAGGCCTGAGGCCTATGTGCCCCATCCCAAAAGGAGAAAGCGCGACGGCGAAACCTATAGAGCGTTTTTCAATTGTGTTGTGGCCTCTCGTTGGCATCCCGTGGAGGCTTGGGGCGCACCTCAGGGTCATCTTGGGGCTGTCCTTTGGCCTCTTGATGTTTTGTTGAAGGACAATTCAATCACTTTGGGCCATCTCACGTCATGTCGGAGGCCATCTTGGAGCCATCGATGAACACCTCGGAAACTCCGACGCCCTGCGGCCACCCGGCAACGTGGATCCGGACCCCCAGAGATGGCAGAGCAAAAACGCCCGCGGTTCGGTCGGTTCGGCAGGGGCGTTGGCGCCACAGTTCTTCGCAGTTCTCCTTCGGTGCTTCGGTGCTGCGGACGTGAGTGAGAGTTGTACCACAATTCAGAGGAGCATGAAGTATTGATATTGATAGGTTTCCAGATGTTCAGGTTTTCCTGTTCTTTTGCGCGGGCTCCAGGGACGAATGGTCGAGCGCATTCCGTCGCGCAGGTTTTTTGCGTGATGTTCGCGGTGCATTTTTCGCGCATCAGAGCGCCCTCGAAGATTCCAAGCTGCATGCTGTGTTGCTCTTGGGGAGTCCGCGAGTCGCAGCTGCCGTGGCGCTGTTTTCGAGGCGGCCCCTTCGAGTGCTGCTCGCGGGCACAACGCGCGGCGCGCGCTGCGCCCAATCGCGCGCGGCGCGGCGCGTGAATCAGCCGGCCGCGCCCGTCGGACCGCCCGGACATTATTTCTGGATTATAGAATGTGTCAGAAAACGCTTCCGTTTGTTTCGCGCGAGCGGTTCCGGAATTTTTCAAAAAGGAGCCCGGACATTTTCAAAAAAACAACAGTTTTGAGGGGTGGAATGCGCCCGCCGCGCAGGACATCTGAATAATTCTGAAATCCGGAATTTTTCAAAATGGATTCTGGAATTTTTCAAAATCGATCCCGGACATTTTCAAAAACGATTCTGGTATTTGTCAAAATGTAGGCTGGACAAGTTCGAAACTATTCCCGGATTTGTTCAATTTTATCCCTGGAGAATTTTCCAGAGTCGCGCATGCTGTGCCTTGCCAGGTCTCTGGAAATCCGCCGAGGCGCGCGGTGCGCGGCGGCGGGCGATGGGACGGTGCGC
The DNA here is from genome assembly GCA_963575745.1 of Prorocentrum cordatum. Taxonomy (NCBI): domain Eukaryota; class Dinophyceae; order Prorocentrales; family Prorocentraceae; genus Prorocentrum; species Prorocentrum cordatum. The sequence continues at coordinate 1,144,995 of CAUYUJ010007891.1, forward strand.
CACCGCCCCCCCCCGCGCTCGGCAACGAGAAGGGGGGTCAGCAACTGCCAAATAGCCCCTTACGGGCGACCACTCGATTGCGAATGGGTGACCGACCAGCGGCGCCAGCCAGAGTAGACAATACTCGACGCAAAGTGTACCCCGCGCGAAAGCTGTTAGAAATCCCGGAATCTCCGGAACGTATAAGTAGCACGTTGTGTCAATAGGTTTTTCTCGTCCTAACAATGCTGCCCTCTCCTCCTCCTCCTCCGCCTCCTCCTCCTCCTTTCCTCCTCCTCCTCCTCCTCCTCCTCCTCCTCCTCCTCCTCCTCCTCCTCTTGCTCATCCTGCCTCCGCTTCCTCCCTCCTCCTCCCCCTTCTCCCTCCTCCTCTTTCTCCTTCCCCTCTTCCCTCTTACTCCCTCCCGAGACGTTTTTAACCCCAGGTGTTGGGCGGCGGCCATGTGGACCTTTGGAGCCCTCGATCACCTCCAGGATTGGCTTGTCGTCCCGGATCGTTGTTGTCACGGCCCTATGTCCTGAAACAGTCTGTGGAGACCCATGGTTCATAACAAAACGTGATCGTTTTCTTATTCATCGTTTTGCCGATCGGCGTGGTCCCTCGCCCCCAATGCCCCCCCCGTTGGAGTAGATCTTGGCTGTTTTTGGCGCCTGTTTCAGGCAAGTGGGGCCTCATCCATCGGACGCACTGAGCACTAAGCAGAGGTCAGGAGCCAGACCCTCTCCCCTTCCCCACCCCGTCAACCCAATGTCAAGACGCCGAAGAAGAAAACGCTCACATGTTTCAAAACACAGTCCAACCCCATCTAGTTTGTGGCAAAGGAATCCTGGGATCCTCCTTCCCTCCTCCTGGTCTCCGTCTCGGCCGAGTGGTGGCCCGGAGACCGATGGCCCCGATCTCGCCGGTCGGGGCTTGAGATCCGGTGGCCAAGATCCGGTCGCTTTGTTGGGGAGCGAGAAGGGGGAGACGAGGAGGAAGGATGAAGAGGGGGATGGGGAGGCTTTCTGATTCTCTGTTTTTGTTGCCTTCTGAAGGGCCCCTGGTCGACACGGCTGGATTCGCTTCGGATTTCTGGATGGACGGGGTCCAGGATTCGTCCACGATTTTCAGAAGCGAGGCGGAAGGAGCGAGGATGGAAGAGGATGGAGGGGCGAGAGCTGGAAAAGCGAGGAGGGAGGAGGATGGAGGGGCGAGAGCGGGTGAGCAGGAGGAGGAGGAGCGGGGAGGAAAGGGGGGCGGGAATTGGGATGCAGAAGGGGGGACAGGGCGCCGAGATGAGGGAGGAGGCACGAAGCAGGAGGGAGGGTCAGGAGGAGACTCGAGGGAGGAGTGACAGGGGGAGGGTTGAGGAGATTTCGATCGGGCCCTCGGTCGAGTGGATGCACCGCGCCCTGGGGTGGACCGTGCTGATTGGATCACAGTCAGGCACGCATTCGGGATCGAACCTTCAAAACAAAGAATACGGCAGGCTCGGGTTCGCGCCGCGTCGACGCTGGCGCGGACGCATGAATCAGGCAAATGTTGATCGGCCTCCGCCGTCGGATAGCGGAGACCGCTCGAGACTGAACGATGCACGTGGTGTTAGAAACCAGCGTGCACGCCGACACGACAAGAACCAGCCGTGCCCTGATGTACTCCAAACCACCCTCCACGTCCTCAGCGTGGCCCCTCTGTGTCTGCCCATCGGAAGGGTCGTTGCGTCCCCTCGGGCGGCATCGCGCACGCGTGCGGACGGCAGGATCAGGGTCGGGTCGCGGAGCGGCCCAGCCAGCGGGCGCGCCTGAGGTGATGAATGCGTACACGAAGGCCGGCGACGTGTCCCGCGCTTAGATGCCCTGATGCGGCCGTGTTGAAGCGCAGCACGTACCGCGTTCGAGACGTCCATGGTCACACGCTGCGGGCTGGCTCGGCATGCCTTGGTCCACGGTTTTGGCGAGCGTATCGCGCCAGACCTAGATTAAGTCGGGCCTGTCCCCCTACAGGGGGAAAATTCAAAAATAGTCAAAAAATAGTCTGGGGATTATTTTTTGATTATTGTTTGAGTAGTTTTTAGTTTTCGTCCAAAATCCCCCTGTAGGGGGACAGGCCCGACCTGAACCTAGGTTTTCAGTCCACGTGTTGAGCTCCGTGTCAACACGTTACGGGGTGCGTGCTGCGGATCGGGGCGGTTGAGGCCCCGCGCTCTCCGGGCGATCGCTTGCTGCCGGCCTGAGCGTCGAGGTCTGCCATTGGCCCCGCCTGTCCGATCGGAGAGGCCGCTCGCGGAAGGCTGTGGTCGAGCTGCAGGTGGGCCGCCGGTCGCTCAGATGTTCTGGGCTTCCGCATGGAGCCAGAGCATCGGGCATTGAGTGAACGCCCACCCAGTCAGAGGAGGAAAAGGTACCCATACCTCTACCCTTCGGCCGCTTTCCCCTTTTTGGGCCTCCTCGGAGGATCTCGTCGCCACCGCTGGATTCGCATCGAAATTCTAGTCAGAGAGGTCCGTCGAGTAGCGTACCTTTTGGTTTCCCCACCCAGACAAGTCGACTGGGGATATCTGCACGGGTTCACTCGACATTGGCATTCGAGTGTACCGGTGCAGTCCCACTCGGTTTCGCTAATCGACGTGCGTTTCGCTGGATACATTTGCTTGTTCTTGGACGTCGATTAGCTACCCTGCTTGGGTGCACTCGGCTTACGTGGAGTGCCCCTGGCAGCTTTTACTAAATGGCGTCTTGCTAAAGGGTGGTCTGTCCACCCCCGAAAACTTTTCGATGGCGTGTCGCTCCGCAGGTTCTGGCCTGCCGTTCCTCGGTGCGACACGCTATCCACGTCGCGGTCCCCCGGCTATCAACGTCCCGCCCCGTGGAGCGTTGCGACACGCTATCCGCTCGCATGGCATAGCGTGTCGCCGGGGCCTCCGGGGCGACACGCTATCCAACAGTTCCCGACCGTATCCCAACGCAGCCGAAGCAGTCCTACCTCGTCTTTCATTTGGTCGGTGCTGCGGTTCCCCTCTGCACCGATCGGGCGACCCTACTCGCAGTCCTCAGGCTGGATCTCGATACCGGTGAAGAAAAGTCAAGCCTGGGACATGGCGGTCCTTGATCACCGCGTTGATGCCAAAGCTGCCGCGCTCACCATTCGTAGGTCATGTTTCCCTCCGCCGTTTCTGCCGGCATGTTTCTTGCTCCGTGGGTCTGACCAGGGAGAACCAGATCGCGTCGTCGGAGAGCTGTATATATATATATATATATATATATATATATTGGCGGTCTCCGTAACGCCGAGTTTGTTTGTATGAGCAGCGAAGTAAAAGGAGGGAGGACAAGGTCTTTCGCGGTTTGGTCGGGGCGGCTGCGTCCCCGTCGGATGTGTTCGGCCCGTTCGGTTCGGTCGATGGTTGCTTGCGTCGTTGCCGCGTCGATGAGTCCTTCTAGGTTGCTTGCGGCCTGTCGGTTCAGTAGGGGAACGAAGAATGGCATAAACATAAAAACTTGGAGGTCCGCGCGGATATCTTGGATCCGCGCTGGACCCCTCTCCCTGGCGCGCGGAGCGCGCCAGGGGCGGCGCCGGAGGCGCCGCCAGCGGGCCCCAGCGCCGATCCGAGAAATCCGCGCGGACCTCCGAGTTGTTACGTTCTGGTCATTGTTCGTCCCCCCAGTTCTGCCGGCTCCGGTTTTGTTGTCGGTCCAGTTCGCTTTCCGTCCTGCTCCCGCCGTGGACGGTCTTCCCCTTTCCGAGGTGTCGCGCGCTTTGCCCAGAGAGGAAGGGCGCGGGCACACGCGCACCGCGGGAGGTGCCGGGAGCCGGCGCCTCGCTCGCTCGCTCGCTCGCTCGCTCGCTCGTCGTCGTGATTCGTGCTTCTGGCGTGGGCCGGCCGTCGCTTCCTCGTCTTTCGGCCACGCGCAGAGGGGGGGGGGAGGGGGAGGGCTTCTTAGAAGCACCCCTGCTTCTTAGAAGGCGCGGGCCCCCTCTATAGATGTAAGGCCGGCGCCTTCTAAGAAGCAGCCTCCTTCTAGGAAGCCCTCCCCCCTCGCTCCACCCCCTTGTGCGCGCCGCCAAGTCTTCTCCTCCCCTCTTGCATGGTGGCACAGATCGCTTAACGGCAGCCCCGTTTGGCTTCCTCGCCAGCGCAGTGGCTCTGCCGAGCCGCAGACGGAAAAGTTCGTGGCGTAGCCCCCCAGAGCTGTCAAAAATGCGTCCCAGGGCCCGAAAACGGGTCCCTGGAGGCGAGGCCGAGGAACGGCGGACCATCTCGATTCCATCTCGCGACGCCGGGTGTCTGCGTCGTCGTTGCCTTCCATCGGGCGGACGGCACAACGGGGAGGCAATCAAGTGTGGGGTGATCGCGGACTGGAGGGGAGCGGCCCAAAAGGGACCCAGAACGGTCCCTACATTGCCACCCGCGGGCTCAAAAGGAGCACGGACGGTGCACGCTTCTTCACCCCACCTTTTTCCGCTCCCCCTCCTCTTCCTCCTCCTCCTGCTCCTCCTCCTCCTGCTCCACCTGCTCCTCCTGCTCCTCCTCCTTTTGAGCCGTGCTCGTGCGGCTCAGGTCCAGGGTGGAGCTGTGGCTCGGCAAGCTGCCAAGGGACGGCCCCGAACGGCCCAACGTCGTCTGCCTCAACATCGTCATCAGCGCGTGGGCGAAGGCGCGGCAATCGTTCCGTGAGCGCGAGTCCCCCGGGGCACACTGGCGTCGCGGAAGGGCATCCCAAAACAAACCATGAGAGGAGAACGAGTTGAGACAACGTTAGTTGGCCTTCGGGCAGGGGCCCTCGTCGCCACGGCTGGATATAGCTCGGACAATTGGTGCGTTTGGACCCGGCGAGCGCTCTGGCGGGGGGGGACGTATTTTGAGTTCGTCATTGTCTCAACGCGCTCTGCTCCGACATAAAACTACTTATACCAATGACAAACACAATCGAAGGCATTATATAAAGAACATCAGCTGCATGCGGAATCCGAAATCTTCAGGGGGTTGGCCCTCCCCCCCGTCATCCCCCGTTGTGGACTCGGACGGCTAACAAGTTAGTAGTATTCTCCCCCCGATGTTACATATCCATCTTCTTCCTCTTTGGTACAAGCGTAGGGTCTGTGCACACTCTGGGTTCTGGGCAGATAAGGATGGGGGTGCGTCATGGGTCGGCCCGTTGCCCATCTGCCCAGCCATGCCCACACCCCAGAGGCGCAAGAGCCCCAAGCGAGGGTGGGAGGCCATGGGGTCTCCACGGCGCCGCGGCACTTCGGGCCGTGCGGTCGGCGAAGATCCAGGGTTTTTTGCAGCAAGTACCAGTTTGGGGCCAGATGGTGTCAAGAGCGTCTTCGGTTTCGAAGGTCGGCTCCGTCACCGGCGCGACGTTGCTCGCGCAGTGTGCGGGCAAAGCCGCAGACCTGAAGAGCAGACATGATTTGCTCGTGCCGAAGATCGGTCAGTCCAAAGCGGCTCACGTGGCCGCGCGGACGGAAGGGGAAGACCGATAGAGGTTGCGGCCCTGCATGACGGAGCCATAACGTGCCTTCGCAATGTCCTGAAGATGCTTCTCACTGGCCTTCCGCCTGACTTGAGGCGGAGGCCGATGCAGGGCGCAGGGTTTCCCGTGGAGTCGAGTGCTAGCAGCGAGGGCCATGCAGCCAGTCCGCGCCACTCGAAGGGCGGCGCCGAGCAGATTGTTTCCACCTCCACCCCGCCCGCGGCCGAAAGCGGGGACGATTGCCCGCATGGCTGAAATAAAAAAGCTTGCCGTTTTTGATATAAAACAGGGCCCCCCCCCCCAAACCACAGGATTGACATATGATCAAGTCCAGTATGTAGCACCAGCAGGAACACACACATACACATATATATATATATAGATACACTTGTTTTTTTTTAACATGCATAGTGATACCCACAAACGCCACGCGCACAGGAATAGTATTGCAGCACTGCGTACTTAACAATGGGGCAGGTCCCGGATGTGTAGCGCAGCGACTCTTGACTTCAGGGGTAGTCCGCCTCCTCGAGCCATGGTGTTGGCCATGGAATGGCCGCGACAAGGTGCACGGTGTCGAGATATCGTTTGCATTGCACGGGTGTGACAAACAACGAACATATCCGAAGCTCTTTCTATGAGGGCACGGACGGTCATGTGCCATCCCATCCCATATCGCACGCGTGTCTTTAGCAACGCCCTCTCCTTCCGCATCCTTGCCAGGTGTCCCTTCGCCTTCGCAGCCATTGCCCCCCTAGACTGTGCACGTCCCACCTTCTTCCTGTACGCCACGCGTTCTTGCTTATCCAACGTCGGTGGCCGAGGTGCCCTCGGCTCTGACGTTGAATTCGGCGGCTGACGCCACATCCGCACACCCAACCAAGCATGTGAATGACGTTCCACTCAAACTTCTGATCGAATTCACAGTTACACAAACCTGCGAGTTTCAACCTGCGGGCGTTGACGGCACCACAAACATTCAAGCGGTTCGAAGTTTAGGCGTTGCTTCGCAAATTGTTCTTCTTGGGCCAATTCGGCGTTGTCATCCTCCCCCTCCTAATATTACTTACCGTCATCCTCGGCCGATCGGGTTGTTTATGCGTTTGCTCATTTGTGTTTTGCTACGCATGTGGCCTTTTCTGCGACCGCTGCTTGCACTGTACATCAGACGCTGATCTGAACAATGCCCTGAGCACCAACCCTGGCCATTTAGTACGTACCTATCTTGCACCTGCACTTGGAGAATTCAACCTCGGGAGCGTGGCCCTCGCGTAATTGACGAAGGGCTCTTGCCTCGGCAGCGCGACCATGACGTACTTTACCGACGGCGCGAATCTTGCGTAATGTGCTTAGGGTTATGGCGTCGGGGGCGCGAGTCTCATGTATTTTGGCGTGTTTGGGCCGCTGGGGGAATCTGAGAACCTTTGCGCGGGAGGAATGCTAACATGACGTTGTTGGGCCCCCTTGTTGCGCGGACAGCAACAAGTTACAGTTGGAAACAGAACACATACGCCTCGCGTGCCCCCACCAGCCCATCCAGGAACAGTGACCAGGCGAGTTGCTGTGACCATGGAAGTGTAGCAGCATGTAGTGCAACAACCGCCTTGGAAAGCGCTTCGCGGTCGCAGAAACGGCGGAAACCTTCGTTGAAGGACTTGACACTTGTTCCCATGCCACACGTGCGTCATTGGGGTCGCTTGGAGGCCTGGAGGGCCTCCTTGAGTCACTTTTTGGCCTTTTCGGGGCGGGGCGGCTATCTTTGGCAACATGAAAG
>CAUYUJ010007891.1:1154724-1274724 GCA_963575745.1 Prorocentrum cordatum
GGCAACGGGCACGGCAGACACACGACCATGGCGGGCTCTTCATCTCAAGAAAGCGATAAGGGGTGATTGGGAGGGAAGCTGGAGGAAAAGGAGGATGATTATGAAGATAATGGGCTTGTGATTATGAGGGCGATTCTGATTATGAGAATGCTTATGAATAGGAGTTGGAGGAGTTTCTTTGATTGAGCAAGTTAGAGAAAAGGCTGGTCCAGCAACGAAGGTTGGAGGGCAGACCCTGCAAGACCCAGCGGCGGAGGGCTTCCACCAACCAGCATGCCAGAACGCCGATTTGGACGAGGAGGAGGGGGGAGGTAGAGGCCAAGAAGGACGAGTATGTCAAATCCATGCTGGGCTCAATATGGTGCGATGTGTGGATGTTGGAGCGAGGGTCTCGAGAGGGTGCCGGTTCCCTAGAAGCGGCTGCCAAAAAGTGTGATCAGGCGAAACAGTGGAGCTCCGCGTTGCAGCTGTTCCGCGACGGAATGCAGGTAGGTGTCAAACTCTTCCCAGACCACTACATGGCGTTCGTGAGCGCATGCAGGAAGGTGGGCAATGGCAATGTGCACTGCTGCTGTTCAGCGAGATTTGGGAATCTAAGTTGGAGCCTAATGTCATCTTCCTACACGACCACCCTTCGGGTGATAAGGAGGTTGGGGGAGGGGAAATAACCAAGTGCTGGCAACTGCGATGGGTATGATGATGACGATGCTGGTGGCGTGCCATCGAGTTGGCGACGACGCGTGATGACGATGTTGCGCCGCGATGTGATGTCACTATCGACCCGCTGTCGATCTCACTCGATCGATCTCACCACATCACGGTCGTTATCAATCTCACATTCGATCTCACTATCGATCGGGCCACCATCGGGACACCACGGCGGGACACCGCGGGACACCACATGGACGCTGCGGGACCCCGCGGGACACCACGGGACACCACGAGACACCATCGGGTCACCACGGCGGGACACCGTGGGACACCATCGAGACAACGCGGGGCGCAATGGCGGGACAATCCTCGCCACCGCGCGCCCACCGGAGGGCTGGACGTTGCATCCGAATCGCCCTAGCCACGGCGGGATAATGCCTCTCGCGTGCCCGCTGCGAGACACCGCGGGATACCATCGGGACACCGCGGGACACCACGGCGGGACACCCCAGCCACCGCGCGACCACCAGAGAGCGGGGGTTTTGCATCCGAATCGCCCTAGCGACGGCGGGATCATGCCTCCCGCGCGCCCACGCAGCTTCGCCGCGCACGCGCGGACGACACGATCACGAAACCGAAACCGATTTCCCGGTGGGGGGCTCTCCAATCTCCCAACCTCCGATGCTCCAATGCTCGGCTCAGTGCGAGCGAGGTTGCGCTGCAGTGGCAGCGGGCCAGGGCGGCAGCTGGCGTTCCCGGGGCGCCCTGGCGATCCCGGGGCGGTCCTGGGCCCTGGACGGTGGCCAGAAGGCTCCAAGACTTCCAACGACGGCTCAGAGACGCTGAAGAGAGCGCCCAGATGGTCCCAGAGAATCCGAAGCGAGCCTCAGAATGGCCCAAGACGGTCCCATGACAAGCCAGGAGGCCTCCCGTGGCAATATTGGCTCAAGCCACGTTGATTCAATACAGACTCCAGGTTAACTTTGCCGAGCAGTTTCTGGCCTCGGCGGCGGCTGGTGACGGTAGCCATGTCGAAGAAGACCGCTGTTGGCATCGATTTGGGCACCACTTACTCTTGCGTCGGAGTGTGGAAGAACGACGGCGTCGAGATCATCGCCAACGATCAGGGCAATCGCACGACGCCGTCCTACGTGGCTTTCACCGACACCGAGCGCCTGATCGGTGACGCGGCCAAGAACCAGGTGGCCCGCAACCCAGAAAACACCGTCTTCGATGCGAAGCGGTTGATCGGTCGCAAATTCGCAGACCCTATCGTGCAGGCCGACATTAAGCTGTGGCCGTTCAAGGTCGAAGCAGGACAGGGCGACAAGCCGATGATCGTCGTGACATCACAGGGCGAGGAGAAAAAGTTTCACCCTGAGGAGATCTCTTCGATGATTCTGCTCAAGATGAAGGAGACTGCGGAGGCGTACTTGGGGGCCAAGTGTAACGATGCTGTTGTGACTGTTCCAGCCTACTTCAATGACTCCCAGCGCCAGGCCACCAAGGACGCAGGAACGATCTCAGGCATGAACGTACTTCGAATTATCAACGAGCCCACCGCGGCGGCGATCGCTTACGGCCTCGACAAGAAGGGCAGCGGTGAGAAGAATATCCTCATCTACGACATGGGCGGGGGCACCTTCGATGTCTCTCTGCTCACAATCGAGGACGGCATCTTCGAGGTGAAGGCCACCGCCGGGGATACACATCTGGGCGGCGAGGACTTCGACAACCGCATCGTGGATTTCTGTATGCAAGACTTCAAGCGCAAGAATAGAGGCAAGGACCTCGCGGGCAACCAGCGCGCCATTCGCCGTCTGCGGACACAGTGCGAGCGCGCCAAGAGGACCCTTTCCTCATCCACTCAGGCCACGATTGAGATTGACTCCCTCTTCGATGGTATCGACTTCTCTTGCTCGCTGTCGCGCGCCCGGTTTGAGGAGCTCAACATGGATTATTTCCGCAATTCGATGGGTCCCGTCGAAAAGTGTTTGCGTGACAGCGGCATCGACAAGCGGAACGTGCACGAGGTCGTTTTGGTTGGTGGTTCTACACGCATTCCGAAGGTACAGGCCATGATCCAGGAGTTCTTCAACGGCAAGGAGCCGAACAAGTCTATCAATCCGGACGAGGCCGTGGCTTTTGGCGCCGCAGTGCAGGCTGCCATCCTCACCGGCGAGGGATCCTCGCAAGTCCAGGATCTTTTGCTGCTCGACGTGACGCCCCTCTCGATGGGCTTGGAGACCGCTGGCGGAGTGATGACCAAGCTGATCGAGCGGAACACCACGATTCCTACCAAGAAGGGTCAAACTTTTACCACCTATGCCGATAACCAGCCGGGAGTACTTATCCAAGTGTTCGAAGGCGAGCGCGCAATGACCAAGGACAACAATTTGTTGGGGAAGTTCCACCTCGACGGCATCCCGCCAGCCCCGCGGGGCGTGCCGCAGATCGAGGTGACGTTCGACATCGACGCGAACGGCATCCTCAACGTGTCCGCTCAGGACAAGTCCACGGGGAAGTCCAACCAGATCACCATCACCAACGAGAAGGGGCGGCTGTCCCAGGCGGAGATCGACCGGATGGTGCAGGAGGCGGAGAAGTATCGTGCCGAGGACGAGTCAAATAAGGCAAAGATCGAGGCGAAGAACGGCCTCGAGAATTACTGCTTCACCATGCGGAATACCCTGCAGGAGGAGAAGCTCAAAGAAAAGTTCGAGGATGGAGACAAGGAGAAGATCGAGAAGGCGGTGCAGGATGCCCTTGATTGGCTGGACAAGAACCAGCTGGCCGAGAAGGATGAGTTTGAGGCCAAGCAGAAGGAGCTGGAGGGCATCGTCAACCCCATCATGATGAAGGTGTACCAGGCCGCCGGCGGTGGAGGAATGCCCGAGGGCGGCATGCCGGGCGGTGGGGCTGCCCCCGGCGGCGGCGCGGGGCCCACTGTGGAGGAGGTGGACTAAGCCCGAGGCATTGACCGCCGTCTTAGCCTTGTATTCAGAATGCCCACAAGGTGCTCCGAGCAGCAGGCTGGGGTGCGCCATGCACCTCTGAGGCCCTGCCCAGCGCGTTCGGCTGATGAGACGAGCAGATTTTATCCCGTCTACTTAGGCCACAGACGTTGGCCGGTCCCCAGCTGCCAGTCGGCCTCCCGACTGACCAGCGGGGGTTTGCGCATGCGCGCTGGGCCGCGGGCCACAGACTCATAGACTTCTCTGCAGCACGAGTGCTGTCAAGGCGAGCAACAAAAAACGAAGAAGACAGACCCCGAAAAACAAGCCAAGACGCTCTCCAAGACGGCCCTAGAGGACCTCGATGGCGGCCTCATGAGGCCCAAATCGTAGATGTTGCTTAGTTTTTGAAGGATGTATCAGGTTCTTTCCGTTTCGCCCCAAGAACGGCTCCAGACGGCTCCCAGCGACTCCTAGATCGCCCCATCACTGCCCATCAGGCTCCCAAGAGAGGCCCTAGACGGCCCAAAGGGGCCCCAAGATGGCCCAAGAGCGCAAAGCTCCATGTGCCCTCCAAGACGGCCCCAAGAGAGTCCCCACAGAGCCCTGGAGAGCCCCAAAGATGCCCTAGAAAGGCTCCACAGCTTCCAGGGCTGTCCTCCAAAAGGGGCTCTCGGTGACAGCCTGGGAACGGCCCCAAAGGCGCCCAAAATACCGCAAGAAACTTTCCAGAGGCCCCAGCCTCGCAGAATGACCCTAGATGCCCCCGACACGGCCCAAGTGACACCCTAAATATCCTAAGAGTGGCCCCTGAGGATCCAGACAGGCCACCAGGAGGCCCCGAATGTCGGGGAGGTGATGCATGGCCACGCGTAGAGCGTACGCCCGAGCAAGAACGTCATGGCGGAGTACTGGTGCCTGGTCACAGTGAAAGACCGGGGCGCCCCGCTCACAGACCGACGGGACGTAGTTCAGAAACGGGCCCACCCACCCCCAGCGGACCAGCGTTCTTCCGTGGCGGTCTCCTCGCCTCATTGCGCACGCACGCAGCCAGAGGCGGGCCTCCAGAGCGGGGAGGTCGTCGCGTGAGCGCCCGTCACACAGGGGGCCGGTTGGCCGCACCCGAGGCAGAGGGAGCGCATCTCTGCGCTTCCGGGAGCGCTCGCTCTCTTCTCCCTCGTCATCGTACATTTCCTGCTCTCTGCTGCTTGCCCCGTCTCGCGCCACCTGAGCAGTGGGGAAGGGTGCGCAGATTCGCGTCGCGTCGACGCGGCGGCGACCTCAGCGCCGGCATCAGGGGCCCAACGCCGACAATGGACGTGAACGATCTCGCAGTTTTAAAAACTGCCGTTCGTGCGGAGGAGTCAAAAGCAACAGCTCAGCTCGTCACGACAGGAACTCACCGTATTCCCCCCGCCCTTCACACAGTCGTTTTCGCGGCACGTTCAGGCGCTCCGAGGTCCTCCACATGCACTCTTGTCTTCCCCCCGTCCTCCCCACGAGCTCCACGAGCTGTTCGGCCTCGTCGCCCTGTTCTGTGTATTAAACCTACGGCTTGGGAGCCCCAAGTTTAGCAAGCCTTGTATAGACTCCACAGGTTCACGTTAGTTAGCTACCTCGCTGGTGTCAGCGCGTGCGAGAAGGGCAAGCAGTGGCAGCGGGCTTTGGCGCTTCTCGGTGCGATCGGAGGGGGGGGGGGGGGCGAAGCTAGAGGCGAGCGTTATCAGCTACAGCGTTGAGGTCAGCGCGTGTGAGAGACGGCCAGTGGCGGCCGGCGTTGTCGTTGCTCTGGGTCGCGCGGGGGGAGCAACGTAAAGCTTGACGCCGTCAGTTTCAACTTGGGTGCCACAGGAGGAGGGGTAGGAGCAGGAGGAGGTGGAGAAGGAGGAGGAGGAGGAGGAGGAGGAGCGGGAGGAGGAGAGGGAGGAGGAGAGGGAGGAGGAGGAGGACGAGGACGAGGAGGAGGACGACGAGGAGGAGGTGGAGGACGAGGAGGAGGACGAGGAGGAGGAGTAGGAGGAGGAGGAGAAAGAAGAAGAAGAAGAAGAAGAGGAGGAGGAGGAGGAGGAGGAGGAGGAGGAGGAGGAGGGGGCCAGAGGGGATAACGGGCGGCCTGCTATGGTCTAGTCACCGTGAACCTCACCATGCTTGCGTGCACTCACTGGGCCTTTGCGTTTCAGCTCGTCTCGCGACTGCGCAGGATTCCCCGGCTATCCTCAGATCGGTCTTTCGCGTTTTCCTGGACATCTAGCGCGCGCTGCAGAGCCAGGGTATCTCCGAAAACATCGGCAATTGGGCCAACTTCTGGAGAAGCTCTGCTGGGTGAAGCTCGCTTGCGACTTGGCCCACGGCGCACGGGGGCGGCAACTGTACCCCCCGCAACCTTGTCAGAACCACAGATCTGGATGTCCGCCCAGCACTTCGCACACCTGCTACCATTGTGGACAATCCTGGAAATCTACACCCAGCTGCCGCAGGCCCCACACCAAGAGAAAACACCCTTGCGTGCCGATGCCATCGAACACTGCTAAGTGTGACTGCGGCCATGAGGAAAACCGCCTCGAACGCTGGTTTGAGTTCGGACGCGGGCTAACAGGCCGAAAGGATTTCAGACTGCCCGAGACTGCCTCGGATCAGAGGTATTCACAGCCTCCGCTATGCGACAAAACTTTTTGATCCAAAATGGCCACGGAGGGAAATAGTATGAGAAAAAGGAGTGGACGAGGATGAGCCCGAGCAGGATGAAGAAGACGGGGAGGGGGAGGAGGGAGAGAGGGTGGATCAGAGTGACGTCGTGTTTTCTATGGTCCTCCAAAACTTACAGCTTTCCCTGTCTGTCGTATCGTCCACTTGAAACGTACGGCGTGGATACATATCCACGCGATCCTGATGCAGGCAGCTCTCCTCTATGCAAGTTCCTGCCTCCGTAGATGCGCGTTCCTCTGACCAAGTCGGAATCATTCCGAGGTGTACGCACATTGCACTTGTAGTGCTACGTGTGCCATTATTTCGCAAGTTATCACCGGGGGGAAATGCAAAGAGTCTCCGACTGACTTTGCTGCAGGGATACTCATGTTGCCATGCGATTCTCTCGCGCTCCAAAAACTCCCCAGCGCTCCAGCGACAAATTTAAGTCTCGCCGTCTGCCTGTGGCTTCCATGGGCTTCGTGCATGCCATTTCGAGCAGGTCGGTGTTCGCGAAATTCGAGTCTTGAGTGTTGGAGTTGGAACCTGTCGGACTTACCTTGGCTTCGGGGTGGAGGCTTATATGTTTATGTGCTCGGGCTTCGATGTCGCGGCCAAGTGTTTTTACGGATTCGGGTCCGGCCGCGGGACAGGGAGGGAGGACGAGGATCGATAAGGAGCGCGACTTGCTCTACAATCGAACCTTCACAAGTTGCACCACCCTCGGTACAACGCACTGTGTGTTCAGCTGTTTTGGGCTCAGGATAGCCTTGCTAGATTAAGCTGCATGCTCGTCTGTAAGATCGAGCGGCACGTGTTGTGGCTTCCTCCTCCTCAATCCTCCCTTTTCTTATCCACCCATCCTTCTTCCTCCTTCACGTGTTGTCCGTATCTCTTCCTCGTTCCTTTTCCCTTCATTCTCGTTTCTCGTTCCTCTATTCCTCGTTCCTCATCCTCTATTCCTCGTTCCTCATCCTCTTCCGTATCTCTTTCCTCGTTCCTCATCCTCGTTCCTCTATTCTTCCCCCTTCCTCTTCATCTTCCGCCTGGCATCTGACGTCACCATTTGTTTGTGACAGGAGCCCCCCTGGGCTTTCCACCCTATTCCCAGGACCAGTTCTACCCCCCCCCAGGGTCTCTTCCAGACGGTCCTGGGCCCGAGACATGCCCCAGGGGTCCAAATCGAAGAGCGACGGTGCCGCCAACCCTGAAGGGGGACGACGGCGACGACGACGACGACGGCGACGGCGACGGCGACGGCGACGGCGACGGCGACGGCGACGACGACGACGACGACGACGACGACGACGACGACAGCGACGACATTAACATAAAACATAGTCCTTAAACATACTTCTTGGGGTCTCTTCGAAAGGCTCTCGGAGGCCTCTGGGGATGAATTTTGGTGCCCCTTGGGAGCCTCTTGAGGGCAGTTCCGGGATTCCTGGGGACCTCTCGTGGGCCTCATGGGGCCTCTCGGGGACCTTTTGGGGCCTCCTGGGGGCCTCTCGGGGCCGAGGGCTCGAAATGTCTGATCGGGTCCCGTCTGGGCACGCCCTTGGAGACGTCTTGGGTGCCGCTTGGGCAGTCTTGGAGGCGTTTTGGACTGTCTTGGGGTCCTCTTGGGCTGTTTGGGGGCCCTCTTGGAGGTCTCTTGAGCCGTCTTGGGGCGATCTTGGGGGCCCATTGAGCCGTATTGGAGTGGCGGGAAGAGGAAAAGGCGAGAACGCCCAAATCTTCAAAACGAACCTGAGGAGCATCAATTAATTCTGCCTCTTGGGGCCCTCCCGGGAGTGCTATTGGAGGCTTCTCGGGGCGTCTACATGGCTTCTTGGACAGTTTGGAGGGTGTGAAGGCGTTGTGGACCGATCGTGTGGCGATTGGTTGCCCTCTTGGACCGTCTCGGGGGCTTCTTGGACGAGAGCCTGTCTTGGTACTTTCTGAGGCCTGGGACCCGACCCCCAGAGGGGAATGCGTATCTGAATCCCCCTCCCAGGAACCCTCCCAGGACCCCCCCGGGGACCCCCTCCCCCCCGATGGAGATGGGATCAAAGAGAAGGGGCTTCCCTTCGACTCGATTACGACGTTGCTAGATTTTTCTCTCGCTGACAAGCTTGAGGAGGGGGTACAGGGAAAGGGGACGACGGAGACGACGACTGACGGAGACGACGACTCGAAAGGCCCTCACACGCCGATAGGGTCGGCGGATTTTTCAAGATGTCAGAGATCGGGGTCCTGCCCTGATTCCCAGACCTCTCCTAGAGCGCTCCGACCAAGAAGTTCGCAGGGGAGTCTGACTTGGCCGCGAGAACGCCCCAGGAGGTCCCCCACGACGCCCAGGCATCAAAATCCCTGCAGGGACTTCATCCCCCGCCCGGCAAGATGATGTGTCGCCGCGCCGTTTGTTCCGACGCGCGGCCCTGCGTCTTGGGGAGGGCGCCGCGGCCATCAGGGCAAACGGCGCCTCGGGCGCGGTGGGTTTGCCTTGGGGTTTGCCTCGGTGCCAGCGTTAAGTCGGGCATGCCGCTCTACAGGGGGGAATATTCAACAATGGTCAAACAAAAAGTCAGGGCGTTATTGTTTGAGTATTTGTTTGTTTTTGGTTTGTTTTGCTATGTTTCATTTTTCGTCCAACATCTGCCTGTTTGGGGGACGCCCGACCCAATGCCAGCGTTGCATACTTGGGCGCGGCACGCAGGGCTTGTCGTGAGGTCGCCGTGGTGTCGGCGTCGCCCACTTTGGGCGCGTTGAGGACAAACGGTGCCGCGACATGTAAGAGTGCGAAGTAGTTACGCAGATAGTCAGAGCCCCGAATCATCAGGGTTAACTCGGGTCAGGGTTAACTCGGGTAACTCGGGCGTCCAGAGCCCCAAATCATCAGGGGTAACTCGGGTCAGGGCCAACTCGGGTTCGTTTTTCGGGAATCCGAACCCGAGTTACCCCGGGCCCGAGCTACCCCGGATAATTCGGGCGTCCAGAGCCCCAAATCATCAGGGGTAACTCGGGTCAGGGCTAATTCGGCTTCGTGTTTCGGGAATCCAGACCCGAGTTACCCCGCGCCCGAGTTACCCCTGATAACTCGGGCGCCCAAGATAGGGACTGGGAAACGACTGCATGCGATGACGAGTTGTGGAGCACTACGGAATCTTTGTACGTTCTCAGATCCAACTGAGGCGCCCCGGCGCACCCGCCGTTCCCCACACGTGACGCCCTCTGGGCAACATCGGCCCAGCTCCGCTCCACCCCTCCCCCTCCCACGTCTTCCCTCTGGCAGGGCAGGCCGTCAGTGGTAGGATGAATTGTGGTTGGCTTCGCTGTGCGCTGTCGGAAGTGCCCTCTTGAAGGGCGGCGGACGTCACTCTCTCGATTGTTTTGCTTCGTCTTCTCTTCACGGATCGTTTCCTTCCTTTGCCCGCCATTATTTTGTTGGCCGCGTCGTTGGCCAATCCAACAACTCGTTATTGCAAATGCATATTTTCACAAGCCGGTGCACAAGCAATCAAGTATACCAAAGGCGACCAGCACAAACATCTCGACTACGTATTGCTGAACTGCACGTTTTCCTGGTAGTGTACCAACGCAGAGGCCAACAATAGGACCGACCTCGGTTCCGACCACAAGGCTGTGACCATCGACATGCGGATACCGACCACAATGATAAACAGACGACCGCGACACGACGACGAAAGACGTCAGCAACACCACGCCATCCCACCCAAATCGTTTAACCAGAACTATCACCACCACGCAAGTTTACCATGATCGCCAGCGGCTTAACAGCCCATCTTACCTTCCGACCCGCAAGCGCTGAGCGGACACATCCAGCACGTCATCATCGAAGCCGCTGCCGCCAGCAGTGCCGCGACAGAACAAGCACCCCCAACCAAGTCATAAGCAAACCAACAACCCGACCAATGACCAATACGACCAAACAGTTTAATCGCACAGCGACAGCAGACACTCAACGACGACCACCACGCCCACAAGCAATTGAGCAAACTCATACAGCAAGAGTTTCGGGCACAGAGGCGGACGACACGACGGGCCCATATAGCAAACATAGTGGAGTTTGTTTTGAAAACAAGTGAAGAGCATCTCACGTATCAAACACGACGAGAAACAAGTTTCATTACCCACATGACATGCACAGGGGGCACGAAATGCACGACACGACAAAGTATCGCTAACGTCTTGCGGCGTTCTACTTGCAGTTGTACAACTCGACAGCATACAGGACGCAGCCGGAGCGACTAAACGACGATCCCATGGACCACCGACCAGCAGACAAACCAGCAAACCGACCAGTATACAGTCAGCAGCCAATTAGTTTAGTTTGGACTCTGGAATGGCCGACCGACCAACAGAACGGCAGAGCGACCGTCGACCAGCAGACCGACCACCGACCGCCGACCATCAGACCTACCAACTACCACAGCAACTAAACGACTATCACACCGACCACGGAGCAGCAGACCAGCAGACCAACAGGCCGAACGCCGCACCCGCCGACCGACCAGAAGGCCAGCAGACCGACCACCGACCGACCTCCGACAACCGACCAACAGACCCCCCGACTACCACAACGACCAAACAACGACCACACCGACAACCGACCAGTGGACCGACCAGTGGACCGACCAGCAGATCAGCAGACCGACCACCGACCGCCAACGAGCAGCCCAGCAGACCGACAACAGACCACCGACCAGCAGAACCACCGACTACCACCTTTCACATTTACAGAGCTAAAGAAGGCGATCAGAGGTCTCCGGCTTGGCAACCCCCGCGACACCAAGGCCTCCGCGCAGAAATATTTCAGGAGGGCACAGAAGAGTGTAGATCTGCATGTCTCCACCTTTACAACGCGATCTTGCAACGCAGCGCCCCGCCGCCGGCCAGCTGGAAGATCACAGTCATCACAGTAAGACCAAAAAGTGGAGATCTCACATTTCCGCGAAAATGCCGCCCAATTTGCACGATACCATTATTCTTCGAGCTTTTTCAGCCGACTGCTACTACAACAGGTTGCATCTAACATTTGTTGATTCCCACCAGACTGCCGACCAGGCGGGCTTCAGACCAGTGCACTGGACCACAGGCGACCTCCGCACCTTCCACCTATGACGTGAGGGGGCACGAGAATGGGGCCAACATCCTTGGATCGCAGTACCTTAAAAAAAGAATCACCCAGTTTATCACAGGCGCATATGGCCAGCACTGAGGGCACAAGGCTAACAATCCGGATATACTGCGTCATTTCAGCAGTTCTACGAGGGGCAGACAGCTACGGCGAAGACAGACGTCAACGGCTAACCTTTCAGCCTTCTTGGGGGCACGAGGCTGGGCGACCCATTTCGCCCCCTACTGCCCAACGCTCTTCTACAAGAAGTCTTGGCCAGCTGGTCTCCGAATGGCAACGGAACGTGAAGGGCTTGAATTGGGATTTGCGAGCACCGCCACGCTTCGCCGACCACGTGCTCCTGACCAACCAATCTCCCGCGTCGGACTACGATGATCAACGATGCTGCGCGCGCAGCAATGCCGCACAGGCTCGAACTACACGCGAGCAAAACAAACAGACTAAGCAACCAGACGAGAAGGACGGGGAGGGCGAGCTCACGAACAGCGCGTGTCCAAGACATGGAACTAACAAACATTCCATACGAGGGCAGACTCGGCCACTTGATCAGCTTCCACGAGCCGATGGACACGGCCACCACCGCACGAGAGCAGCATGTGCGTCGTTTGTTGTTTGCTAGTCAGAGCTGACCAGCAAGTACTACCCTCTTGGCCGACGGTTCACCGACCCCAGTTATTCAACAGTGTGGTAACACTGACAACATTATGTTGAGCAGAGACGTGGACGCTCTCGGAGCCCCTTCCGGCAGCAGTTACGACGGACACAACGGCGCATGCCCCGCATGATCATCACAACGCCGCGCCGACGCACAACATAACAAGCACACCATCACAGAAGCAAGCGAGCTATTGTTGTGGACAGCACAAGCAAGGAGATATTAGATAACGTTCACAGCACCAACTGCACTAGCGACGACGCCGGCAGCAACCCACTTCAGCGCGAAACACCGATTACGCCCGACATGCGCAGCGAGAGCGGCGAACACAGCACAATTGCAGACCCGTGGGAACCTTTGGTCGAATACATTCAGAGAACGATACGACGAGCTGAGCACCTTGTGAAGCTTCACGGCATCGACAATGTGGTGAAGGTGCGCAAGCTAGAAGTATGGCGCACTGCTTCAAGAGTCACGAACCACGACGGCAAAAAGGTGGACATGCTGGGTGCTACGCTGGCAACCAAACCTCAACCGGCGCCAGCAGGGACAGGCATCACGATGGCCAGCACAAGCGTGGGGACGACGAAAGCAACGCCTATTTATTCCAACGCAGGCCATACCCCCACCGACCATCCACTGATACCCACATGACGGGACAACCAGACGACGTCACATGGGCGCAAGATACCGAAACGTTGGCAGCGTTTGATCATTACTACACCGTCCTCACACCAGCAAGCACCCAGGACCAAGACCCATAAAGTGAACGCCCAGAGAAAGTCGAGACGACACGCCCAGCCCGCGCCGACACCAAGACCAAGGACTTCCTATTCTTCCCCCTCCTCCCCTCCTGACGTTGTGTTGTGTCACGCGTTACATGTATCCAGACCAGCCAGATTCTCGAGGCCACGGCCTCACCCACCTGGTCTGAGCTATGCGCGGACGCTGTCCGCAACGGTGGTCACAGCGCAACGCATCGCACCCCTTGCTGGCCACTGTCGCTTCCCCGTCTTCCCTCCTCCCCCCGTCCCAGCCCCTTCCCCCAATCCCACCCCGGCCCCCAGGCGGGCGACAGGGCGGGCGCCGAAGCTTGGCTGGGGAAGATGGAGCGCGGGGGCGTGTCCCCGAACGCCATCTGCCGCCGCCTCAGCAGACCCCGACCCACTTGTCAAGGCCCCCCCCCGCATCCCCCATCACCCCTCCTCCTGCCCCATCGCAACTCGTCCTCCTCCCTCCTCGCCCATGGCCCCTCCCCTCGCTCCTCCCTTCCGCCTCGTCCCGCCCCTCGCCCCGTTTGCAGGAGAACGCATCCTCGGGTGAGGGTTGTGGGCGCAATGTCTGCGTACTCTCTCCTGAGAAAATTCGCCCACGCCAGCACACGAATCAGCACGGACCTCGCAAGTCTTCGCGGACCATAAGATCCCACCGGCGCTCTCGCAAAACGTCTTTGGAGTCGACAGCAGCGCCAGCGTTCTCCTGGTTGAGCGTACGGTCGGCGTTGTAAAGGTAGCGTGCGATGTGGTGCCGCTGATCAGCTTCTTACACGCTATGAGGGCGGAGGAGGAGGGCGGAGGAGGAGGGCGGAGGAGGAGGGCGGAGGAGGAAGGCGGAGCAGGAGGGAGGAGGAGGAGGAGGAGGAGGAGGAGGAGGAGGCTCCTCACCTCGGGGATAGCGTGCACAGAGGAAACTCTGGCAGGGGGATGGCGTGCACCGACGAGGCCCCCGCAGGGGGGACAGCGTGGCGCAGAGCGGGCCACTGCGAGGGAATCGCCTCACGGGGATAGCCGCCCCTCCTCCTCCTCCTCCCCTCCTCCTCCTCCTCCTCCTCCTCCTCCTCCTCCTCCTCCTCCTCCTCCTCCTCCTCCCCCTCCCCCTTCCCCCCTCTCCTCCCCTCCCCCTCCTCCTCGACCCCCCGCGCGCCGCCAAAGCCGCCGCCGCTCGCTCGCTCGCTCCGCCCCGATGGCACGTCGGATGCCGATGTTGCACGTTATCTTTGCGGCGCCAGCCGCAGCTGCCACCGACGGATGACCTCAGTTGCCACGGCATCGCTCGATCGTCTGGATCGAGGCTCGTTCGGTCGAGGCTCGAGGCTCTTGAGTCGAGGATCGATCCAGATTCGAAGCAAGGGCGAGGGTGGAGGTCGAGGATCTTGAGTCAAGGGTCGGTATTGAGTCGAGGATCGATCGAGGTTCGAGGTCGAGGATCGCGGTCCGAAGATCGATCGAGGACCCCTCCCTCCATTCGTCCCCCTCCCTGGGCCCCCGCGCACAGGCAGAGCACCCAGAGGGAGCCCATGCCTGCCTGAACGGGCCGTGAGGGTAATCCCTCGCCATGGGGGAAGCGAGTCTTGAGGGAAACGTGTCTTTAGATCTGTTGCAGTTGTCGGGTTCTCGGGGCGCTCCACGGTCCCCAGGATTGTCAGAAATCGATTCATCGACTCAGGGTGAAAAACTCGTCTTGTGGGAAGGCCCTGGGGTCCAGGACCTGTTTACCTCAGGACTTGTTCCCCCCGTGCTAACATCCCAGTGTGAAGATTTGGGTCTCCCAAGTGGGGTCCGAGTAGACGGGGGTCGGAGGATCGCGCCGCATCGCCGATGCACCGGCGATGCGGCTCGATGTGGAGCTTGATTCTCTCCACGCCGCCGGCGCCGATGCATCGCCGATGCATTGCCGATGTGTCGGCGATGCGTTGTCGACGCGGTGCGATCTTCCGACCCCACCTGCTCGAACCCCAAATTGCGAGGCCTCTAGGAAAGCAAGAGGCGGGTGCACGTGCCTATTTGGGCGGAGAGCGAACAGCATTTGAGCAGCACCTCGAATGTGATCGTTTCGTTATTCGTTGTTTTGCCAATCGGCGCGGGCCCCCAAACCCCCCCCTCCCCCCCCTGGAGTAGATCTTGGCTGTTTTTCCCGGAAAGGGCTTAGGCCCAGGGTTCTCTTTTAGTAGGTTTACCCCCGGTTTTGACGGCTGTAGGGCCGGCGAATTTCTGTTGCGATAAATAACGAGGTCGCGTAGGGCTAGCGAATTAAAATTTGAGGACGTCTCTAGCGAAACGCTTGTGTGTTCAGAATTGGTTGAGGATGTCTCGAGCGAAACGCTTGTTTTGTGTCATATATTGTCCTCTCCTGGGGACCTGAATTCTGAGGATCTCTCAAGTGGATTGCTTGTTTTCACGTGCCCAGGTCTTGAGGATGTCTCGAGCGAGACGCTTGGTTTCACGCCTCCAGGTGGCCCAGACAGATGTCTAGCATGAGGATTTGTTGAGGATGTCTCGAGCGAGACGCTTGTTTGCACGTGTCCAGGTTGCCCAGGCGGATGTCTAGCATGAGGATGTGCTGACAACGTCTTGAGCGAAACGCGTGTTTTCACGTGTCCAGGTCGCCCAGGCACAGCACAGCCCTCGGCACGGTACATCAATATCGATACCCTTAGCATTGCAGCCTGGCATGTTGCTTGGCACGTTCCGCGGAGCGTCCCGTGGCGAGTCCCCCTGGCACGTCGCGCGGTGCACGTCCATTGGCACGTTCCATAGCGCGTCCCCTTGGCACGTCCCGCGGTGCGTGCCCATGGCACGTCCCCTGGCACGTCGCCTGGCGCGTCCCTTGGGACGTTCCGCGGCGCGTCCTCCTGGCATGTTCCCTCTGTCGATTAGTTCTGGGGCAGCTACCATCTGCTCAGGCAGCTCGAGCTTACGATCCAGATCAGTTCGGTGAGGACTCGGATGCCAGGGAGGACTCGATCCACAACGCTATATAGAGCACAATCGCGGCATGGCACATCGCAGTTCAGCACGGCCCAGCACAGCACAGCCGTCGGCACGGTACATCAAGATCGATACACTCAACTATGCACCTTGGCACGTTCCTTGGCGCGTTCCGTGGCGAGTCCACCTGGCACGTCGCGCGGCGCGTCCCCTGGCACGTCCCTCGGCACGTCCATTGGCACGTTCCGTAGCGCGTCCCCTTGGCACGTCCCGCGGTGCGTCCCCATGGCACGTCCCCTGGCACGTCGCCTGGCGCGTCCCTTGGGACGTTCCGCGGCGCGTCCTCCTGGCATGTTCCCTCTGTCGATTAGTTCTGGGGCAGCTACCATCTGCTCAGGCAGCTCGAGCTTACGCTCCAGATCAGTTCGGTGAGGACTCGGATGCCAGGGAGGACTCGATCCACAACGCTATATAGAGCACAATCGCGGCATGGCACATCGCAGTTCAGCACGGCGTAGCACAGCACAGCCCTCGGCACAGTACATCATCATCGATACATTCAGCATTGCACGTGCCCGTCGCCCAATCAGGTGTCTTTGAAATGTTGCAATGCCTTACATTTCTATATTCCTTTCCGGGTTCGTGGGTCGATCATGTTTGCGCTTGTTTCGATCAGGTGGAGTCCCCCCTGATAAGACGCACGCTTCCAAGCAGTCGCACTAAGCAGATGTCGGGAGCCAGACCCCCTCCCCCTTCTCGAAACGCCGAGTAAAAGAAAAGCTCACATTCGGATATGCACGTGAGAGCAGCTTGTCCTGCAGCCCAGCACCACTACTCGATCGCGTCGTGTACACTCGTGGCCGTCGGCTTGACTTGGTCACGAGAATGAGCCGGAGCAAGGTGAACAGAAAACGCTGCGAGAGCGTGAAGCGAAAGGGCTGCGTCGTCTGCGTGCCTCACGCACCAAAGCTGTCCAACGAAACCTTTGCGAACCGCAATACAACCTGGCCTTTAACAGGCGGCGAGGGGGCAGTTCCGCATAGTGTTCGAGGCAGTCGCCAGCAGTGTGATAGCCTCCGAAGCAGCAAGTCCCTTGTTGTCGGGATCTTCTAGGCTTCTGCCAGAAGCGTGCCTCCACCTGCAGCCGCCTGCCCGGGAGCGCGCGGATCGTTGCGTAAGAACCGCTTCGCACAGCGGCCGGACCGATGTGGAGCGGGCTGGCACGGTCGGCTGCTCGCCTCAGCACAGGCGGCACAGTGTGATTGATCCAGCTCCTCGACTTTGCAGCCGTTGCTGCTTTCCCTCCCTCTCCTTCCCTGCCCTCTCATCGGCCTCCTTCTCCTCCTCGTGCTAGTCGTGGGTCTCAGCTCTGCCTTCTTCCCCCTGTCCGCTCGCTCCCGGTTCGGCGCGTGACGTGGATCGTCTTGCTCGGGTCGGTCGCGTCGGTGCGTGTTCTGGGCTCGTGGGCTCGTGCCCTTCTCGGCCCCCTCTCGCCCTGTCTCCCCCCTTTGTCGTCCGCTGCTGCTGCGCTCCTCTCTCCTCCCTTCTCCCCCTCCCCCTTCGTAGCCACTGTGGCTCAAGCCATTTTGGCTCCAGGCTCTGTGCGCGAGCGGCCCGCAATTTCTGCTTGGCACCGTCCCGCACGCGCGCAGGGTCCCATGCGCGCTGTCCCCGTCGGTTTGGATCCTGCCGGACGAGCACTTTCCAGCCGGCGGCGTCGCAGCAGCTGCTTGAGGCCAGATTTTGGCGCGCGGCCCGGCCCGCCGTGGCGTTTTTTCAATTGCCAGGTGCCCATCCTTGTGGCCAGGTTGTGTTCGTGCTGTGGGTCACGCTGGCGCCGGTAGGCTTGCCCATGATGGGACGCACAGAGACATGCTAATACTATATGTCCGCCTCGGAGGTGCGCGTCCGACCCGAACATATAGTATACCCATCTTGTAGTATACCGTTTCTCGAGCGGTGTGGCCAGAAAGCGCCCGCCACGACGCATATACTATAAGATTTCTCGGTGCGCGCGTCGCCCCTGGGGGGCGACGCACATATAGTAGAAGTATGTTGGGTTGACGCCGACATGATGCTGTTCCCAGGCGGGTAGGGTCGCCTCCAGCCCATGTTCCGCCGCCACTGCCAGTTAGCAGTGTCCAGCCGCTGCCAGCTACTTCGCCATGTACGTCGACCCGCGCTCCCACTTCGACGTCCACACCGAGGTCGACGCCATCGTTTTCAAGTGCTGGAGCTCCGGCGCGTGCTGCTGCTGGCGCCGCCGGAAATCGCGCTTGCCCACACGCCGGCCCTCTGCAAGTCTACCTGTTGGCTACGAGCAGTGCAGCAACGCCGAGTCAGGCACCAGCTCCCTGCAGTCCTCCCTGAGCACGGCGGGCTCAGACGACCTCGCCTACGCCCGCACCAACAATATAGAAATCGGCGTTGCCGCCGGCTTGGACTACGTGGACTCGATGACAAATGTCAACAATTTTCGTCGTTCCACATACAGTGGAGACCCATGCCAAGAAACACCCTGCTTGCCTCCAGGTACCCTGGGTTTCTCGGGTTTCGATGGTCTTACGATGGGAGATGTGACGTTCCCACAAAAAAACAGTGGATGTCCTGGGGGTTCAGGGCTGGGTTTCTTGTGGAAGGTTTCTTGTGGTCGGGCCTCCACTGTACCACCTGCCCAACCTTCTCGCGGCGGGACTTGCCGCCCCGAAAGGGGCCACCAGCTTCCCCAGGCGCTGCGCCCCTGGATTTAGGTCGGGCATTGTCCAAAAACCGCCAAACATGGTCAAACATAGTAGAACAGTCGTCTCCATATTGTCTTTTGACCATTTGGGGATCTTCCTCCTGTAGAGGGACATGGACTTAACCCTGGATGTTGCTACGCTGGCTGCGTTCGGCGCGCCCGCGTCTGCTTCAGAGCCGCCGGATCGGGCGCGTCCTGGTGATTGCGTTCGTCGGCCAGGGCTCCTTGTTGCTGCAGTTGCTGATCATGGCCTCCCTTGTGTTGCTGCCGACTCCGGCCGAGACTGCCGCGCCGCGCCCGACATCTTTGTGGATGCGGGGCCCCAGGCAGTGGTCGAAGCGACTGGTCTTGTATCGTCTGTGGCGAGTACGTTGTACTTCGTGGTGGCATTTCGCATCGTGATCCGCCTGTCGAGGTGTGCTGTGAGCCCATGGTAGAGCTGCCCTCCAGCCAGCCGCCTTTTCGCAAATACGGTGTGGAGTTGGAAATGGATTCGTGTGCAGCATGTGGCTGTCGATTCGGATTCTGCCATTCGCGAGCCAGGCATCAGCACAGTGTGCGAAGAGATTGTTCTGTTGCTCTTTCGTAGGTGGGCGCGCTCAGGACGTCCTCCTGTTCATTCACCTCCACCGCGGCCTCCGCCCATTGACACTGATGCCCCGCATGCTCAACGAATTGTGGACTCCCGCTTCCCCCGTAGACGGCGAGGCGTGCGAAGCCTTTTTTTAGTCCAGAAGCTGGCAGCTACAGACTCTGGTCGTTGGTAGTTGGTAAGGCTGCTGGTTTTACTGCTTTCACTTTCCTGGCCTGTGACGTACTTGCCCCTGTGTCCTGCTCACGCCCACGTGCGCACGTGCGCCTTCCTCGCTGACCTGGTGCCCGTAGCCGAATATCTTCCGCTGTCCCGGTTGATCCTGCTTAGCTGCAGGCTGCTGCAGCGACGCCAGTTGCTGACAGGCGTTCTGCTTCATCAGCGTCGCAATCCATACAATCCCCTCCCCTCTCCCAGAGGGCGCAATCTCGAAGGCGAGGGCTCGGGAGAGGGCGCAACGAGGCACCCCCCTCCCTCATTGGGATGCTACCTCTCTGGAATTTGTGTCCCGTCTCCCCGCGACCTCAATGCTCAGCGGCGCCAACGCGGAAGCGCATCTCCCCCTCTCCCTCTTCCGGCCCCTCGCTGCGCCCTGGGACGCTCCCACTTGGGGTGCACAGAGCCGCTTTTTGCTGGCGCATTTCAGCAACCAGAGCCGACGTCCTAACGGACGGCAGGTGTTTGCCGTAGATTTATGATGTTCCAGCCTACTATAGCCTTGATCACCAAAAAGAGTTTCCGGCACCAATAAAGTACCGAAGCTCGAGGGTTTTCACGTGCCGGGTCCTGGGGGACGCTCGTCCGACATTGTTTTGACACTGTTTCGACACTTTTCCGGGTGCTCGAAATCATTTTTGGGATGTGGTTCTTAGGTGCGATGGGAGCGGCATAACCGTAGCCGGGGCCAGAAGATCGCGTCGCATCGCCAATCTGCAGCCCGATGTTCTCCATCCCAGCGTCGCCGATCCCCACTTGCGCGCCTCCAGTGTCGTATGGGAGGTGGCCTCTGGGTTGTCCTGTCCTCCTGCTTCTCCTGCTGCTGCTGCTGCTGCTACTTCTCCCGCTCCTTTTCCTGCTCCTGCTGCTCAGTCTTCTTCCTCCTCCTCCTCCCTTCCCACCCTCATCCCTCCACATCCTCATCCCCCTCATCCGTCGTCACCGTTCGTCATCATGCGTCTTGTCGTCTTCTGTCCGTCGCGCATTCTTGGCCTTCTAGCTCGGCGAGGATGCCGTTGGCGATGCCATCGAGGCATCGAGGTCCAGCCCTCCGACCCAGGCAGGCTGCGCCTCTGGCCCGCAGGGCTAGGGACGCAGCCGCATTGGCAGCCAAGCAGCAACGCACGGGCAAGAAGTGCAGGGGCGAGTTCGCGAAGTTGCTCCACTCCATCGGCCGCTTGGTGCTCGCGCAGACCTACGTCGTGACAGATCTTCGGGTGGTTGCGCACGTCACGTTCACGCTCCCCCCGTCGCGGTAATGCAGGCGGCGGGAAAGAGGGCAGCAAGACCATGTGCACCGCCAACGCGAGCCAGGACCAGTACAAGGCCCGTGGCCTGCCGCACATTCACGTGTCGTCGGGCCGTTTGTGCCGACACGCGGCTTTACGTTTTCGGCAGGGCGCCTCGGCCATCAGGACAAATTGCAGCTCAAACTCAAGGTCTGCCGTGGGCTTGCTGTGGTGCCGGCGTCGTCCACTTGGGCGCGTCGAGAGCAAAAGCGCAGTGACACGTGTCCTTGGCGGCAATCCCGAGATGGCGCGGTGGAGCGCGCTGGGGCCGAGGGGCAGTGCAAGGACGCCGAGAAGGCCAATGTCTTCGAGGCTCAGCAGGCTCGGGCGACCAGGTTCTCGTCGATCGGCATCGGGCCGGTGGTGGAGGTGGTGTTCTGATGAATGTGCCGCCGCGCCGTGTGTCCCAACCCGCGGCCTTACGCCTCGGGGAGGGTGCCGCGGGCACCAGGGCAAGCGCCCGCTCGGGCGCAAGGTTCGCCGTGGGATTTGCAGCGGTGCCGCTGCGTCTTCTTGGGCGCGGGGCGCCGGGTTTGCCGTGGGTTTGCTTTGGTGTTGGCGTCGTCCACTTCGTCGAGGGCAAACCGCGAGAGCAGCAGTGCTTGCCCATCACGGTTTTCAACACGACCTCGAAGTTGGCCTCGCCCATTTTCCATTCGCCAGTTCACGTCGAACGCGATGGCTCAGATGCGACGGTGGTTTCGCGGTCCACGCCTCGGCACCGAAGGGCCCGCAGAAGCAGGACATCGCCAGGGCGGTGAACCATGCGAAGTGCACCATCTTACATCTCGAACTCGCGAAGGGCAGCTTGGTTCGATCATCGGAGTTGGGAGATTGCGGTATTATCACTGTGGACACGGCAGCGAAGGTTCGCGCAGGCGCTTGGCAATTTTGCAGTCATGCGGATGTTAGTCTGCCTGCTCGCCCGCTAATCTCTTGACTTGGTCGCGGCCGAGGCGCTCAAGGTAAACGTGGGGTCGCGGGCGCGGTGAAGCGAGAGGCTCCTCTCGTGCCTGAGTGGGCGCCTCGCGTAGAGCTGATTGCGTTACAGGTGGTGTTCGCGGGCCTGTGTCCCGAATGGTCTCGCGGGCCCGCGAGGCACGATACGTTTCCCCAACCATCCTGTGGTATTGGGTCTTCGTTTTGAAGAGACAGCGCCCCTCGTTCTCCCTCCTCCCGCTGCGCCCTCCTCTTCTTCCCTCCTCCCATCCCTGCTTCCGGCCTCCGCACCAGCCATGTCGGCACACCCCTTACACGCTTCGTGGCCCCGTAGGGAGCTTCACCGAAGGCCCCAGTGGCTGCGTTCGCATGCGCCCTCCGCACCCATTTCGGCACACCCCTCACATGTTTCGCGGCCCCATGGCAGCTCCGCCGAGGGCTCCAGTGGCTGCGTTCGCATGCGCCCGCCGCACCCATGTCGGCACATTTCTCGCACGTTGCGTGGCCCCGTAGGGAGCTCCACCGAGGGCTCCAATGGCTGCGTTCGCACGCGCCCACCGCACCCAATTCGGCACACACCTCACACGCTCCCTGGCCCCACAGGGAGCTCCACCGAGGGCCACAGTGGCTGCGTTCGCATGCGCCCGCCGCGCGTGCTTCAGCACATCCCTCACACGTTTCGTGGCACCATAGGGAGTTTCGCCGAAAGCCTTTGTGGCTGCGTTCGCGTGCGCCCGCCGCACCCGTTCCGGCACACCCCTCACACGCTTCGTGGCCCCATAGGGAGCTCCACAGAAAGCCCCAGTGGCTGCGTTCGCATGCGCCCACCGCACCAATTTCGGCACACCCCTCACATGTTTCGCGGCACCATAGGGAGCTCCGCCGAAGGCCGCAATGGCTGCGTTCGCATGCGCCCACCGCACCCATTTCGGCACACCCCTTACACGCTTCGTGGCCCCACAGGGAGCTCCACCGAGGGCCCCAGAGGCTGCGTTCGCATGCGCCCGCCGTATCCACGTCGGCACACCCCTTACACGTTGCGTAGCCCCGTAGGGAGCCCCACCGTAGGCCCCAGTGCTGCATGCGCATGCGCCTGCCGCACCCATTTCGGCACATCCCTCATACGCTTTGTGGCCACATAGGGAGTTCCTCCGAAGGCTACAGTGGCTGCGTTCGTATGCGCCCGCCGCACCCATTTCGGCACACACCTCACACGCTTTGTGTCCCCGTAGGGAGCTCCACCGCAGGCCCCAGTGGCTGCGTTCGCATACGCCCGCCGCGCGCATTTCGGCACACCTCTCACACGTTCTGTGGCCTCCAAGGCAGCTCCACCGAAGGCCACAGTTTCTGCGTTCGCATGCGCCCTCCGCACCCATGTCGGCACATCTCTTACACGTTGCGTGGCCCCGTAGGGAGCTCCACCGAGGGCTCCAATGTCTGCGTTCGCACGCGCCCGCCGCACCCAATTCGGCACACCCCTTAAATGCTTCCTGGCCCCATAGGGAGCTCCACCGATGGCTCCAATGGCTGCATGCGCATGCGCCCGCCGCACCCATTTCGGCACACCCATCACATGCTTCGCGGCCCCATAGCAGCTCCGCCGAGGGCTCCAGTGGCTGCGTTCGCATGCGCCCGCCGCGCCTATGTCAGCACATCTCTTGCACGTATCGTGGCCCCATGAAGAGCTCCACCGAAGACGATATTCACAGTTGCATTTCCAGCTCACCGTCTTCCCTCCCTCCTCACCCTCTCTGTCCTCTCTTGCCTCCCGTCTTTCGAGACGGTCGGGTTCAGCTCAGGCCGCCCCCGCTGACGTGAGGCTGCAGCTCACATGGCCCGCGCCAGGAAAAGAGGAGGGGCGCGGGAGAGAGAGATCCGGCCTCCCCGCTCCCGAGGTTACAACGCTGTCATCCACGCCTGCGTCTCCGCGGGCAGCGTCGCGGGAGCCGCTGGGCGCGCCCGGCGGCAACCCAAGCAGGCAGGAGGAAGAGGAGGAGGAGGACGAGGAGGAGGAGGAGGATGAGGAGGAAGATGAAGAGGAGGAGGAGGCAGCTCGACTGCGCCCGAGAGAGTGGGGCGGAGGCGAGTGCTCCAGTGAGTCTGGCGACCGCTAAAGGGCGATGGCGTGTGTGAAGAGGCCCTGCTCCGTGCGCCTCCGCGAGCCGCCGCCCTCTCGTCCCAGCCTTGTGGGTGAGCAACTGAACACGCTCCGAACATTCATCATGCTGGAAACCGTAGAAACCGTACGAGGAGGACCAGTGTAACCCCAAGACCCATGAACGATATTGCAATAAGCCCTCCTTCTAGGTTCCTTCTTCATCGGCCCCTACACGAGCTCATTTTCAATGGGGGAAGCACCACGTTGGACGACAACCGTTTGACAATCCGGAGGTGTGCCAGAACAACATTCCTGGGGTATCAACCCCGCGAATCACCGTTACTGTTGCGTTTCGACGATCCTGAACCGTGCCAGAACACCGTTCTTGGGGCTTCAGCACCGCGAATCAACGATCTCGTTGCGCCCTGAGATTCCGAGATCATGCCGAAACACCATTTCTGGCACGTTAAGCATGAGAACACCCGAAACCCCTTCAAACTATTACGACGAATGTGCGCGGTGCTAAGTTGAGAGCCACATCCTGGAAAGAGACCACCCTCCATCCATGAAGCTCTTGCAAACGAGTAAGACGAATGTGCGCGGCGCTAAGGCGAGAGCCACATTTTGAAAAGGAGCTGCCCTCCATCTGTGGGGCCTTGCAAACTTTTAAGACGAATGTACGCGGCGCCAAGGCGGGAGCCTCATTCTGGAAAGGAGCAGCCCTCCATCCGTGATGCTCTTGCAAAAGTGTGACGGATGTGCGCGGCGCTACGGCGAGAACCACATGTTGAAAATGGGCCGGCCTCCATCTGTGAGACCTTGCCAGCTGTTTTAAAGAACGCGCGCGGCGCTAAGGCGAGAGCTACATTTCGAAACGTTGCCGCCGTCCAGTCGTGAAACTCTATACGGATAAGGGATGGAGGAGGAGGAGGCGGAGGAGGAGGAGGAAGAGGAGGAGGCGGGGGAGGAGGAGGAGGAGGAGGAGGAGGAGGACGAGGAGGAGGAGAAACACCGAGTGTGTGCTGTCTTGTTCTGGCTCTCCTCTGGCCGCTGGAGACTCGTGCAGGCCTCTGGGGACCCGTGCAGGGCGTCGGAGACCCCTGGGGGGGGGGGCCCTCGGAGAGTACAGCAGGGTCGAGGTTCGAAGGACCCATCGGTCGATGAAAGTAGGTATTTTTGGATTCCCAGAGGAGGAGGTATCCATACCTCTGCCCTTCCCCCTGTTTCCTTTTTTACTGGCCTCCTTGGAGGCCCTCGTCGCCAACGCTGGATTCGCCTCGAAATGCTGGTCAGAACGCACCCCGGGAGAGGTCCGAGGGAATAGCGGTACCGGTACCTTTTGGTTTCCTCGTTTGTGGGTTCCCAGAGCCCAATCTTTTTCAAGTGCCTTCCTACTTCAAGGATCGAGTGGCTTCACCTTTTCCGTCCTCCCGAGGGGATGGACGGAACCCAGTCTACGTTCAACGCCTTCTTGCTTCATGTTTCTACCTACTTCTTCCGACCGATGGGTACGGACATGTTGTAACGCCCGCGTGGCCACGGCTGGATCCGCATCGAAATTCTGCCCATAACTCGCCGCAGGAGAGTTCCAGGAGTCATTTTTTCGCGGAGGCCAAATCGGGACAGCAGAAGGATCGGGCCGAACGAGAGGGTAGGACAGAGAAGGGGGGGGTACGAAGTCTGCTGCATGCAGCTGGTTTCGGCCTCGCCGCCGGGCCCATTCCTTGATAATTGTGTGCTGCCGAGATTAATCCCACAGGGATAATAAAGTTCGGGGTCGCGGGGGGATTATAAATGTTGCCTACCGGAGGCCAGCATGTGGGAGGAGAAAGAGATGATGTTAAGAGGACCGAAAGCCGAGGGTCGATGATCGAAAATCGAAGTCCGAGGATCGAGGATCGAGATCCCAGAGTCGAGGATCGAGAGGAAGACAGATAGAGACAGAGACAGACATATACAGATAGTTCGACAAAGAGAGAGAGGGAGAGAAGTAGAGAAAGATAGACAGACAGAAGGAGAAAGACAGAGAGGAGGAGGAGGAGGAGGAGGAGGAGGAGGAGAAAAGCCAAAGCTCCAAACCTATTACATTTAATTTGTAAACAAACTACGGAAATTCAGATTTACATCTGCTCGTGTAGGGTGCCTCATGTGCCTCGGTTTTCGTGGATAGTAAACCACAGCGATAAAAAAAATCAGGGGGCCAGGGGGATAAGGAGAAAGACAGAGAGAGAGACAGAGACAAAGTGCGAGAGAGAGAGAGAAAGATAGAGAGATATAGAGAGAGAAGAAAAAAGAAGGCGAGAGAGGAGGAGGAGGAGGAGGAGGAGGAGGAGGAGGAGGAGGAGGAGGAGGAGGAAGTCTCTCTCATCGACAAGTCTCTCGCTTCGCTTGAGACATCCTCGAAGAATTATTGGTTCCGCTTGAGACATCCTTGAAGAACTGATCGTTTCGCTTGAGGCTGCCTCCAAAAATTGTTGGTTTCGCTTGAGACATCCTCGACAACGTCTTCACTTCGTTGGATGTTGCCATCTCAACATGAGAAGGAAAATCACCTCGATGGTGAGCTCTTCACAGTGCTAAAAAAGTTCGGCCTCCGCGCCCCGCGTCCCTGACCAAACTCTTATTGGCCGTGGATAATCAACTCAAATCTGGAAAGGGGGGGTCCTGTTTTTTACCATCGGCACAAGCTTATATGGGTGCCTCCCGGCGCCAGACGGCGCCAGGAAGACCAGCTACGTGAGCTGAATCTCTACCTTTCTTTTGGCCGTCCTACCCTGTCCCCCCCCCCCGACAGGAGCAGGACGGTCTTGCAAAGGTTCTTTGAAGGTGCTCGATGTTTCCGGCGGCGGTCGGAGGTCCCATAGACAGGGTCTTCGGAGGTCCCCGAAAGGTCTACGTGATACGGAAGATGTCGAGGCATACGGAAGGAGGAGGAGGAGGAGGAGGAGGAGGAGGGAGGTTGAGGGGAAGGTTGAAGTCGGGCCTGTCCCTCTACAGGAGGAATCTTCAAAAATAGTCACAAAATAGTCTGGGAACGTTTTTTGGCGATGTTTGTTTTTCTTGGAATATGTTTGGGGTATTTTGAATTTTTCCTCCAAAACCGGCCTGCAGGGGGACAGGCCCGACCCAAGGCAAGGAGGGGGAGCAGTGCAAAGCCAAGTCTCACCAACGATGGTGCAGCCACCCCCCCGTCGAAGCTCCCTCTTCATGGGCCAGCCCCTAGCTGCTACAAGGAGTCATTTCCGCTATGGGGAAGTGCCCCGCTTGGGGGGCGACCGTCTCAGAATCCTGAAGCGTGCCAGAACATCACGCTCGGGACCTCAACGCCACGAGGATGAGGAAAAGGAGGAGGGAGGAGAACCATGCGGATTGGCAGCGATTTCGTGTTCTCCATGGTGCCTGGAGGATGTGACTTCTCGTGGGCCGTCTGGCAAGGATGAGCGGATCGAGCAGTTGAGGGAGAGGAGGAGGAGGAGGGTGATCGAGGCTCGAGGCTTCTGGGTGCTTTTGGTCTGCAGGCCTCACGAGGCCTGCGTGGGGGGAGGGGGCCCTCCCCGCCCCCTCTCACCCGCCTGCCCTCTTCGTTCGTTCCGTGCGGCTTGGAACGTGCACGTCCATGGAGGAAGCCATGCACCGGCAAGGAAGTTCTCCCCTTCCCTCGGGAGCCTTGAGACGGGGGTCAATGCAAACGGGGGTCAGCCAGAGCACCCGATCTTGCAGGATCCTGCAGGGCCAGGGTCGCATTGACCTTGGCTTGGGTGCAGGACCGTATCCTGCAGGATCCTTCGCATTGACCCGGGCTCGGGTGCAGGATTTTGCAGGATTCTGCTGGGACTGGCGGACCCAGGTCTGGATTGACCCGGGTCAGACGATCCCCGATTCCCCTTCGGAGGAGAGGCGTCTGCTCCAGAGATGCCCCCCTCCACGCCCTTCCCCTCCCCTCCCGCCCGTCGCACGGGGGGCGGGCCCTGGGGTCCAGAGGTCCAGAGGGGCCCTGGCCGAAGGCACGAGGGCAGCCCTGCCCTCCCGGCTGCCCCACGGGTTCGGCCCCGCTCTGGAGTGGAGGGTTTCTCCTCCTCCTCCTCCTCCCTCCCTCCCTCCTCCTCCTCCACCTCCTCCTCCTCCTCCTCCTCCTCCTCCTCCTCCTCCTCCTCCTCCTCCTCCTCCTCCTCCTCCTCCCTCCTCCTTCCTCCCTCCTCCTCCTCCTCCTCCTCCTCCTCATCCTCCTCCTCATCCTTCTCCTCCTTCGCCTCCTCCTCGGGTCGCCTACGGCCCCAGGGGAAAGCGTTCACGTTTGGGAAGCTGGCGTGGGCGTTTCTGTGAGCTCTCTTCCCGCGCCTCAGGCCCCGGGAGGACGGAAGGAACATCCCTTCCCACAATTGTCCGCGAGCGAGGCGCCGGATGCGCCACGCCTCGCGGCAACGCTGCCGGGTAGATAGGCATGGGTCTAGGCCTCGCAGATGGGGTCGGAGCAGATGGGGTCGGAAGATCGCGCCGTACCGTCGATGCATCGGCGATGCGGCTCGATGTGGAGCCCAATTTTCTCCGCGCTGGCGTCACCGATGCACCGCCGATATCGCCGATGCATCGGGGATGTATCGCCGGTGTATCGGCGATGCGGCGCGGTCGTCCGACCCCACCTCCTCCGACCCTGTTTGGGAGGCCTCTAATGGGGAGTCGGGGCCTTTCGTGGGCGATCTTACGGTCCTCTGGGGGCCTTGGCGGGCCTCTCGGGGCTTCTTGTAGTTCTCACTGGTGCGTAGTGGGTCTCTCGTCGGACCCGCGTCAGCAGCTTTGGGGCGCCTCTTCACTCTTGCGGTGGACCTCTTGAGGCTATACGTTGGGCCCGTCGTGGGCCGTCTCGGAGCCCCCTTGGGCTGTCTCGTGGCCGTCTGTGGGTCGCCGTAGGCTCAGCTCGAGCGAACTCGAGGCCGTCTTGGGGCCATGGGGGGGGCGGGGGGCAACCGGCCGCCTTGGGCCTTGGGCTCATCTATTGGGACCGTCGTGGCCCTCTGGGGGCCAC
Organism: Prorocentrum cordatum; assembly: GCA_963575745.1. Lineage (NCBI taxonomy): Eukaryota > Dinophyceae > Prorocentrales > Prorocentraceae > Prorocentrum > Prorocentrum cordatum. Next base: position 1,183,414 of record CAUYUJ010007891.1, read on the forward strand.
TCTGGGCTTGTCTTGGGCCATGTGGAGTCGTTTTGGGCCCCTCTCGGACTAGAAGTAACAAAAGCATTGGCACCTTGTAGTTTGCTGTGTCCCCTGCAGGCGCAGGAGGGATGCCGCAAAAGCAAAAGTTCGCAAGATGAGGTGTGGCTCGCGGGGGGAAGGAGGGGGGCAATGCTTATAAAAACCATTATTCGGGGGATCAGATGTTGCGGGGGGGGATGGGTGCGGCTTTCTCGTTTGCGGTCGGCGTCGAATCCGGTTCGCGATATATCTATCGATCTAACGGTCTCGATATGTACATGCCGCATGCCGATCTCCCTATAGGGCGATGGGTGCAGCTTTCGGTTTTCGATCGTCGTCGGATCGGGTTCGCGATCTATCTCTCGATCTAATGGTCTCGGTATTACTATGTCTATCCCCCTATAGGTCTTACCAGGTATCCACCGATGCTGCTATCGAATAGAACTGGGGCGACCTCACTTAGGGGAAGGCTTCCTAAACGGTAGTGCTTGACATTGGATTGCCCTGTTTGGCTTTGGGTTGCATTGGTTGGCATTGCATGGCATTGCATGGCATTGCGTTGCATTGCTTGGCAATGCTTTGCATTGCGTGGCGTGTCGTTGTTCGGCATCGCTTGACGTTGCCTTGCGTTCCTCGGCATTGGTGGCCATAACTTGACATTGCTGGGCATCGTGTGGCATTGCTTGGCATTGCACGGAACCCCGAGGAAAGCCGTTGCAAAAAGCAGTATCAAGCAATCCCGAGGAACGTTTTTGGCAAAGCAACATTGAGGGGAATTCCAAGGATATCGGCCCTGCTGTTCAATTATGGATGGCTCTCGCCATCAACTTATCTATCGATCTCACAAGCCATCTTCCAGTTCAATATCGATGTACTTATTGACGGGGCAACCACGGGATAACCACAAAACCGACACGCACCAACCACGGGACAACCTCGGGACAGTTACAGGAAAACCACGGGACAACCACGGGACACCGATCCAATTATTTACCAGTGCTGCTACCAATGTACCAACCTGGCTAATCGGCCAACGCCACGGTCTGTTTGCATCAACGTTACTCGACCGATCTCATTCTCAATATATCGATCGGTCTCGTTACTCTTCCAGTGATCTCATTATCAACATACCAATGGATCTCTATCTATCGGCTACACTGGCTTTCTACAGACGTGGCAACCGCAGGGCAACCACCGGACAGCCACTGGACATCCACGGGACATCCACGGGACGACCACGTGACAACCACGGCAAGCCCATGGGACAGTCACGAGACAACCACGGGACAACCACGGGTCATCCACGAGACAACCACAGCTTATCCACTGCACAAACCACGAGATATCCACGGGGCAACCACGAGACAACCACGGGCCAGCCACTGGACAATCGTGGGACAACCTTGGACACGCCACGGGACAACCACAGGATGAATTACCACGGGACACACGCGGGACAACCCAGGGAACGCCACGGTTAGCTCGATTTGTTTGGGTTCCATTTGGGCCCACCCAGGGCCAGGGCAGGATTATTCTCGCCATCATTGCGTGGCTTCGCCTAAGTAGCTCACACGCACGACACGAACCGACAGCGAAACCGATTGCCCGGCTGGGGGCATCCGTTGCACTCCAGTGTCAGACAGTCAGTTCTTAATTCTAATAATGTGGTGTTAAATGTATTCAGTAACGATTCGGCTTGGCCCAGTCACCAGCCTTGGTCTGCTCTTGGCACCACTGTCAGGCCGCATAGGCACGGTTGTACTGCGACACCGATGTTTCCGCTTCTCCTCTCTAACTTCCCATCGCCCTCCTACATATTTTTGTCCTCCGCATTCACCCTTCATTCTTCCTTCTCCTCCTTCCTCATGCTCTTCCCCCTCATTTGCAAGAGCAGGGTTTGGAACAGGAGGAAGAGGTGAAGGAGCAGGAGCAGCAGCATGACGAGAAGAGAAGAGGAGGATACGGAGGCGGAAGGAGAGGAAGAGGAGCGAAAGAGGAGGAGGTTAGGAGGACGACGATGAGAAGTAATTTGTCGGCCCCAGGTGGATCGACCGCATGTCGACGCTTGGCGTGATGCCAACAGCCACAAGCTACAGCGCGCTGATGGACCCTCTGGCCGAGGGCATAGCTTGCTGGTCCTGGTCGAAGCACCTGTCACCAGAGTTCCAGCCACCCTATTGGCTGCCCACGCTCATGTGAAACGATGGCGATGTCAAGGACACGGTTCGGCATTTTTTGATGATGTATGTTTGTTCCGCTTTTTGTGTGGTGGTTGCATGGAGTTGCCATGGCACCCGAGGATGCAATTTGATCTTCATGGTCGCCGTCTCATTTTTTGTCTTCTTTGTACGGTGCCCCGTGTCGGTATATGCCGACGTCGCTCGCGACCCCTGTTCTGGCCAGCAGCCGTGGGGGACTGGAACCACAGACGAATGATAAAAAACGCGCAGGGTCGGGGAGAGAACCCACCTTCCTCTGGTTGGCTTCTCGCTTAGAACATTGAACCTGGTGGCGCGTTTCTTCCTTCCTCCCGCATCCGGTTTCCCTGCCTCTTCTCTCTTTCCGCTCCTTCTCTCGCTGCCTGGAGAGCTGCCTCCTGTGTGCTGTGTCTCCAATTTGAATATCGCCGGCGCAGGCCGAAGCACTCGGGGATGCCAACGGTACACCAGCACAGGCCCAGGGCCAGGCAGGCCAGCCCTGGGCCGAGGAGGGCCCCGGCCACGAGCGGTGTTGGTAGACGGGTGGCGGCGTTCGCCCTCCGAACGTTGATTACGTCGCTGATCGACGTATGCTGCCCACACTCGCTATGGCCTCCAATCCTGGACTTCCGAAAACGGATGCAGGGTCCGGACAGCGCATGCGGCCCCAGGCGTCAGGCGCTTCACCCGTGCTCCCACTCCGCCCCCCTAGTGGGGCTGCTCTGCGGCGCGGCCCGGGGGGACGGCGGAGAGGGCGGGCCTTCCCAGAAGGCTCAGAGGGCCTCCCGCCTTCTGGGGGGGGGGGCCGCAGACGTGGAGGGCTCCCTCTCACCCTGGGCCTCCTTAGGCGGGGTCGGAGCTGGTGGGGTCGGAGGATCGCGCCGCATCGACGATGCATCGCCGATGCGGCTAGATGCGGAGCCCGATTTGCTTCACGTCGACGTCGCCGATGCATCGCCGACGTCGACGATGTGTCGCCGGTGCATTCCCGATGCATCGCCGATGCATCGGCGATGCGGCGAGATCCTCCGACCCCATCCCTACACGGACCCCATCTAGGAGGCCTCTACTCACGTCCCCTCATGTGTGAACCACATATCCGTATCCGCGGCCTCGCGGGCTGGGCCCCTGGGCCGCGACGCCGCGGATACGTTGCGTTTGTTGTCGCGGATGCCCCTCCCCCCTTTCCTATAACAGAATGCCCCTCCCCCCCCAGTGCGCTCCGTGCACTGCCGCCGTGCGCACGGCGGGGGGGAGGCGTTACATGATACCTTCCCTGGCCCCTCCCCCCCCAATAATGCTCACTATCGCCGAACGTAAAGAAACGCGCTCCGGGATCGCGCCCTGGTCCAGACCGCCAGGGCTCGACTACGGATCTGTTCGCCGCTCGTGCATGGCGGGAGGTCTCTATCACCCTCCGATGTTCACTCACCGCGCGAGAGTAGAGCCTTCCCAGATGGGGTCGGAGCAGATGGGGTCGGAGGATCGCGCCGCATGGTCGATGCATCACCGATGCAACCGCGACGTCCCGGCGATGCAGTCGAGAACATCGGGCTCTGCATCGAGCCCTCTCGGCGCGCCGCCGAGTTGGGGCGCGAGCGGGAGTCGCGGACAGCACCGATCGCCCGCAACGACCGCCCGCTGGCTGGGCCCGCCACGTACCTGGCCCGGGAGCCCTGCGGCTTGGAGCTGGCTGGGGGTCTGAGGTGCCCAGCACTGGTTCCCGCCAGCAGGAAGGGGAGGGAGGGGGAAGATGTTATGCTGGGCCGATTGTCCACCACCACTACCATATGTGCGAGAGGGAGGAGGAGGAGGAGGAGGAGGAGGAGGAGGAGGACGAGGACCTCCACGTCCTCTATTCTCCCCCGTTCTACCTATGGTAGTGGTGGTGGAGAATTGGCTCATAAGATTTGAGGTTTTGGGTTCGGGGAGTTTTTCCCCCATTTTTCGGCTTCCGGTGGTAGGACTGCACCAGATTGACCGTGGGAGGGAGGGGTTCAGGGTTGGAGCGGATTTGCTTTTATCCCTTTGCCCGTTCCCTGGGGGAGAAAAATCGCCTACAAGGATGGGCTCCTCCTCGGCAGCTGCACGCCGAGTGCTGCGGTGACTGCCCAAGCACAGCGCACTGAGAAGCCGCCTGCTCTCCGGAGTCTCACGGCCACCTCAGCAAAGCCCTTCTTGACAGATCTTCCCCGTGGTCCCTTCGGCAAAGACCCTGGGGCCGCCTCCAACCTGCGGCCGTCGAGGCGAAGAGCGGCGATCTCGCGCAGCTGGAGGTCTGGCTGCGGCGGATGGTCGACGCGGGCGTGGAGCTCGCGGGGTGGGACGCTCGCCAGTACGACGGAGATGGGTACGGAAGGGGCAGGTGCGAAACCCGATAACAGATCTCTGGGCCTCCTTAGGCGGAGTCGGAGCTGGTGGGGTCGGAGGATCGCGCCGCATCGCCGATGCATCGCCGATGCGGCTGGATGTGCAGCCCAATTTGCTTCACGTCGACGTCGCCGAAGCATCGCCGACGTCGACGATACATCGCCAGTGCATCGCCGATGCATCGCCGATGCATCGGCGATGCGGCGCGATCCTCCGACCCCATCTACTCGGACCCCATCTAGGAGGCCTCTAATATCTGGCTCATCTTGAGCAGGGCACGCTGTCGGTGTCGCCGCGAACGTTGCCCCCTCGAGACCCAAGCGCCTCCCGCCCGACAGTGGCCGCTGCTGCTTTTGGGCAGCACACGTGGGTTTCGGGCACCGTGGCCATTTTCAGGCGATCGCAAACATGGATCAAGGGGGCGTGGATTAGCGGCGGGTCCCTTTTCCATGGGAAATCGCGGATTTCCGCCGCCGAGCGAGGCGGCACCGGCTGCATTTTGGAGAGGGCACCTCCCCCGATCCATGGATTTGGCGACCGCGCGCCAAATCCATGGATCGCTAATCCATGTTTGCGCGCCTCCGATTTTTACTCGTGCCCATTTCAATCGTGCCCCGATGGTGCAGCAGCGCCGATCCTGCTGAGGCCAGTCTTGGGCCCAGGGTCCGAGATGTGACACCCACCCCCAGGCGCGTACGTTTTCGGGCGGATTGTATCATTGTGCAAGTCGTATTTCGGTCTCCTCTGCCTTTGCAGAGCGACATGCGTTTTCGTTGTTCCCGCGCGTTGCATCACACGAGTGCGTTCTTTCCCGTCTTTCCAGAACTTTTCGGAGTAATTACCTGGGCGCTCCAGGCGGAGCAGTTCACGACAAACCTCCAGCGTCCGCGCCGCCGTCGAAATCACCCTTCCGCGGGTTGGGTACATTCTTGGGTGGGAAGTAAAGTCAGATGTTTCTCGTGGCATAATTTTGCCCCACCCACGCGGCGCCACAATAACTATATCGCGTTGGCCGGCGCTTTCGGGGCCCCTCCCGCAGACGTCCCAACAAGTTGCAGGGGAGGGCAAGCGAGGGAGGGAGGGTAGAGGGGAGGGCGGGAGGAGGGCGCAGGGTGTCGTCGGGCCTTTCCCATGGCTCATTCAAGGGGCCTCTTGGGCGCCTAGAGCTGATGACAGTTTCGATTTTCGAAACAAGGACCCAGCCATGTTCAGCGTCTGGGGCCCCAGGGGGGGTGGGGTACAATTAGCCGGCCATCACGAGATGCAGGCATCGGCAAGTCGATGTCCATGCCAGGCTGCCAGGGGCGTTTGTTGTTTGCAGGCCCAGTTGCTTGGAGTCACATGTATGAACAGTGGAAGGAGCAGAATAGCAAGGATCTTGGACGGTGACAGGATATTTGGCTCAATAGCGCGCTCAGAGGACAAACATATCATTTCGCTAATGACGTGCGATGTGGATATCATAACGATTTTGACGCGAGCTGGCCGCGGGAGGCGGCAGCTGCTCTGTTGCGTTTGGTTGCGGCCCGGGGCCGGTTCAGCGCAGCCGCTCCCAGACCAGAGGTCGGGAACGGTGCTCAAGGGGCACACATAGGAGCTTGAGAGACGGGGGTTAATGCAGACGGGGGTCAGCCAGGGCACCGGATCCTGCAGGATCCTGCGAAGACCCCGTCTGGCTGACCCGGATTAGCGAGCCGCTCGTGGCCGCGAGGCGGCCGCGCACCCGGGTCAGATTGACCCGGGTTAGCAGATCCCCGAACAAATTTTCCCTGGAGGTCTGGGGCAGGTCCCGAGGTCGATCCCCTGTCCCCTTGGAGCAAGGCCCGAAGAGACGCGCAGGGAGCCACATTCATAACTAGTGCAATGAGCAGAGTAGCAAGGGATGCTTGACAGTGACAAACGCCAGAACGACTTTGGCCCACCAGCGCCTTCAGAGCGACAGGATTTCACTCCTCCCGCCCGTGGCCCACAAGGATCGATCAGGCTCGAGAGTTGCCGTACGCAGATGGAGTCGAGGGCTTTGGCCGTGATTTTTCGCGATGCGGTTGCGTGTTTCGTGGCATCGTTACCTCCCACCGCGCTCTGGCCCTGCGCGCCTGGGTGCTGCTGCCCGCCGGCTGCTCATCGTCGACTTCTTCGGCGTCTGAGCGTCCCTCCTTCCTCTCGGCCTCCCCCCTCCCTCCCTGCACGCTGGCCAATGCGCTAGTCGGTGCCCTCTACCTAGCTGTTCGCTGGAGCGGAGTTCGCCGCCTCGCCGCTGCCGAAAAAAAAAAGTGTCTCGCGGCGTCGGATGGCAGCGAGGACCGGTGCAGCCACGCGCCCTCCGGGCCCTGGCCAGGAGCGCGCGCACCGACCCTCCGGGGCCCCGCGTCGGCGTGCGGCGGGCGCTCCCCAGGAGCGGGACCTGGTCTGCTACAGCATGCTCCTCCGCGCCTGCAATCGCGCCGGCGACGCGCCGCAGGCGCGCGCCTGGTTCGCTCGCATGCAGGAGGACCGAGGGGCCGCCGGCGTCGCCCCCCGCCGCCGGTGCCCCGCCGCGCCGCTCGCAGGGGGGGTGGTCAGGGGAGGCGGGGCGGGGGCGGCGGCGAAGGAAAACGGCGTGGGAGGGGGAGTTGGGCAGGGAGGCAACGGCGCGCGAAAGTGGTGGAGCATATGGCCTTCGGCCCATGCCGCCACCGTGCGTGGACTGTGGGTCGGAGTCCACGGGGGTGCCTCTTGCGGTCTCTTCGGAGCGTCTTCGGGAGCCTCTCGGGGTCAGCTTGGGGGCCTCTTGGGGGGCCTCTTGGGGGCATCTTGCGGCCTCCTGGGGGCCTCTTGGGGATCTCTTGGGACCTCTTTGGGGCCTTTGGGGACCTCCAGAGGGCATCTTGAGGCCGAGGGCTCGAAATGTCCGTTCGGGTCCCCCGTCTGAGCCCCCTCTTGGAGCCGTCTTGGGGGTCTCGTGGGCCGTTATGGGCCCGCTTGGAGGCCTCTTGGGCTGTCTTGGGGCGATCTTGGGCCCTGTTCTGCGGCCTGTTGGAAGGGCTCTCTGGAGCGCTTCGAAGGGCTCTTGGGCCATCGTGGGGCCATGTTGGGCGCCTTGAGCTGCTCGTGCGGCGTTTTTCGGTGCCCCCAATGGGCCGGCCGGGCGGGCTCTCGGGGGCCTCTGGGCCCGTCTTGGGGCGAAGAAGTCATGCGGTAACGCGCCCCGGCCTCGAGGGCACGGTGGCGGGCACGTAAACTCGAATGTCTATGTATGCATATTTTTAGGTATATATAAGAATATGCATATGCCTGTATATGCACATGTGTATGCATATGCATGTGTGTATGAATATGTACGTAGATGTGCACATGTATGTATGCATGTGTGTATGCAAGTATGTTGCTATGTATGCGTGTATGCATGTATGCGTGCAAACATGTATGTATGTACGTATGTATGCATGCATGTATGCATGCATGCATGTATGTATGTATGCATGTATGTATGTATGTATACGTGTGTATGGATGTATGCATGGATGTTTGACTGTGTGTGTATGTATGTATGCAGGCCTGCATTTATGTATGCATGTGTGTGCATGTATGTGTGCATGCATGCGTGCATGTATGTATATATGTATGTATGTGTGTACGTACGTATGTATGTATGTGTGTTTGCATGTGCACATGCATGCATGAATGTGTGCACGCAACTGTTTATATATGTATGTATGTTCGTGTGTGTTTGTTTCTATATATGTATGTATGTATACGTGCATGTATGTATATGTATATGTAGATGTATATGTATATGTATACATATATGTATATGTATATGTAGATGTATATGCATACGTATATGTATATGTACATGTATATGTATATGTGTATGTATGTATACATACATGCATGCATGTATGTATGTATGTATGCATGTGTGCATGCATGACTGTGTGTAGGTGAATTGATGCATGCGTGTATATGTATGCATGTGTATGTGCATGGATGCATGCATGCACGTATGTACAGAGCGAGAGAGAGGGACAAGGGGAGAGAGAGAGAGAGAGAGAGAGAGACAAACCACGGAAAGGAGAGAGAAACACATAGTGTGGAAAAGGAAGGAATTAAGCGAAGAGGGGATGCGATGATATTAGCAGACCCGTATATATAATCAACCAAATCGTATATATATATAGAGAGAGAACCATAATCGAGAGAGAGAGAGAGGAATCTGTGACGAGTAGGAAGAGGGTAGAAGAGGAGCGGAGAGGAGAGGAGAGGAGGGGAGACGACTTTATATATATATACATAAACATATATATATATAGAGAGAGAGTTGTATATACACATATGTATACATATATGTATACATATACTGAGAGGAAGTGAAGACAGATATAGAGAGAGAGATGACAAAACAGGAGAGGAGAGAGAGGAAAAAAGAGAGAGAGAGAGAGAGACAGGGAGATAACGAGAGAGAGAGAGAGAAAGAGAGAGACATGAGAGAAAGAGATAACGAGAGGTAGGGAGAGAGCGAGAGAGAGAGAGAGGGAGAGCGAGAGCTGAGGGAGAGGAGAGGAGGGAGGCAAGCTACTCGCGCTCGCGCCATGACTTCCTGCCTCCTACCCGTCGCTTAGCATCGCTTTCCATTGCGCTGATTGCTTCTCTATCCGCCGACGCGTGTTATGGCGGACCAGGAACTCAAAAAATGGCACCACCGTGTTGTGTGTAATTGTAAACTGATAGTTGCGTACATTGGAGGAGGGGGTGGCGGATGAGCAGGAGGACACGGAGGATAATGAAGGAGGGGGATTCGTTTGGACAGGGACCATGGATACATCAATGTATGTACACATGCACATACTAATGCACATACACGTGTGTGTAGATATGATTACACTGCGGCATATCCAAACCATTTGCACCAAGTGACTTGAAGAGTTGGCCCAAACTGTAATGGATGACGACCATACAACAACTGTATTTCGTTGTCCCTCCAAGGATAGCGAGGTCTAAACTGAGTCAGCGTATGATGTCACTACGCTGGGCCCCCAGCAGCCCTCGAAACTGGAGGCACTTCTGCAGTTCACAGTCCCCTCGTGATGGGGAGGTCTAGTCTCAGTCCGCGTATGACGTCACGCGCTGGGCCCTCTAGTGCCCTTCGAATGTGGCGACATTCTCGCGGATCGCAGACCCCAGGGATGGCGAGGTCTCACCTGCGTCTGTTGAGGACGCCACTGCGCTGGGCCATCCCGAAACCATCTGGGGCTCTGAAACCCCGAATGCACATGTCCTTATCAGGAGGGGAAACAGCACACAGACACAATTAATCGTCAATTCACAGGAAAATATTGGAAACTATTGACAATGGGGCGAAGACGAACATTCAGAATATGTTGAAAAATATAGGGGATCCTGGGATTTGTGTATTTAGTTGTGTGTCCCAGGGCCCCTTGACCCTAGCCCCCTTGAAAAGGTAATCCTCGTCGTCCCTGTGGTTGTGGAGGCCCTCCGCCTGTCTCCTCTTCCTCTCCCCGGACCGAGCGAAGTCACTATCTTGGCGCAGTCGCCTCCTCATCCTGCATAAGCCAGGCGACCACAAACATGGATTAAGGGGGCGTGGATTAGCGACGGGCCCCATTTCCATGGGAAATCGTGGATTTCCGTTTCTGAACGAGGCGGCACCAGCGGCATTTCGGGGAGGGCATTTGCCCGATCGATGGATTTGGCGACCGCGCGCCAAATCCATGGATCGCTAATCCATGTTTGCGCGCCCCCGAAAAAGTACGTCGCCGCTGAAGCTCCTCGACAACCTCGTCGTTGTCGTGGTCCTGTTCCTCCTCGTTCGCCTTCTCCCTCTAGCCCCCCCCTCCTTCGTTTTCCCTGCGACCCTCTCGTCAGAGTGAGGGGGAAGAACGGTCATTCACTGTCCCTGGGTGCGTGGCTGAAGTGGGATTCCGACATGCGGATTGTTTTGTTGTTGTTGCTGTTGTTGTTGCTGGTGCTGTTGCTGTTGGTGGTGTTGTTTTTGTTGCTGCTGCTGTTGTTGAATACTCATTTCTGGAGAGTAATTATTGCTGCTCTCCGGAAACGGTTCCGCGCGCTCTCGCCTCGAAGCCAGCCACGTTTTTTTTCTGAAAACGAGGCTCCCGCGCGAGCGTTGGCGCGAGTGTGAAAGTGGGCCCTTGGACGCCCGGCTACGACGACAACGGCTCCCGCTCGATACTTGTTCACAATTTACCCCGAGACACCCTGGCCAGAGAGGCCCCCGAACTCAGGAAGACGCTCTCGCTCGAGACTTCCTCGCAAGTCACTCAAGTTGGCGGAGGCCCAGCCACGACGACAAGGGCGCCTGCTCGATATTTCCGCACGATTTACTTCGAGAGCCCCTGGCCAGGAAGGCCCCCGAACTCAGCATCGGCGCTCTCGCTCGAGACTTCCTCGCGATTCAGTCAAATTGGTGGAGCCCCAACTACGACGACAAGGGCTATCGTTCGATATTTCCTCAAGATGTATTCGCAGAGGCCCTTGCCAGAGAGACCCCCGAACTCAAGAGTGGCGCTCTCGCTCGAGCTTTTCTCGTACTTCAGGTAAGTTGGTGGAGGCCCAGACACGGCGACAAGGTTTCCTGTTTGATATGTTTCAATATGTATTCCGAGATCCCCTGGCCTGGCCAGAGAGGCCCCCGATTTCAGGAACGGCGCTCTCGCTCGAGAGTTCCTCACACTGCGGTCAATGGCCGACAAGGAAGATCTTCCCCCCGAAAGGGGGTGCGATCGAAGAAGAAGTGGGCGGTTATCGAGGGTTGGAGTATACAGAATGCAAAACACGCGTGCCAGTAAGAGCGAACAGTCTTAAAATGGTTGTTGTTGCTTTTGTTGTTGTTTATGTTGCTGTTGTTGTTGTTGCTGTTGTTGTTGTTGTTGTTGGTGTTGTTGTTGTTGTTGTTGTTGTTGTTGTTGTTGTTGTTGTTGTTGTTGTTGTTGTTATTGTTGTTGTTGTTGTCGGTAATGGTGCTGGTGTTGTTCAAATCTCATTTCTGAAGATTATTACTGTGGATCCCCCCTCACCGGTGCATACTGGTTTTTCTCAATCAAAGTGTGCCCCTCGATGCTCGCACCCTGTTTTTTGTCAGGGGAAATCTTGATGCTCAAACTGTGCCCCTGGCCCACCGGATTACAACAACAACGGCTCCCGCTTGAGACGTCCTCCAAATTTTCTCAGGACCCCCGCTCCCGCCTGAGAATTCCTGCCAATTTTCTCAGGATCGGTGCTCCCGCTTATGACTTCCTCGCAATTTAGTCAGGACCCCCGCTCCCATCTGAAACTTCCTCACAATTTACTCAGGAACGGCGCTCCCGCTTGAGACTTCCTCGCACTTGAGTCAAGACTTCTTCGCAATTCAATCAAGACCCTCGCTCCCGCCAGAGAGCCCTTCACATTTTATTCAGGCGTTGCGCTCTCGCCTGCGACTTGCATGAATGTATTCAGAAATCGCGCTTTCGACGCTCAGGAAACACGCTGCGCCAAGGACGCCGTCACAATTTACTTAGGAATCGCGCTCTCGCCGTACTCAGGCATCCCGCTTGAATGTCCCACCCGCCCGACAAGCCCGTCAGGGGATCGCCCGCCCGTCGTGGGCTTCCGCACGAGACTTCCTTCAGGAACGGCGCTTTCGCCTAGGACCGCCTCGAACGTTCACGCTCTTACCTTCCTGCTCCTCCATCCTCTCCTCCCTTCTCTCTCCCTCCTTTCTTCCCTCATCCTTATGCCTCTCTGCCCTATCCCCTTTCCCTCCTCTCCCTCCTCCCTTCTCCCTCCCCGCCCCTGCCTTCTCCCTCCCTCTTTCTTTTTCTCTCTCTCTCTCTCTCTCACCTCTCTCTCTATCATTACCTACCTCTCTTATATATGTTTTCTTGTTTTCTCTCTCTGTCTCTCTGCCTCTAATCAACCGCCCCCTCTTCGCTCCTTCTCTCCTGGCGTTTTCCCTCTTCCTTCGTCCCCCCCCTCCATTCCTTCCGCTCTCTCTCTCGTTCTCCCCCTCTTTTTGCAGAGCCCACACCAATTCCAATGGCGGCCACATGTACGCCCACGAAGGATTGTCCGCCCGTTCGGGTTTGCCTGCCTGTCTAAGCCCGCCGCCTCCCCGCAAAGAGAAACGATCCTCCCCAAAGGGGTGTGATCGAAGACACAAAGGGCGGGTATCGAGGGTGTGGGGGACTCGTTTTGAATGACACACGGGCAAGTCTGAGCGAGCAGTCTTAAAATTATTGTTGTTGTTGTTGTTGAAATCTCACATCGGAAGGATAATTATTGTTGATCCCCCCTCACTGGTGCATGATGTTGTTTCTCAATCAAAGCGTGCCCCTCGACGGGCAGCAAAGGGGCCACGAACGGCACCGAGGGGGCCACGAAGGGCGATAGCGGGGCTACGAAAGGCATGCGTATGGGGCCACGACGGGCGCGTGCGAGCGGGGGCCACGAAGGGCATATAATGCGGGGCCTTAAGGGGCAACGACGGAGCCACTGAGGGCAGCAACGGGGCCACGAAGGGCAGCGAGCGAAGGCGACCGCGGAACCAGTACGGGCAGCGAGGGGCATCGACGGCGGGCGAAGGGTAGCGAACGGCGACTGCAGTCATTAACGGGCTGGTCGGGCGGGCAGGCCCCGACGGGTGTCGTCCTCAGATGACAAGTGAGGAAGCTTCGAGCGGGAGCGTTGTTCTTGCTGGGGTCGGCGCCAATTCAAAAGAGAGTCGGGCGCCAGTCTGGCGTAAAACGGGGGGAAGTCTCGGGCGGGAGCGGTGGTTTTGTTGGGGCGGCGGCTTTCGGCGGCGAGCAAGAGCATTGGCTCGGAGTAGAAAAAGAGGAGGTCTCGTGCGGGAGCGTTGTTGTTGCTGGGGGCGGCGCTGATGAGAGAAAGAGTAGCGCGCCAGTCCAAGGCAAAACGGGGAGAAGTCTCGAGCGGTGCTCCTTCCCGCCACCGAAAACCGCCGTCCCGACCAAACCAGCGCTCCCGCCTGAGACTTCCTCCCGTTTAACGCTGGATTCTCTCTTTTGAATCGCTCCCGCTCGAGGCCTCCTGCTTTTTTCCTCTGGAAGGTGCTGTTCCTCGCCGCCGACAGCCCCCCCGTCCCGACAACACCACAACTCCCGCTCGAGACCGCCTCCCTTCTTACCCAAGGTGGTGTTCCTCCTCGCCGCCGGCAACCGCCGCCCCAACAAAACCACCGCTCCCGTTCGAGATTTCGTTTTGTTTCACTCTGGACTAACGTCTTACTCTCTTCAGCATAGGCGCCGCTCCCAGCAACAACATCGGCCCTGCTCGAGGGTTCTTTTCCATTCAGGACCAGGTCTTTGCCTCGCCGCCGACAGCCCCCATCCCCACCAAGGCAATCCTGTCGCTCGATACTTCCATGTGTTCTACCTTTAGCTGGGGCTCCTCTGGCGGTCTCGCATCGACGCAGCAAGGCCCGGGCATGCGTTTTCGAGGCGGGATATGTCGAAATGTCTCGGAGGAGGTTTTCGCGAAACCTCATTGGGCGGGAGATTGGGGAATGGGAATAACGGGCCACGCTATAGAACAAGAGTCCCCCATGATGGGGATGGTTCTCATGATGGTCGCATGCTTCGTGTGGAAGCAACGCGCATGAGGGTAACATGATTATTGTTGTTGGTGCTGTTGAAGTTTCGTTGTTGAAGAATAATTATTGTTGACCCCCCCCCGCCCGGTGCAAATTGCATTTTTTCAGTTGAAGTGCCCCTTCCAGGGGCTTGCACCCTGTTTCTTATCAGGGAAAGTCTTGAGGCTCAAACTGTGTTGTTGGCCCCTGGCTTACAACAACAACGGCTCCCGCCTGATACTTCCTCACAAGTGATGGAAGAATCGCGCTCCCTCCCGAGACTTTCTCGCAGTTTATTCATAAATCGCGTTCTCGCTTGGGACTTCCTTATTCAGGAATCGCTGGTTCGGCGCTCTGGAGTCGCGATGTCGCTGGAGACACGCTTGCAATTTACTGCAGAATAGCGTCCTTGCGTTGGAACCTCCCGCAATTTACTCAAGTTCCGCGCTCCCGACACTCAGGCACCCTGGAATCGCGCTCACGCTTAGGACTCCCTTCGTGGCCCCGTTGCTGCCCTTCGTGGCCCCGTTGCAGCCCTTCGTGGCCCCGTCGCTTTGTTTCGTGGCCCCGTTGCAGCCCTTCGTGGCCCTCTCGCTGCCCGTCGTGGCCCCGTTGCAGCCCTTCGTGGCCCCCTTCGCTTTGTCTCGTGGCACCGTTGCAGCCCTTCGTGGCCCCCTCGCTGCCCCTCGTGGCCCCGTTGCAGCCCTTCGTGGCCCCCTCGATGCCCTTCGTGACCCCGTTGCAGCCTCTTGTGGCCCTCTCGCTGCCCGCCGTGGCCCCGTTGCAGCCCTCCGTGGCCCCCTCGCTGCCCCTCGTGGTCCCGTTGCAGCCCTTCGTGGCCCCTTCGCTGACCTTCATGGCCCCGTTGCAGCCCTTCGTGGCCCCCTTGCTGCACTTCGTGGCCCCGTTGCAGCCTATCGTGGCCCCCTCGCTTTGTTTCGTGGCCCCATATATGTATGCCCTTCGTGGCCCCCGCTCGTTCGCCCCCGTCGTGGCCCCATATGCGTGCCCTTCGTGGCCCCGCTGTCGCCCTTTGTGGCCCCCTCGCTGGCCTGCGTGGCCCCGTTGCTGCCCTCAGTGGCCCCGTCCTTGCCCTCCGCGGTCCAATATACGTATGCCCTTCGAGGCCCCCGCTCGTTCGCGCCCGTCGTGGCCCCATGTGCATGCCCTTCGTGGCCCGGCTGTCGCCCTTTATGGTCCCTTCGCTGTCCTACGTGGCCCAGTTTCTACCCTCAGTGGCCCCGTCCTTGCCTTCTTTGGCCCCGCATGATCTGCCCTTCGTGGCCCCCGATCGTTCGCGCCCGTCGTAGCCCCATACGCATTCCCTTCGTGTCCCCATTGTCGCCCTTCGTGGCCTACTTCGTGCCCTTCGTGGCCTTGCTGTCGTTCTCTCTCTCTCTCTCTCTCTCGCTCTCGCTTTTGCTCGTCGTCGTCATCGTCGCCGTCGTCGTCGTCGACGTCGTCGTCGTCGTCGTGGTCGGTCCCCTGTCCGTCCGTCTTGGGGCCGGGCTGCCGCCGATCAGCGCTGCCGCTGGCCAGGCCGACGGTCCGCGGCCGCCCCGCCGCTTGCCGGGGCCCGGCCTGCAGGGAAGAAAGGTCTACCCCCCGAAAGGGGTTCGATCGAAGACGAACAGGGCGGGTATCGAGGGTTTGGGGAATTCGAGTTAACGGACACTCGAGCCGATAAAAGAGAACAGTCTTAAAATGATTATTATTGTTGTTGTTGCTGTTGAACATTATTTCTTCTAAAGAATAATTATTGTTGGGACCCCTGGTGCACGGCCCCCCCGCCGCGCCTAGGCCGCAGCCACATTTTCATCATTTTCGTGAGGAAGTCTCAGGCAAAACGATGTGATCCAGATCCGGTTGTTTTGTTACGGCCCGCTTTCCCTTGCAAAAAACAATATAAAATGACATTTCTTGTTCTAACATAACCACATTTCAAGAATCCCTTGCAAAAAATAAGGTAAAGTGGACATTCGCGCGCGCAAGACGAAATCCTTCCAGAACCTTAGTTTTCGTAGCGATTTTAACATAAAAACATAACAAAAATTATGTTTTTTTTTCAAACTTCTGCAACAACGGTGGCGCACCTGCCAGGGCCATCATCCCTGTCAAATAATACCATGCGGGACACATTCGTTTTTTCTTCGCGCGCGCACGCCGTCGTCGTCGGCCGCGGGGCCCTGAATAGTAGCCACGGTCGTCCGCATGCCACGAAGTGAAGTGTCCGAACGTCATAGGGCGGGAAGCTGGGTGTGGGTGGTGGCGAAGAGTCGTTTGGAAATTTGGTAGAGCTTGAACCGGCCCCCCCACAAAGTGGGGGTATTGCCCGCCTCCTATGAAAACCCTGGCACTGGTGAGAACGGAGTGTCCCCACGTGCTAGTAATTGTTGTTGTTGTTGTTGTTGTTGTTGTTGTTGTTGTTGTTGTTGTTGCAGGTGGTGTTGCTGTTGTTGATGAACTTTCACTTCTGAAGAATAATTGTTGTTGATCCCGCCCGTTCGGTGCACATTTTTTTTCTCGATTGCAGTGCCCTTCCCGGGTCTCGCACCCTGTTTTTAATCAGGGAGCGTCTTGAGGGTCAAACTGTGTCGTTGGCCCCCGGGTTACAACAACAACGGCTCCCGCCTGAGACTTCCTCACAATTTAGCCAGGACCCCCGCTCCCGCCCGAGACTTCCTCGCATTTTATTCAGAACTCGCGCTCTCGCTAGGGATTTCTTTACAATTTATTCCGGAACCGCTCTCCCGGCGCTTTGGAGTCGCGCTCTCGCTGGAGACTTGCTTACAATTTACTGCAGAATAGCGTTCTTGCGGTGGAAACTCTGGCAAATTATTCAAGCGCCGTGCTCCCGACACCCAGGCACCCAGGAGTCGCGCTCACGTTTAGGACGAATCGGGATCTCGCTGCCCTTCGTGGCCCCGTTGCTGCCCTTCGTGGCCCCCTCGCTTTGTTTCGTGGCCCCGTTGCAGCCCTTCGTGGCCCCTCACTGCCCTTCGCGGCCCCGTTGTAGCCCTTCGTGGCCCCCTCGCTGCCCTTCGTGGCCCCGTTGCAGCCCTTAGGGGCCCCGTTGCAGCCCTTCGCGGCCCCCTCGCGGGCCCCCTCGCTGCTTTTCGTGGCCCCATATATGTATGCCCTTCGTGGCCCCCGCTCGTTCGCGCCCGTGGTGGCCCCATATGAATGCGTTTCGTGGCCCGGCTGTCGCCCTTCGTGGCCCCCTCGCTGCCCTTCGTAGCCCCGTTGCTGCGCTCAGTGGCCCCGTCCTTGCCCTCCGCGGCCCAGTATACGTATGCCCTTCGTGGCCCCCGTTCGTTCGCGCCCGTTGTGGTCCCATGTGCATGCCCTTCGTGGCCCCGCTGTCGCCCTTTGTGGCCCCCTCGCTGTCTTACGTGGCCCAGTTGCTACCTTCAGTGGCCCCGTCGTTGCCTTCTTTGGCCCCGCATGATCTGCCCTTCGTGGCCCCCGATCGCTCGCGCCCGTCGTGGCCCCATTCGCATGCACTTCGTGGCCCCGTTGTCGCCCTTCGTGGCCCCCTTCCTGCCCTTCGTGGCCCCGCTGTCGCCCTTCGTGGCCCCCTCGCTGCCCTTCGTGGCCCCGTTGCTGCCCTCAGTGGGCCCGTCCTTGCCCTTCGCGGCCCAGTATACGTATGCCTTGCGTGGCCCCCGCTCGTTCGCGCTCTTCGTGGTCCCATACGCATTCCCTTCATGTCCCCGCTGTCGCCCTTCGTGGCCTACGTCGTGTCCTTGTGGCCACTCTGTCGTTCTCTCTCGCTCTCGCTTTCGCTCGTCGTCATCGTCGCCGTTGTCGTCGTCGTCGTCTTCGCCGTCGTCGTCGACGTCGTCGTCGTCGTCGTGGTCGGTCCCCTGTCCGTCCCTCTTGGGGTCGGGTCGACGGTCCGCGGCCGCCCCGCCGATCAGCGCTGCCGCTGGCCAGGCCGACGGTCCGCGGCCGCCCCGCCGCTTGCCGGGGCCCGGCCTGCAGGGAAGAAAGGCGTACCCCCCAAAAAGGGTTCGATCGAAGACGAAGAGGGCGGGTATCGAGGGTTTGGGAAATACGCGTTATTGGGCACTCGAGCAGATAAGGGTGAACTGTCTTAAAATCATTGTTGTTGTTGGTGATGTTGTTGTTGTTGTTGGTGTTGGTGTTGGTGTTGTTGTTGTTGTTGCTGTTGCTGTTGTTGTTGGTGGTGTTGGTGTTATTGCTGTTGTTGTTGGTGTTGCTGTTGATGTTGTTGTTGTTGTTGTTGTTGCTGTTGTTGTTGTTGTTGTTGTTGTTGTTGTTGTTGGTGTTGTTGTTGTTGTTGTTGTTGTTGTTGTTGTTGTTGTTGATTGCGTTTCGGCGCTCAGGAACCACGCGCGCGCCAAGGACGCCTTCACAACGTGGTATCTTCCCTCTTCCTTCGTCCTTCCCCCTCCCCTTCCTCCCACTCTCCCTCGTTCTTCCCCTCCTCCTCTTGCAGGGCCCGCGCCAATTCCAATGGCGGGCAGAGAGATGTACGCCCCCGAAGGATTGTCCGCCCGTTCCGGTTTGCCCGTACGTCTAAGCCCGCCGGCCCCAGCAAAGAGAAATAATCCTCCCGAAAGGGGTGTGATCGAAGACGAAGAGGGCGGGCATCGAGGGTGTAGGGTATACGTGTTGAATGACCCGCGGGCAAGTAAGAGCGCACAGCCTTAAAATGGTTGTTGTTGTTGTTGTTGTTGCTGTTGCTGGTGTTGGTGTTGTTGGTGTTGGTGTTGTTGAACTCTCACTCTTGAAGAATAATTATTGTTGATCCCCCCGCACCGGTGCGCATGCATTTTTTTCAATTGAAGTGCCCCCCCCGGGGCTCGCACCTTTTTTTTGTCAAGGAAAGTCTTCCTGCTCAAACTGGCCCCCTGGCCCCCGGGTCACACCAACAACGGCTCCCGCCTGAAACTTCCTCACAATTTAGCCAGGACCCCCGCTCCCGCCCGAGACTTCCTCGCATTTCATTCAAGAATCGCGCTCTCGCTTGGGACTTCCTTACGATTTATTCAGGAATCGCTCCTCCTGCGCTCTGGAGTCGCGCCCTCGCTGGAGACGTGCTTGCAATTTACTGAAGAATAACGCGCCCTTGCGTTGGAATTTCTTGCAATGTACTTCAGCGCCGCGCTCCCGACACCCAGGCACCCAGGAGTCGCGCTCACGCTTAGGACTCCTTCGCAGATTACCTAGGAATCGGGATCTCGCTGCCCTTCGTGGCCCCGTTGCAGCCCTTCGTGGCCCCCTCGCTTTGTTTCGTGGCCCCGTTGCAGCCCTTCGTGGCCCCTTCGCTTTGTTTCGTGGCCCCGTTGCAGCCCCTCGTGGCCTCCTCGTTGCCCTTCGTGGCCCCGTTGCAGCCCTTCGTGGCCCCCTCGCTTTGTTTCGTGGCCCCGTTGCAGCCCTTCGTGGCCCCCTCGCTTTGTTTCGTGGCCCCGTTGCAGCCCTTCGTGGCCCCGTTGCAGCCCTTCGTGGCCCCTTCGCTTTGTTTCGTGGCCCCGTTGCAGCCCTTCGTGGCCCCCTCGCTTTGTTTCGTGGCCCCATGTTATGCCCTTCGTGGCCCCCGCTCGTTCGCGCCCGTGGTGGCCCCATATGCATGCCTTTCGTGGCCCCGCTGTCGCCCTTCGTGGCCCCCTCGCTGCCCTTCGTGTCCCCGTTGCTGCCCTCAGTGGCCCCGTCTTTACCCTCCGCGGCCCAACATACGTATGCCTTTCGTGGCCCCCGCTCGTTCGCGCCCGTTGTGGCCCCATGTGCATGCCCTTCGTGACCCCGCTGTTGCCGTTTGTGGCCCCCTCATTGTCCTACGTGGCCCAGGTGCTACCCTCAGTGGCCCCATCGTTGCCTTCTGTGGCCCTGCATTATCTGCCCTTCGTGACCCACGCTCGTTCGCGCTCTTCGTGGCCCCATACGCATTCCCTTCGTGTCCCCGCTGTCGCCCTTCGTGGCCTACTTCGTGTCCTTCGTGGCTCTGCTGTCGTTCTCTCGCTCTTGCTTTCGCTCGTCGTCGTCGCCGTCGCCGTCGTCGTCGTTGCCGTCGTCGTCGACGTCGTCGTCGTCGTCGTCGTGGTTGGTCCCCTGTCCGTGCCTCTTGGGGTCGGGTCGACGGTCCGCGGCCGCCCCGCCGATCAGCGCTGCCGCTGGCCAGGCCGACGGTCCGCGGCCGCCCCGCCGCTTGCCGGGGCCCGGCCTGCAGGGAAGGTGTACCCCCCAAAAGGGGTTCGATCGAAGACGAAAAGGGCGGGTATCGAGGGTTTGGGAAATACGCGTTAGTGGGCACTCGAGCATAGAAGGGTGAGCTGTCTTAAAATGATTGTTGTTGTTGTTGGTGTTGTTGTTGTTGTTGTTGTTGTTGTTGTTGTTGTTGTTGTTGATCTTGTTGTTGTTGCTTTTGTTGTTGTTGTTGGTGGTGGTGGTGTTGTTGTTGTTGTTGTTGTTGTTGTTGTTGTTGTTGTTGTTGTTGTTGTTAATGTTTGTTGTTGGTTTGCGCTCCCCGCGACCCGGCCCGCGACCCACCCGCGACCCAGCCCGCGACCCCCCCGCGACCCACCCCGCGACCCGCTCGCGACCCACCCGCGACCACCCTGCGACCCATCCGCGACCCACCCGCAAACTGGCCCGCGACCCACCCGCGACCCACCAGCGACCCACCCGCGACCCGCACGAAACCCACCCCGCGACCCACTGACATTGCTTTAACAAATAACCGGCGCCTGCGGCGGGCTCGTTGTCAAAGTGAGGGGGCCAAACGGTCATTCATTGTCTTTGGGTGCGTGGCTTAAGTGCAGATCCGTGGTGGGGATCCTGTTTGTTGCGTTGTTGTTGGTGCTGCTGTTGTTGAACCTTTATTATTGAAGGATAATTATTGTTGATCCCCCCTCCGGTGCACATTGCATTTTTCAATTGAAGTGCCCTTTCCGGCGCTCGCACCTTTTTTATCAGGGAAAGTCTTGAGGCTCAAATTGTGCCCCTGACCCCCAGTTTACAACAACAACAACAACAACAACCACCACAACAACAACAACAACAACAACAATCATTTTACCCGAACGCTCAGTGTTCTCACCAGTGCCAGGGTTTTCATGCGACGCGAGACAATACCCCCACTTCGTGGGGGGGCAGTTCAAGCTCTACCAAATATCCAAACGACTCTTCGCGACCACCCAAACCCAGCTTCCCGCCCTATGACGTTGGGACACTTCACTTCGTGGCGTGCGGACGACCGTGGCTACTACACTGGCGTGGGGTACACACCCACAGAACTTGGTCACTTATTCGGGGCGCGCGTGTGCAGCATCCGCAATTGTGTACAGCACAGATTGTGACATACAATACATGACACAGACAGACAGAGAGAGAGACAGAGAGCAGACAGAGAGAGAGACAGAGAGAGCGGAGTTGGTCACATTTTTGGGGCAAGTTCCTGAGATCGTCGTGTTTTTTGTTGGTCTTGCGCGCGCGAATGTCCACTTTACTTTTTTTTGCAAGGGAGTATTGAAATTTGATTATGTTAGAACAAGAAAAAGTAGCTCGCGCGAGCTCATGTAACATAAATGTTGAAAAACCATTGGTTTTGTGGGAGTCGGACAGCGCGCGCGGGATGAAATTTGGACATTTTTTTTTTGAAAAACCATTGGGTTTTTGATGTTTTTATGTTGAAATCGCTACGAAACCTAAGGTTCTGGAAGGATTTCGTCTTGCGCGCGCGAATGTCCACTTTACCTTATTTTTTGCAAGGGATTATTGAAATTTGATTATGTTAGAACAAGAAAAAGTAGCTCGCGCGAGCTCATGTAACATAAATGTTGAAAAACCATTGGTTTTGTGGGATTCGGACAGCGCGCGCGGAAGGACATTTTGACAATTTTTTCTTAAAAAACCATTGGGTTTTTGATGTTTTTATGTTAAAATCGCTACGAAACCTAAGGTTTTGGAAGGATTTCGTCTTGCGCGCACGAATGTCCACTTTACCTTATTTTTTGCAAGGGATTCTTGCAATTTGATCAAGTAAGAACAAGAATTTTCATTTTATAGTGTTTTTTGCAAGGGAAAACGGCGTCAACAAAACAACCGGATCCGGTAACAATCCACTTTTCTGAAGCTTTCGCTAGAAAATGAAGGAAATGAGGCTGCGGCCTAGGTTTTGGAGGGGGGTCGTGCACCAGGGGTCCCAACAATAATTATTCTTTAGAAGTAATAATGTTCAACAACATAGGCTCTCGCATGATACTTCCTCGAAATGTACTCTGGTCCCCCGTTCCCGACGGAGATTTCCTCGCAATTTACTCAAGAATCGCGCTCCCGCTGCAGAACTCCTTGCAATCTACTCAGGCGCCGCGCTCTTGCCGTTCAGGAGTCGCGCGTTCGCTTTGGACTTCCGCAAATGTACATCGGAATCGCTCTCTCGTGGGAAGCTTCCCGGCGAATCGCGCAGAACTCACAGTCGATCCGCCCGCTCGGCCCGCCCGTCAGGGTCATGCCCTTCGTGCCCCATGCTCGCTCGCGCCCTCTGTGCCTCATTGCTGCCCTTCGTGGCCCCGATGCTGCCCTCAATGGCCCCCTCGCTGCGTTTCGTGGCCCATAGATTCGCCCTTCGTGGCCCCAAGCCGCTCGTGGCCTCGGTGGCCCCATTGCTGCCCTTCGTGACCCCCAGTCGCTCGTGCCCTCCGTGGCCCCTTTGCTGCCCTCAGTGCCCCTGTCCCTGCCCTTTGTGGCCCATGGATTCGCCCTTCGTGGCCCCCAGTCGCTCGTGCCCTCAGTGGCCCCATTGCTGCCCTTCGTGGCCCCCAGTCGCTCGTGCCCTCAGTGGCCCCATTGCTGCCCTTCGTGGCCCCGCTGCTGCCTAAGTGGCCCCCTCGTTGCCCTTTCTGGCCCATAGGTTCGCCCTTCGTGGCCCCAAATCGTTCGTGCCCTCAGTGGCCCCTTTGCTGCCCTTCGTGGCCCCAGTGTGGCCCCGTGTGCCTCCCCCCCGCTGCTCGCAGTGGCCCCCTCGCTGCCCTTTGTGGCCCATGGATTCGCCCTTCGTGGCCCCCAGTCGCTCGTGCCCTCAGTGGCCCCATTGCTGCCCTTCGTGGCCCCGCTGCTGCCTAAGTGGCCCCCTCCCCCCCGGCTGCCCATTGCGGCCCCGCTGCTGCCCTCAGTGGCCCAGACGCTGCCCTTCGTGGACCCCCGTCGATTGCGCCCTCAGTGGCCCCGTTGCTGCCCGTCTTGGCCCCAGCGTAGCCCCTCGTTGCCCCCTCGCTGCCCTGTGGCCCCGTCAATGCCCTCAGTGGCCCCATTGCTGCCCTTCGTGGCCCCGCTGCTGCCCTCAGTGGCCCCCATCGCTGCCCATTGTGGCCCCGTTGCTGCCTTTGGTGGCCCATGTATACGCCCTTCGTGGCCCCCGCTCGCTCGTGCCCTCAGTGGCTCCATTGCTGCCCTTCGTGGCCCCGCTGCTGCCCTCAGTGGCCCCATTGCGGCTTCTCTCGTCCGCTGTTCTGCTCCCTCCCCCTTGTCCCTTGCCTCCACCCCTCCCCCCACTCCTTTCCTCCTCGCTTCTTCTTCTTCTCCCTCTCTCTCTCTCCCTCCCTCTCTTTTTCTGTCGCTCTCTCTCTCTCTCTCTGTCTCTTTCTTTCCCTTCTCACTCCTCTTGCTCTTTCAGGGGCTGCGCCCAATACGCGTGGCAGGTCAAGAAGGTGTACCCCCCAGAGGGAGTTCGATCGAGGACGACGGGGGCGGGCATCGGGGGTTTAGGATATACGTGGTGAGGTACGCGCGATCAGATAAGAGCGAACAGTATTTAAATGATGATTGTTGTTGTTTGTGTTGTTGTTGTTCTTGTCGTGTTGTTGTTGTTGTTGGTGTTGTTGTTGTTGTTGTTGTTGTTGTTGTCGTCGTCCCTCACGCGACCCGGCCCGCGACCCACCCGCGACCCAGCCCGCGACCCACCCGCGACCCACCCCGCGACCCATCCGCGACCCATCCGCGATCCACCCGCGACCCACTTGCGACCCACCCGCAACCCACCCTGCGACCCATCCGCGACCCACCCACCCGCGACCCATCCGCGGCTCACCCGCGACCCACTGGCGTTGGTTTGAAGAAAAAATCGGCGCTTGCGGCGGGCTCGTTGTATAGCTTGAGAATTTTGCTCCTGCGGCGGGCTTCTTCAGAACCTCCCAGACTGCAGACGTCTCTGCCGCCCCCTCACTCTTATCCGCAAGAGTGAGGGGGCGGTGGGGACGCCGGCAGTCTGCGAGACTTTGGAGAAGCTCGCCGGAGGCGCCACAGTTTCACAAAGTATACAACGAGCCCACCGCAGGCGCCGATTTTTCTTCAAACCGATGTGGATCGGTCACGGGTGAGTCGCAGGTGGGTCGGTGGGTCGCGGGTGGGTCGCGGGTGGGTCGCAGGGTAGGTCGCGGGTGGATCGCAAGTGGGTCGCGGGTGGGTCGCGGGTGGGTCGCGGATGGGTCGCAGGGTGGGTCGCGGGTGGGTCGCGGGTTGGGTCGCGGGCTGGGTCGCGGGTGGGTCGCGGGTGGTCGCGGGGTGGGTCGCGGGTGGGTCGCGGGTTTGGTCGCGGGTGGGTCGCGGGGTGGGTCGCGGGTTGGGTCGCGGGGTGGGTCGCGGGTTTGGTCGCGGGGTGCGTCGCGGGTGGGTCGCGTGGGGGAAGACGACAACCAACAACAACAACAACAACAACAACAACAACAACAACAACAACAACAATAACAATACTTTTAAGATTGTTCACCCTTATATGCTCGAGTCTCCACTAACGCGTATTTCCCAAACGCTCGATACCCGCCCTCTTCGTCTTCGATCGAACCCCTTTTGGGGGTATACCTTTCTTCCCAGCAGGCCGGTCCCCGGCAAGCGGCGGGGCGGCCGCGGACCGTCGGCCTGGCCAGCGGCAGCGCTGATCGGCGGGGCGGCCGCGGACCGTCGACCCGACCCCAAAAGGGACGGACAGGGGACCGACGACGACGACGACGACGACGACGACGACGACGACGACGACGACGACGGCGACGACGACGACGACGAGCGAAAGCGAGAGCGAGAGAGAACGACAGCAGGGCCACGAAGGACACGAAGTAGGCCACGAAGGGCGACAGCGGGGACACGAAGGGAATGCGTATGGGGCCACGAAGAGCGCGAACGAGCGGGGGCCACGAAGGGCAGATAATGCGGGGCCACAGAAGGCAACTATGGGGCCACTGAGGGTAGCAACTGGGCCGCGTAGGACAGTGAGGGGGCCACAATCGGCGACAGCGGGGCCACGAAGGGCACGACATGGGGCCACAACGGGCGCGACTCCTGGGTGCCTGGGTGTCGGGAGCGCGGCGCTTGAGCAAATTGCAGGAAACTCCAACGCAAGGGTATTCTTAAGTAAGTTGCAAGCAAGTCTCCAGCGAGAGCGCGACTCCAGAGCGCCGGGAGAGCGATTCCTCAATACATTGTAAGGAAATCCTAATCGAGAGCGCGATTCCTGAATAAAATGCGAGGAAGTCTCAGGCGGGAACGGGGGTCCTGGCTAAATTGTAAGGAAGTCTCAGGCGGGAGCCGTTGTTGTTGTAACCCGGGGGCCAGGGGCCCAGTTTGACCAGGAAGATTTTGTTTGTCAAAAAACAGGGTGCGAGCGTCGAGGGGCACACTTTGATTGAGAAAGGACAGTATGCACCGGTGGGGGGATCAACAATAATGAGAATTTAACAATAATTGTAAGACCGTTCGCCCTTATATGCTCGAGTGTCCAATAACGCGTATTTCCCAAACCCTCGATACCCGCCCTCTTCGTCTTCGATCGAACCCCTTTTGGGGAGTATACTTTTCTTCCTTACAGGCCGGGCCCAGGCAAGCGGCGGGGCTGCCGCGGACCGTCGGCCTGGCCAGCGGCAGCGCTGATCGGCGGGGCGGCCGCGGACCGTCGACCCGACCCCAAAAGGGACTGATTGCCACCGACCACGACGACGACGACGACGACGACGACGACGACGACGACGTCGAAGACGACGGCGGCGACGACGACGACGATGACGGCGACGACGAGCGAAAGCGAGAGCGAGAGAGAACGACAGCAGGGCCACGAAGGACACGAAGTAGGCCACGAAGGGCGGCAGCGGGGACACGAAGGGAATGCGTATGGGGCCACGAAGAGCGCGAACGAGCGAGGATCACGAAGTGCAGATAATGTGGGGCCACAGAAGGCAACTATGGGG
The DNA here is from genome assembly GCA_963575745.1 of Prorocentrum cordatum. Classification (NCBI taxonomy): domain Eukaryota; class Dinophyceae; order Prorocentrales; family Prorocentraceae; genus Prorocentrum; species Prorocentrum cordatum. The sequence goes on from CAUYUJ010007891.1 coordinate 1,209,786, forward strand.
CCACTGAGGGTAGCAACTGGGCCGCGTAGGACAGCGATGGGGCCACAATCGGCGACAGCGGGGCCACGAAGGGCACGACATGGGGCCACAACGGGCGCGACTCCTGGGTGCCTGGCGGCGCTTGAGCAAATTGCAAGAAATGCCAACGCAAGGGCATTCTTAAGTAAGCTGCAAGCAAGTCTCCAGCGAGAGCGCGACTCCAGAGCGCCGGGAGAGCGATTCCTGAATACATTGTAAAGAAATCCTAACCGAGAGCGCGATTCCTGAATAAAATGCGAGGAAGTCTCGGGCGGTAGCGGGGGTCATGGTTAAATTGTAAGGAAGTCTCACGCGGGAGCCGTTGTTGTTGTAACCCGGGGGCCAGGGGCCCAGTTTGAGCATCCAGATTTTCCCTGCCAAAAAACAGGGTGCGAGCGTCGAAGGGCACTTTGATGGAGAAAAACAATATGCACCGGTGGGGGATCAACAATAAGTATTTATCAGAAATGAGAATTCAACAACAACAACAACAACAACAATCATTTTACCCGAACGCGTGGTGTTCTCCCCAGTGCCAGGGTTTTCATACGACACCAGGCAATACCCCCACTTCGTGGGGGGGCATTACAAGCTCTACCAAATATCCAAACGACTCTTCGCGACCACCCAAACCCAGCTTCCCGCCCTATGACGTTGGGACACTTCACTTCGTGGCGTGCGGACGACCGTGGCTACTACACTGGCGTGGGGTACACACCCACAGAACTTGGTCACTTATTCGGGGCGCGCATGTGCCCACATGGTGCAATTGTGCCATGCTGGGCACGAATGTGTCCCGCATGGTATTATTTGACAGGGATGATGGCCCTGGCAGGTGCGCAACCGTTGTCGCAGAAGTTCGAAAAAAGTTGCTCGCAAAAGCCCGTTTGACAGAAATGTTTAAAAAGTGTTGGGTTTCCTACGAATCCGCAAGAGCGCGCGGGATGAGATTTTGACATTTTTTTGTTGAAAAACCATTGGTTTTTTGATGTTTTTATGTTAAAATCGCTCCGAACACTAAGCTTTTGGAAGGATTTCGTCTTGCACGCGCGAATGTCCACTTTACCTTATTTTTTGCAAGGGATTCTTGAAATTTGATTACATTTGAACAAGAAATTTCATTTTATAGTGTTTTTTGCAAGGGAAAGCGGGGGGGAACAAAACAACCGGATCTTGATCACATCGAATTACCTGAGGCTTCCTCACGAAAATGATGAAAATGTAGCTGCGGCCTAGGCGCGGCGGGGGGGCGTGCACCAGGGGGCCCAACAATAATTATTCTTTAGAATTAATAATGTTCAACAACAACAACAACAACAACAACAACAACAACAACAACAACAACAAACAACAAACAGACAGACAGACAGACAGGCAGACAGACAGACAGACAGACAGACAGACAGACAGACAGACAGACAGACAAACAACAACAACAACAACAACAACAACAACAACAACAGCAGCAGCAGCAGCAGCAGCAACAGCAACACCCATTTTTTCTGACGGTTCGCTTTTATGTGATCGAGTGTTCAATAACGCGCATTTCCCAAACCTTCGAAGCCCGCCTTCTTCGTCTTCGATCGAAGCCCTTTTGGGGGGTATACCTTTCTTCCCTGCAGGCCGGGCCCCGGCAAGCGGCGGGGCGGCTGCGGACCGTCGGCCTGGCCAGCGGCAGCGCTGATCGGCGGGGCGGCCGCGGACCGTCGACCCGACCCCAAGAGGGACGGACAGGGGACCGACCACGACGACGACGACGTCGGCGACGACGGCGACGACGACGACAACGACGGCGACGGCGACGACGAGCGAAAGCGAGAGCGAGAGAGAGCGACAGCAGGGCCACGAAGGACACGAAGTAGGCCACGAAGGGCGACAGCGGGGACACGAAGGGGATGCGTATGGGGCCACGAGGAGCGCGAACGAGCGGGGGCCACGAAGGGCAGATAATGCGGGGCCACAGAAGGCAACGATGGGGCCACTGAGGGTAGCAATTGGGCCACGTAGGACAGCGAGGGGGCCACAATCGGCGACAGCGGGGCCACGAAGGGCATGCACATCCCACAACGAGCGCGAACGAGCGGGGGCCACGAAGGGCACACGTATGTTGGGCCGCGGAGGGCAAGGACGGGGCCACTGAGGGCAGCAACGGGGACACGAAGGGCAGTGAGAGGGCCACGAAGGGCGACAGCGGGGCCACGAAGGGCATACATATACGGGGCCACGAAGGGCGCGAACGAGCGGGGGCCACGAAGGGCATACGTATATGGGGCCACGAAGGGTTGCAACGGGGCCACGAAGGGCTGCAACGGGGCCACGAAGGGCTGCAACGGGCCCACGAAGGGCTGCAACGGGCCCACGAAGGGCTGCAACGGGGCCACGAAATGCCGCGAGGGGGCCACGAAGGGCTGCAACGGCGTCACGAAACAAAGCGAGGGGGCCACGAAGGGCTGCAACGGGACCACGAAGGGCAGCGAGGAGGCCACGAGGGGCTGCAACGGGGCCACGAAACAAAGCGATGGGGTCACTAAGGGCTGCAACGGAGCCACGAAGGCAGCGATATCCCGATGTTTAGATACTATGCGAGGGAGTCCTAAGCGTGAGCGCGACTGCTGGGTGCCTGGGTGTCGGGAGCGCGACGCTTAAGTAAATTGCGAGAAATTCCAACGCAAGGGCGCTATTCGTCAGTAAATTGCACGGAAGTCTCCAGCGAGAGCTCGACTCCAGAGCGCCGGGAGAGCGACTCCTGAACAACATGCGAGGAAGTCTCGGGCGGGAGCGGGGGTCCTGGCTAAATTGTGAGGAAGTCTCAGGCGGGAGCCGTTGTTATTGTAACCCGGGGGCCAGGGGCGCAGTTTGAGCAGCAAGACTTCCCTGACAAAAAAGAATCAGGGTGCGAGCGTCTAGGGGCACACTATGATTGAGAAAAACCAGTATGCACCGGTGAGGGGGGATCCACAATAATAAGTCGCGTGGGGGTAGACGACAACCAACAACAACAACAACAACAACAACAACAACAACAACAACAACAACAACAACAACAATCATTTTACCCGAACGCGTGGTGTTCTCCCCAGTGCCAGGGTTTTCATACGACACCAGGCAATACCCCCACTTCGTGGGGGGGCATTACAAGCTCTACCAAATATCCAAACGACTCTTCGCGACCACCCAAACCCAGCTTCCCGCCCTATGACGTTGGGACACTTCACTTCGTGGCGTGCGGACGACCGTGGCTACTACACTGGCGTGGGGTACACACCCACAGAACTTGGTCACTTATTCGGGGCGCGCATGTGCCCAGCATGGTGCAATTGTGCCATGCTGGGCACATGCGCGGATGGTATTATTTGACAGGGATGATGGCCCTGGCAGGTGCGCAACCGTTGTCGCAGAAGTTCGAAAAAGTTGCTCGCAAAAGCCCGTTTGACAGAAATGTTTAAAAAGTGTTGGGTTTCCTACGAATCCGCAAGAGCGCGCGGGATGAGATTTTGACATTTTTTTGTTGAAAAACCATTGGTTTTTTGATGTTTTTATGTTAAAATCGCTCCGAACACTAAGCTTTTGGAAGGATTTCGTCTTGCGCGCGCGAATGTCCACTTTACCTTATTTTTTGCAAGGGATTCTTGAAATTTGATTATATTAGAACAAGAAATGTCATTTTATAGTGTTTTTTGCAAGGGAAAGCGGGGGGGAACAAAACAACCGGATCTTGATCACATCGAATTACCTGAGGCTTCCTCACGAAAATGATGAAAATGTAGCTGCGGCCTAGGCGGCGCAGGGGGGGCGTGCACCAGGGGGCCCAACAATAATTATTCTTTAGAATTAATAATGTTCAACAATTACTAGCACGTGGGGACACTCCGTTCTCACCAGTGCCAGGGTTTTCATAGGAGGCGGGCAATACCCCCACTTTGTGGGGGGGCCGGTTCAAGCTCTACCAAATTTCCAAACGACTCTTCGCCACCACCCACACCCAGCTTCCCGCCCTATGACGTTCGGACACTTCACTTCGTGGCATGCGGACGACCGTGGCTACTATTCAGGGCCCCGCGGCCGACGACGACGGCGTGCGCGCGCGAAGAAAAAACGAATGTGTCCCGCATGGTATTATTTGACAGGGATGATGGCCCTGGCAGGTGCGCAACCGTTGTTGCAGAAGTTCGAAAAAGTTGCTCGCAAAAGCCCGTTTGACAGAAATGTTTAAAAAGTGTTGGGTTTCCTACAAATCCGCAAGAGCGCGCGGGATGAAATTTTGACATTTTTTTTGAAAAACCATTGGTTTTTTGATGTTTTTATGTTAAAATCGCTACGAAAACTAAGGTTTTGGAAGGATTTCGTCTTGCGCGCGCGAATGTCCACTTTACCTTATTTTTTGCAAGGGATTCTTGAAGTTTGGTTATGTTAGAACAAGAAATGTCCACTTTAGCTTATTTTTTGCAAGGGAAAACGGGGGACAACAAAACAACCGGATCCGGACACCCACGTTTTGCCTGAGACTTCCTCACGAAAATGATGAAAATGTGGCTGCGGCCTAGGCGCGGCGAGGGGGCCGCGCACCAGGGGTCCCAACAATAATTATTTTTTAGAATAAATAATGTTCAACAACAACAACAACAACAACAACAACAACAACAACAACAACAACAACAACAACATTTACAACAACAACAACGACCACAACAACAGCAGCAACCACAACAACGCAACAAGCATAATCCTCACCACGGATTCTCACTTCAGCCACGCACCCAGGGACAATGAATGACCGCTCGGCCCCCCAACGCTGATAGATAGATAGATAGATAGATAGAGACCCATAAGTTAGGCGCCTGCGGCGGTTTTTTTTTCAGAGCCTCGCAGGCTGCAGACGTCCCCGCCGCCCCCTCACTCTTATCCGCGACAGTCGGGTGCTTCGTATCGTCCTTCTCTTCGCCCTCTTCCTCCCCCCTCTCGTCCCGCTCCTGCCTTCATGTTCCTGTTTCCTCTACCCCTCCACCTGCCTCCTCCTCCTCCTCCCTCTCCTCCTCCTCCTGCGCCTCCTCCTCCTCCTCCTCCTCCTCCTCCTCCTCCTCCTCCTCCTCCTCCTCCTCCCTCCGTAGCCTGGCTCAAGATGGCTTGCTCGGGGGGCTTTCAGCCTCCGTGCTTCACTGGATCGCACTACCGTGCGCAGGCAAGAGTGTGTGCACTCTGGCAGTCGGGCGGCCTCCTTCCAAACTCACGCGCGCCATGGCGGGGAGCGGCGGCGTGGGTGCTGGGCGTGGGGGAGGCGGCCGCGCGGCGTGGCCTGCGAAGTGGAAGTGCTCGGTGTGCGACTACTACAACTTCGCCGAGAGGGCGTGCTGTCGCAAGGGGTGCCAAGCTGCGGGGTGGCCAGCGCCGCGGCAGCTGGGCGCCTTTCCTCCGCTGCGGGGGTGGCCTGCAGGCGGCGGCGGTGGTGGTGCTCCTGGCGGCGCTGGCGGCGGGCGCGGCGGGCGTGGGGCAGGCGGCGGCAAGCCTCCCACACGTGCCCCGTGGTGGCGAGGCGGAGAAGGTGGCGGCCGTGACGCTGGTGGCGCCGTGGAGCTCAGCGAGGAGCAGCGCAGTGGCTTCGTGTGCATGGCAGAGGCCGACTTCGCCCTCACCGCCGCGCTCCTGGCCCCGAAGGTCCGCGAGCAGCTTCTGCAGGCACGGAGGCTGCGTGAGGGCGGACTGGGGGCCGAGCTGTCCAAGGACAAGACGGTCAAGGCGGCCCAGGTGCAGGCGGACGCCAAGGTCTTGCAGGTCAAGAAGTTGGAGGGCCAGCTGGAGCAGGCAAAGGCCAAGGCGGTGGCGGCCATCAACGAGTCGGCCAGCCTCGCGGACAAGTTGGTGCTGCTGCGGAAGGAGTGCGACGAGGCGGCGGCCAAGGCACGCGAGGCGCTGGCGGCTCAGCGCACCAGGGTGGCGGCCGAGGAGGCTGAGGCGGCGGCAGCAGCCGCCGAGCCGAGAGCAGCACCAGCAGCCTCCCTGGAGTCGATACAGGAGGCGATCGGCGGCTTGTCGAGGGACGAGATCGCGAAGCTCGGGAAGGTGCTTGCGGAGCTCAGCGGCATGCCAGGCGCCGCCGCCGCAGCGTGGGCGCCTCCCCGTGCGCCTGTGGCAGCGGCGGTCCCTGTGCCCTCGGCGGTGCCAGCAGCAGCGCAGCAGGTGGACGCTCCCAAGGAGGAGGGGCCTGGCGTGTCGCAGGCGGCGCAGCAAGCGTGGCAGGACATCACGTGCGGGATTGAGGACCCCGCCAAGAGGGAAGCAGCGGAGCAGTTGCTGGGCGACGCCAAGAAGATGCGGACGGAGGTCAAGCAGATGGAGGAGGAGTCCTAGCAAGAAGTGTGGGGTCTGGAGGATCTGCACGGTCAACGTCAATGCGTTCAGCAACCTGGGAAAGTGCATGGCGGTGAGTGAGGTGCAGGACTGCGACGCCATACTAGTCCAGGAGACGAGGCTCCTGGAGGGAAGGAGCAGTGATGCGGAGGCGCAGCTCCGCAGCCAAGGGCGGCGGGCGAGAGGCACGCCTGCAGCGCCGTCAGCGGCAGGAGGCCTCAGCACAGGAGGCCTCCTCACCATGGTGAGGAGGAGCCATGACATGGCGGAGGTGCAGGACCAGCAGGCAGCGGTGCTGGTGGCAGGGCGAGTGCACCTGTGTTGGGTGTCAGGCGTGCTGAGCAGCGGCTTCTTGCTCGCCAACCTCTACCTGGAGGCGGGGGTCGGCCTCAACGATGGCAACGTGGCCAGCCTCAGGAGGCTGGCAAGGAGGTTGAGGCAGTGCCGCAGGGACTTCGTGGTGGGCGGCGATTGGAACCTCACGGAGGAAGAGTTGCAGGCAGGCGGGGTGCCCGACATGTTCGACGGCAAGGTGGTCAGGCCCGCCTCGCCCACGTGTGCGGCGTCGGGGAGGACCATCGACTTCTTCCTGGTGTCCAGGGTGCTGGCTGCGCTGGGTGTGCGGGTGGTGGAGGCCTCGCCAGTGTACCCGCACTCGGCGGTGATCCTCGAGATCCGCAGGCAGCAAGAGGAGGAGCGCTTCAGGCTGGTCCAGAAGCCGCGGACCTTTCCTGAGGTTCGGCCGCAAGGGTGTTGTGAGAGAGACCACGGCAGCAGCTGGAGGCAAGCCAGGGTGAGGGTGCAGGAGCAGCTCGCGTCGGCGCTGAGGTTCGAGGGTGAGGCCGCAGCGAGGAGCACCCCACGTGCTGAGGAGGAGGCCCCTCAGCCCAGCAGCAGTGGTGGCGCAGCAGGTCAGCGCGCAGCTAGAGCTGGCCAGGAGATTCCCAGGCCAGTGATGGGGCAAGGGAGCTGAAGGGGTGTCTGCGGCGGAGAGATGGGGACCACTAAGCAGCGTGCTTCCGATCGCACCTGCGCCGCCGTCCTGCGTGACGGACGTGAATCTGATAAGGTGCTGCGTCCAGCATGGCGAGGAGTGGCAGAGCATCCTCGACAGCTGCGGGCTACGGCGAGAAGTTGGCGCGGAAGGGCTCGGCGCTGCACCGGGCGTTGAGGACCAGCCAGCGCACCTCGGGGCCCTGGCGCCAGGAGCGCAGGGCACCGACGCAGCGGAGAGAGGGGGCAGCAGCGCCGCGGGCAGCGCTGTGCAGGAGGCGCAGGCGGACATCCCTCCCCATGCTGGGACTGGCAGTGCACCTCCGAGCCAGGCACCGTACGGAATCGCGGGTTGTCCCTTTCAGGCTGATGCGGCTGAAGGAGTGCACGTGAGGCCCCCCAGTCTCTGGGTCGAGAAGAGGCAGGCAGCCTCTGCCGCTGAAGAGGAGGCCCCTCAGCCCAGCAGCAGCGGTGGCGCAGCAGGTCAGCGCGCAGCTGGAGCAGGCCAGGAGCCTCCCAGCCCAGTGAGGGGCAAGGAAGCTGAGGAGGTGCCTACGGCGGAGAGATGGGGACCCCTAGGCAGAGTGCTCCCGATCGCACCTGCGCCGCCATCCTGCGTGACGGACGAGAAGCTGATGAGGTGCCGCGCCCAGCATGGCGTGGAGTGGCAGAGCATCCTCGACAGCTGCGGGCTACGGCAGGAAGCTGGCGATGAAGGGTACGGCGCAGCGCCACGCGGCGAGGTCCAGCCAGCGCACCTCGGAGCTCAGGCGCCAGGAGCGCATGACGCCGACGCAGCGGAGAGAGGGGGCAGCAGCGCCGCGGGCAGCGCTGCGCAGGAGGAGCAGGCGGACAGTCCTCCCCATGCTGGGACTGGCAGTGCACATCCGAGCCAGGCACCGTACGGAAACGCGGGTAGTCCCTTTCAGGTTGAAGCGGCTGAAGGAGTGCACGTGAGGCCCCCCAGCCTCTGGGTCGAGAAGAGGCAGGCAGCCTCTTCGGCGGGGCAAGCCCAGCGCCTGCAGCAGGACGGGCAGGCCCAGGGCGCGGCGGCGGAGGGGGCTAAGGGAGCCCTCACAGCCGCCTTCGCCACCTTCCTGGAGTGCGCGGAGGACGAGTGGGTCGACGTATACCAGCTGGAGGAGCAGAGGGCCAGGTACGTTGGCAGAGCGGACGGCTTCTCCACCAAGCTGGTCAAGCGCAGCGGGGTGCAGGACCCCAGGTCGCCGAGGCTCACGCCAGAGGCAGCGTGGATGGCCAGGGTGGCCAACGCGCTGGGAGCCATGGCGCAGCTGAAAGCGCCCAGGGCCAGGGTCGACGCGATCTGCTACTTGCCCCAGCTGGTGGCGGCGGTCCCGAAGAGAGTCAGGAAGCTGCAGCAGGACGAGGAGGCCCGCCCAGGAGAGGGAGGCGGCACCTCCTGCAGCACGGAGGCTGGGCGCTGGCTGAGGATGTTGCAGCATGGAGGCCTGGCGTGCTGGCACCCCCTCCTACTCGAGAGGCTGGCCGACCGCGCGAAGCAGCACGCCAGTCACCTCGCCAAGCGCGACGTCGACGAGAGGGGCAGGCAGTTCGACGAGTGGGTTGGCAAGCAGCTCACAGGAGGAGCGGCAGGGCTCCACGCGGTCACGCGAGTGGCGGTGGGCTGGCAGGGCAGCGACTGCAGCATCGGTGCTGGACCCAGCAGCCTGAGCAAGGAGCTGGGCGACCTCGAGAAGGAGTGGAGCAAGATCTGGAAGGTGCAGTGCAGCCACGCCGAGCTGGAGTGGCCGTCCGATCTCGGTGAGCGCCCCCCCAGGCCCAGCTGCGAGGTGATGCGGGCAGTCCTGAGGTCCTTCAGGAAGGGCACGGCCACGGGATTCGAGGCGATCAAGCCGAGACAGCTGCTGGAGCTCAGCGACGAGGGGATAGAGACTCTCATCGACATCGTGGTGGCGGTCGAGCAGGCTGCGGAGTGGCCGCAGATCCAGAGCAAGATCGTGTTCTTGGCCAAGAGGCTGGGCGGCGTGCGCCCCGTGGCCATTGTGCACGTCCTCGCTAGGGTGCAGACGAGGCTACGCAAGCCCCTGGCTGAGGAGTGGGAGCGCAAGAATGATCGGCCCTTCTTCTGGGCGGCGCGCGGCAGAGGCTGCGAGAGGGCGGTCTGGCAGCAGGCCGTGGAGTGCGAGTGGGCGACAGCGAAGGGGCGCGAAGCTGGCGATGCATCCAGCTGGGTCGCGGCCCTCATCCTCCTGGACCTACTCAAGGCGTACGAGCAGGTGCAGCATGGGCGCCTCATCCAGGCCGCCCAGCGGACGGGCTTCCCGCTCTGGCAGCTCAGGCTGCAGGTGAGCTTGTACCGTGCGCCCAGGTGGCTGGCGCGGGACGAAGCCGTCAGCAACGCCATCAGCACCGAGCAGGCGGTGCTGCCTGGAGACGGGCTGGCGACGCTCATGCTCAAGATGCTGCTGCTTGAGCCGCTGGACAAGCTTCAGGAGCTGGTTCCCACGCTGGCGATTTCGGTGGTCGTGGATGACATCATCCTGAAGAGGGTGGGCGGCTTCCAGCGGACAGTCAACGACCTCACGCTGGCGGCCAGGCACCTCAAGGTACTGCTCGGCGAGGCCGACCTCGAGGTCGCGGTGAAGAAATCCAGGGCGCTGGCGAATGTGCCAGCAGCGAGGCAGGAGCTCGAGAAGCGCCTGCTGAAGCCGCTGGGGGTGCGCGCCACAGGACAGGAGAGGAACCTGGGGGTCGACTTCAGCGGTGGCAAGAGGATAGGACGAGCAGTTCGTCGCGACAGGATGGTGCAGGCGAGCGGCAGGCTGCGCAGGATCAAAGTGCTGCAGGTGGTCAAGGCCAAGCGGAGGGCCACCAAGAGGATTGTGAAGACGGGGCTGCACCCGTGCATCGGATACGGCACGGCCATCACGGGCTGCACGGAGGGGGAGCTGGACCGCGCCAGGACCCTCACTTTCGTCGCGGTCTCCAACACCACGGCGAGCAAGTCCAGGTCGCTCGGGCTCATGCTCCAGGCAGGCCTTGACCCGATCTACGACGCGACCTGCAAGCCGGTGCTGATGTTGCTGCGTGCGGTCTGGGAGCGGTGGGTGCCGCTGCACATGGTGTGGCGGGGCCTCGAGGACAAGCGGCCTGTGTCCTGGGTGCACGTGCAGGGCCCGTGCGCGGCGACGGTGCTGTCCCTCAGGAGGATCGGCTGGGACGTTGTCGCCGCCAACTGCTGGGTCATGGACGACGGCGTGGCCATCGCGCCCTTCGACTGCGCGCCGTGGGTCGTGGTCAAGCTGGTGAAGAGAGCAGTGCAGCGCTGGCAGTGGAGGCAGGTCAGCAAAGCCCCAGGGTGCGCGCACTTGGCGGGTGGCGGCGAGCTGGAGCCCCTGGTCAGGCTCACCTCCTCTGCCTGCGCTAGGAAAGCCGACGAGCCACGCCGAGAGGAGGGAGCACCTCGCACCAGGGTTCGGTTGACGGCGCGAGAGCAGGCCTACCTGAGGTCCCTCATCATCGATGGGCAGTGGACTCAGGCGCGCAAGGAGGAGAAGGGGCTGGCGCCCAGTGCAGGGTGCTTGAGGTGTGGAGCCAGGGGCACGCTGATGCACAGGCACTTCGACTGCCCGTGCTGGCGTGAGGTGCTGACGCTCCCAGAGGACCTGGCAGGCTTCCGAAGGCAGAGCGGAAGGCCTGAGGTGCAGCTGCTGCTTGAGAGGTGCCTGTGGCCGACACCACGGGGCATCTGCCGCCCGCCAGTGTGCAGCGACGTGTGCTGGAAGGGCGACCACGATGGAGGCACCCTTCCTGGAGGTGAGCTGTTTCTCGATGGCTCGGCGTTCGAAGCGGGCTACGAGGAGGTGGCGGCAGTTGGCTGGAGTGTGGTGGCGCTGCAGGCGCACAGTGACGGGTACAGAGCCTCCATCGCTGGCCAGATGGAGGGCCACTGCGTGGACATCAACGGCGGGGAGCTCACAGCGGTGATCATGGCGCTCAGGTTTGGCCAAGGGGTCACGGTGCTGGTGGTCGACTCCAAGTACGTGTACGACGGCTTCTACAAGGTCGGCAGGGTGGGCACCACGGGCTACGCGTACACGTGGGCTCACCTGTGGCGGCGAGCCTGGGACCTGCTGGACGAGCAAGGAGGCCTTGGGCATGAGGTCAGCCTGAGGTGGATGCCCAGCCACAGCACGCGGCGGCAGGTGGCGGCGGGCGAGGTGCTGTACAGAGATTGGTACGGCAACCGACTGGCGGACAGGGCGGCAAAGGCTGCGGCGGCCAGCGGGCGCCTCCCCGTGCGGGACAGAGAGTGCCTGGAGAGGAGTCGAGGCGTGGTCGAACGAGCAGCCATGTGGTGCGCGGCAGTCGGCAGCTGGGTCGACGGCAGCGACACCACGCACGGCAAGACGAAGGTGCAGCGCGCGCTGCCAGTGCGCAAGGAGCCAGCGGCGAGAATGGCCTGCGTCTGGAGGAGGCCGCCTGGCCTACGTCCCTGGTGCGAGGTTTGCAGATGGTCAGGCAGATCAGGAGAGTGCCCTGGCAGCATCGTCGCCGAGGCGATCAGGGCCAACAACAGGCTGAAGGCGCAGCAGAAGGCGTCGCACGACCTGGTGCTCCTCGCGCCTGTTGATGGGAGGCTGCTGGTGCGCAGGATGCCGCTGGTGGCTTGCAGGGCGTGCGGGTTCACAGGCGCGGCCAGAGCGAGCTCCTTCCACCTTGAGTGCAAGAGTGTCCCTTCGGCTGCAGGCGCCGCCGCGGTCGCGAGGCTGAGGAAGGGGCTGGCTCCGAAGGTGGTCAGCGAGGTGGCAGTCAACATCACGATGCTGGCGGACGACGTGCAGGAGGGGAGGGGCCAGCCGCCGCAGGACATCGCGGGGGAGGAGGACGGCCACTCCTTGCGCCCGCCAGGAGGAGCTCCAGGTGGCGGGGAGGGGGAGGACGAAGGCCCCCTGCTTCCCCTGACCCCTGAGGGCTCCAGCGCGGCGGCTGGCCCGAGAGGGCGAGCTGGCGGCAGGCGTGCAGCCGCGGCACGCCAGGCCGCGGCAGGAGGCGAGGCAGGGCCTGCGGGCGGCGGCGACGGGCCAGGCCCGCGGCGCCGCGCGCGCGTGCGCAGCAGCTCACCGAGGCAAGCCGCTCTGACGCCGCCCTCGCTGTCGCCGAAGCGGGCGGCCAAGGTGGCCAAGCAGCAGCAGGAGGAGAGCCAGCGGCCTGAGGCGGGCCCCGCCGAGGGAGAAGACGGGGTGGCTGCAGGTGGCAGCGGCGGCGGACCGCCCCCGCCGATGCTGGCGGACGACGTGCAGGAGGGGAGAGGCCAGCCGCCGCGGCACATCGCGGGGGAGGAGGACGGCCACTCCTTGCGCCCGCCAGGAGGAGCTCCAGGTGGCGGGGAGGGGGAGGGCGAGGACTCCCTGCGTCCCCTGACCCCTGAGGGCTCCAGCGTGGCGGCTGGCCCGAGAGGGCGAGCTGGCGGCAGGCGTGCAGCCGCGGCGCGCCAGGCCGCGGCAGGAGGCGAGGCAGGGCCTGCGGGCGGCGGCGGCGGGCCAGGCCCGCGGCGCCGCACGCGTGTGCGCAGCAGCTCGCCGAGGCGCCAGGCCGCGGCAGGAGGCGAGGCGGGGCCTGCGGGCGGCGGCGGAGGGCCAGGCCCGAGGCGCCGCGCGCGTGCGCGCAGCAGCTCGCCGAGGCAGGCCGCGCTGACGCCGCCCTCGCAGTCGCCGATGCGGGCGGCCAAGGTGGCCAAGCAGCAGGAGGAGAGCCAGCGGCCTGAGGCGGGCCCTGCCGAGAGATGAGGCGAGGTGGCTGCAGGTGGCAGCGGCGGCGGACCGCCCCCGCCACGCGAGGCCAGAGGGGCCAGGTCGCAGGAGGAGGTCCAGCCGCCTGCAGGTGAACCTGCTGCTCGATGCGAAGCAGGGGCTGCGGGCGGCGACAGCGTGGACTTGGAGGACAGGTCGCAGGAGGAGAGCATACCGCCTGCAGGTGGCTCTGCTGCTCGATGCGAAGCAGGGGCTGCGGGCGGCGGAGGCGGCTGGCCGAGGCCGCGGCGCTGCACGCGGGAACGCAGCAGCTCGCCAGGCTTGGCCGCCAAGGTGGCGAGGCTGCTGCGGGCCGCGCGGGGTGAGGCCTGGCCGACAGCCTCGGGCGCGTAGCTGCGCCGAGGCGCGGGCGCGCGTGGGGCGCGCGCCTCGCAGGGGTGGCCGTGGCTCGACGCGGTCCGCCTCACCCCGCGGGCATCATCCTCCTCCTCCTCCCCCTTTTCTTCGGCAGGTCGTTGGGCGCGCACACATCCTCCCCCTCCTTCTCCTCCTCCTCCTCCTCCTCCTCCTCTGGCCGCCTCCTGGCATAGGGTGGCGCCCGCTCCAGACTTTCCCAGTACTCGGGCCTCACGAGCCCAAAACGCGACGACGGCTATGGGCATCGGATGATCCCCTCGGATCGGATGACCCCTCGAATCGGCAACGCGATCTGGGTGGGCCACTGGGAGGGGGCTCTCGCCTGAGACCTCCTCGCGATCCTCTAACAGATGAAGCTCCCGCTCGGCGCTTCCTCCAAAATTCAGTCCTCGGGAGCCAACAGATGACGACTGTTACAGGGTTCGGATGACCCCCTTGGACTGGTTGCATGATTCGGAGGTCCATAAAGAGGGGGCTCCCCCCTGAGACTCCCTTTCAATTCACTCCAAGCGAAGTTCCCGCTCGAGACCTCCTCCGGGTTCGGTCCTCAGGGGCCCACGAGTGACGACAGTTACAGGGCTCGGGTGGTCCCATCGGATGGGTAACATTGTCCCGAGGGCCCGTAGCAAGAGGGCTCCCGCTCGAGACATCTTACGATTACAGGGGTTCGGATAACCCCCCGGGATTGGTACGATGATCCAGGGGTGCCCATATGGAGGGGGCGTTGGGCGCCCGCCTGAGACTTCCGCACAAGTCGAACACAGATCAGGCTCCTGGTCGAGACTTCCTCCATACTCACTTTCCAGGGGCCCAAAGGTGACGAGTAATACATGCCTGAGTGCATGATTGGGTGCGCGACGTGAAATTACTGTACGAATGATGGTGACGATGATGACGATGTTGGCGACTACGATGATGATGAAGATGAAGATGATGATGCTGATGCTGATGATGATGGTGATGGTGATGGTGATGGTGGCGGTGGTGATGGCGATTATGATGCTGATGATGATGATGATAGTGATGATGATGGTGATGATGATGTAGATGATGATGGTGATGATGAGTATCATCATGATGGTGGTGATGATAATGCTAAGTACGATTATGCTGATGGTGATGTTGATGATGACGATGAGGAGGATGCTGATGCTGATTATGGTTAAGATGATGACCATGCAGATGACGATGACCGTGTCGTTGACGCTACTGGCGTTGGTAGTGTTGTTGGTGATGGTGATGGGAATGATGAAGATGATGATGATGATGATGATGATGATGATGATGCTGATGCTGATGCTGATGCTGATGCTGATGCTGCTGAGAATGATGATGATCATGTTGATGATGATGGTCATGCAGCTGATGATGATGATGGCGATACTCATAATAGCTGTGACGATGCTGATGCTTATGTTGATGATTGTGAAGGTGCCGATTGCCGTGACGAGGATGCTGATGATACCGATGATTGTGCTGCTGCTGGTGATGATGCTGACGATTGTGATGATGATGGTTATAATGGTTATAATGGTTATGACTGTTAGAATGGCGATGGAGATGTTGATGTTGATTATGACGCTTCTATTCCTGCTGCTGTTGTGGGTGGCGATGATGATAATGTCGATGGTGATGATGATGATGATGATGATGATGATGATGATGATGATGATGATGATGATGATGGTGATGCTGATAGTGATGCTGCTGCTGCTGCTGCTGCTGATGATGATGATGATGATGATGATGATGATGATGATGTGGTGATGGTGGTGGTGGTGATTATGAAGTGAAGATAATGTAAGTTGGGTGCGTTCCTGCCCGTGGTGCGTGCAACGAAATCATAAACTCCATTTTGGATGCGCGGACAAAGCAGAACACATGCGAAAGCCATACAAGCACACGAATGTCTTCCAATCATGTTCGCTTCTTGGGTCGGTCCACAGGGCCTAAAAGGCGGCCAACAAGTCCCCCAAGGAAGCGCTGGGCTGGGTGATTCTGCGCCACCGAGTGAGCCTTTCTTTGAAGTCCCTTGGGGGATGTTGGACTCTCTTTGGGCGGGCTTGGCTTCTTTCAGGTTGGACGCTGACCACTCGGCGCAGGTGAAGAGCGCCTGACCGTTCCGGCAAAGTTGTGGCCTGGGCTTGAAGAATCTTGCCATTCTCTAGCACTAGAATCTCCACGAGCCTTAGGGCACTCCAACACCTGGTGAAGGCACGGTGGCGGTTCTCGTACTTATAGATGCAGATGCATGTATACGCACGTATGTTTAATATTTTACCCGGTGCCTGCGAGTTGGTCAAGATCAAGGCTGCGCTCTCCGACAGGAATATATTTAATGGCCCAAGAGCTCTTTGCGTGGAGTTCCTGTTGCGACTCCTCCTGGCACGTTGGGGGCTCTGACTGAGAAAACACCCGATGCGCCAATGAACAGCGATGGGAAGCGATGCTGTGCGGGCTCACACGCTCCATGGCACTTGACCTGCTAGGCCGATGGTTTCTGTTCAGAGGGGAGTGTGCAGCACGCAGTTGAGGCTGATACCGTGGTGCTGGAGGAGGAGAACCAGGAGCAGAAGCAGGAGGTTTGTTTCTTTCCTCTAGTTGCTGGCCCCAAATGGATCTCACACCGAGCCATCAAAAGGTGCATGGTCTGGGCCCCAAAGAACATCGTCGGACCAGCCCTGGGCCCAGCCCCGATCCCACTTACGCTGCCCCGACCTGCCCCGCCTGCTCATTCTTCTCCCTCTCCCAATTATGCGCTTGCTGGTTCTCATCATTATTCTCATCCCCCTTCTGCTCATCCTTGTCTCCTCCTTCCCCTCCTCCTCCTCTGCCCGCTGACAAACGTTGCATCGTTGGGGACATCGGGTTGCCTCCTCTCGACAAGCCTCCTCTCCTAATCGGCGCGTGGCGCTCCCGAGGATGGCATTAAGCCCAACAGCGTGGTCTTCAATTTGCTTATCAACATCCACGCGAAGACTGGCACCGTAGATGATGCAATTAGATGGTTCGGTAAGATGTGTAAGGCTGGGGTGAGGCCTGACGCTGTAAGCTTCAATACGGTCATCAAGGCTTGTGCACAGAGTGGAGACGTTGAGTGTGCGGAGCATTGGTACACAGAGATGTGCAAGGCAGATCTTGCCCCCGACGTTGTCACTCACAATGCTCTCATTAGCGTGTGTGCTCATGCAAAGCAGCCGGGCAAAGCCGAGGGCTGGCTGCAGGCAATGATTTCCAGCAACATCGAGCCCGATGCAGTAAGTTACTCTATGACTGTCGATGCGTTCGTGCGTGCTGGCGAGACGCGCCGTGCACAGCAATGGCTGCTGAAGTTGGAGCAGATGGGCGTGAAGGCCAGCAGCGTTTGCTATGGCAGCGTGATGCACGCACTTGCGCAGCTCGGGGACTGTGAGGGCATCGAAGACATCCTCGAGCGCATGCGCAGCAACAGCATCGATACCAACGTCACCATGTACAACACCCTCATCAGCTCTTGCGCCAAGCGCGCGGATACAAAGCGCGCGGAGAAGTGGCTGAGATTCATAGTGCGCGAGGTCCGCGGCACAGAGAAGCGGGCGATGGGAGTGAGTTCTGAAAGGACAGGGAGATGTTTCTAGATCTTCCTTCTTTCCACGAAGCCTTCAAGATGCTTTCGAGCCCGTCCAGGACTCCCCCCCCACACACACGCACACACACACACACACACCGTAGAGGGCCCACCCCCCTCGCCCCACACCCTTCAGCGCGTCGCCAGCCAGGGCATGGTTCCAGACGTTGTCAGCTTCACCACGGTCATCCACTGCTGCGCGAAGGCCGACGACCTCGAGCGCGCCGAGCTGTGGCTTCAGCGCATGACGGAGTCGGGAGTCCGGGGCGCTAGCTGCACCTTCTCGCCCGACGGGTGCGATCGTTGTATACTGGACCCCTCCTCCATGCAACACATCGAGCGCCTCCCAAAAATCGCGACGGTCGATCTTTCCTCATATTGGCCCTCTACGGGACTCTTGTCGGGAGTTGCGGGACCATCAACGAATGATCCAGGGTGGACAACCCGACCAGGGGGAACGTGTCGAGAGTTCCTGGGGCAGGCGAGTCGAAGTAGCCGAGTCGTCGGAGATACAGGTCCGCGGCACGTTGTAGCCTGGCCTTTGGACCATCTGTCTTTGCTTTCGTTCTCAGTCCGATTCTCGTTCGCCGCCTCGTCCACGTTCGAGCCCAAGGATGGGGAGCGACGAAAATAGAAAGGCAGGAGGGAGCGGAGCCGAAGGGAAGCGGGGAAGCGGGAAGTGGTTCAAGGGGTGGATGGTGGAGGACGAGGGGGCAGGGGAGGATGCGGAGGATGGGGACGAAGGGAAGCAAAAGGGGAGAGGACTGGGCTGGAGCGGGGGACGGAGGGAGAGGGGGAGGGGGAGGCGGAATGAGAGGACGGAGGGTGATGAGGGCACGGAGACGGGCATGGGGAGGAGGTCGGGGAGGGGCAGAGGAATGGATGGGGGAGGAAGGATTGGCGAGGGACTCCTGGGCCCAGGGCACAGAGAGGACTGATATCCCGAGAGAGGCCCCCGCGTCCTGCCCTGGCATCTCTCCGTGGCGTGCACTCGGGCGCTTCTTCGCTTCTGCTCCCCGCCCTGGCGCGCGAGGTCCCCGCACCCGCTCCGAGCCACGGAATGCCACTCAAACTGGCCCGGGGACTTGATTCTCGAAGCGAGGCAAGGTCCTCGTACGGTGGGGGGGGGCATGCCAAGAAACACCCCGCTTGCCTCCAGGGTGCCCTGTTTCGATGGTTTTGCGATGGGAAGCGTCCATTTTCCCACACCACAAATCAATGGACGTCCTGGGGTCTCATGGTTGGGTTTCTTGTGGGAGGTTTCCTGTGGATCGGCTCCCACTGTAGTTTCTGTCGTCGTTATTTTGATTCGCGTCGCGAAGGGGTCCATTCCATTCCTGCCCCTGCTTCCCCTGCCGCCTTGCTTGACGTCCAGGTTCCGTGAGACGGGCGCCTCTTGCCCCGTCTCGGGCCCCAACACCCGCGAGGACCGACCCGACCCGAGAGAGCCAATGCAGCGACCAGGCCCGGAAGTGTTGGCCGTGATCCTCTCGCCCAGCGCCGTGGCTTCCCTCGCGGCTCGCGTAGGGGATCGACAGCAAAATTGATTCAGTCCAACAATTGATTTTCTTGTAGAATAGACGGGGAATAGTGAGAATACCCCGTAGATCTACCAAGGTTCGACGCGTTCGTCGTAGATTCAATGGGGGAAATGAATTTGGGATTTTGGGGTAAATCTATTATGTAGTCGATCTCCTACTCAAACGGCGCTGGGTGTCGGGGGTTTCCTGCCCTCACGAGCGGCGAACGTATCCGTATCCGCGCCCTCGAGGTCTGGATTCTGGGGCGCGATCCCGCGGATACGTGCGCGATCGCACGGATACGTCCCGCGCGGGGCATGCGCGAAGAAACGCTCCGCACCCGCGGGGTCGCGGCCCAAAGGCCTGGCCCACGAGGCTGCGGCTACGGACAGTTTTTGTTCACCCACGAGGCCCCCCGCCGCGCCTCCCCAGCCTGCCCGCCTGGCCCGCTGTTTGGGCTGCGGGCGTCCCCCGTCCCCCTGAGCGGCTCGCTCCCTCCGCCCCTTCTTTCGGCCGCGTCCTCTTCCCCCTCCTGCATGGTGGCACAATGTGCTCTGCCGCTAGCGCAGACGATCCCTGCCTCGCAGCCGACGCCAAACAAAAAGTTTGGGCTGCGGGGGCGGGGACGAGGCCCTCTGGGAGGAGGAGGAGGAGGAGGAGGAGGAGGAGGCGGAGGAGGAGGCGGAGGCGGAGGCGGAGGCGGCGGAGGAGGAGGCGGAGGAGGAGGGCGGCCGACCGGCTGCTCGGGCCAACCTGCGGCCGGGTGGCCCGCGGGCTGCACGTCCTCCTCTGTCGCCCGCGGGCGCGCTCGGTGGCCACGAGGGGCGGGGCCTCTTTGAGGCGAGCCGGGGCGTCGGCGCGCCAGCCTGCGCGCAGAGGCCTGCCAGCTGCGCAGACACCTGGAGTGGCGAGCGCAGTACCGGCTGGAAGCGTTCCAGGAACGGCCTTGCCTTCGAGGATCGAATGAGTTGTCATCTCTTCCGCCGCGGAAGGCGGCGGAAGGTCGGCGGAAGTAAAACGAGGCCGCCTCCGCCGGCGGAAGCCGGCGGAAGCTCGGCGGGAGGCGGAAGGATGTTTTCAGATCCTTTTGTGGTCTACACGATGTGTTCTTAGAACATTTCTGGGTTCTGAGAAGATTTCGTGGTAGGCCTATAGGCTATAGGAATGCCGGGACGGTCGGTCCCTGCTCAACAGAGACCTGCCAGCTGTGCAGACATTTGGAGTGGCGAGAGCAGTACCGGCTGGAAGCATATATCTCTATCTCGGGGGCGGCAAAAATGGGGGTGATGACTAGAGGGGCGGGATATCATGGCGGGGATCTCCCCAGATTTCATGGCGCCTCTTCTTATTTCAATGCGTCCCTGCCACCCCCCCCTGGGGCCGTCTATATGCCGCCAGCCATGATCTGCGCCCCCCCCCTCTTGGACGCCCCCCTCTTGGTCGCCCACGACTATCCCTAGGTTTGGCACCACCTTTCCTCGGTGCCGATTCTGAGGAGGCCCGCAGTTTCTGAGGGCACATCTCTAAGACTGCCATCGCGCTTGGCTTGCCCATCTTAGGAATAGGGATCAGTTCAAGTCTGGCTAGCGCAAGCAAGTCCGGGTGGCGGCTCCCTCCTGTAATTCCCGGCCTTGCTTCCTGTTTGCAGCGGCAATGCGCGATCTGATTCGCAGCGCCTGCTGATGCGTTAGAGGTTGCTCTGGTGGTCGCGTGGCCACGCTCGACGGCGCGGACGGGCCTGGAGGCAGGGGGTCCTTCTCGCTGGTTCGAGGGCCGAGGGGCGTCCCCCGAGTTCCCTTGTCCTTCGCTCCGTAGGGCACGCAGGTCACCTGCAGGCTGGGCGGCCAAAACAGTTCTCGATGCGGCTCGAGAGCGGTCGGCCCGAATCAATGTTTGAGACACGGTGGCCGCGTACCCATGCGTCGCCTTCTTCGCCAGCGCGTCCTTGCGCAGCCACATCATTGGTTCGATGCTCCTTTGCACGATGCCTTGCTTGCGGCTACTCGAGGGGCGTTGCAATCAGCACCAGGACAGGAAGAACTCCCAAATCAGGTGTACATCCGGTCGTGTACGGCAGAAGGGCACTTGTCACGAAGTGAGCATCGAGCTGTTTCGTCGGGAGCGACACCGAGCGCTCCGGTGTTGTCGAACTTCCCACTCTTGCCCATCATGGCCGCACGACGCACTGCTTCAGCTCGACGGTAGCAGCGCCCGACATCCTCGCGGGTGCCATCACCATAGTCTTCCAGGGCGTCGCCCAAGGTGCAAGGCCAGCCGTAAGGCCATCAGCATCATCCACGGGCGAGCGTTCGATATCGAGTCGACAGCTTTTGTGCCGCCTTCGGCAGAGGACCCCTCCCTCCCTCGTCGCCGCAGGGTTGGGAAACGCCGACCGGCTGACAGCGGCTGCGCTCAAGGTGGGCAAGCACAGCCAAGCACCGCCCTCCAAGGTGGAAGGTGCGCTCTGGCTTGGCACTGCTTCGGAATGTCTGAGGCGAGTGCGGAATCTAGATTGGACTCGGATTCAGCGCTGGGGCCGACACTAAGAAGCGCCGGGGAAATTACATCTGCGGTTGTGTACCCGGCCAGCCGGTTGGGCTCACCGCTGTGGGGAACAACAGAGGTAGACTTTTGGAGGGTGAAAGTGGGGGTCGGGCGCAGGGTCCCGGCAATGGTGTTTTTATGGGGCATAAATTGGCGATACAACCTCGATTGCTGTGTTCGGCGGGGGCACCAATTGAAGCTCCCCGCCTGCACCCACGCGCAAGACTTGAGGGGAAATGAAGCAAGGGGGCGGGGGGCTCGGGAAAGGCGACGAAGGCAACGTGCGGTGAGGGCGCAAAATGAAAATGTTGGAACAAACGAAAGCGGTGAGGCGAGTGTCAAAATTTGCCCAGCCAACCTGACATGCGGAACATTTTGCCTCAGTTTGGGGGATCTTGAAGGCCAGGGCAAAATGTGAGCTCACATTCTGGGGAAAAGCAACATGTGAATTCACATCTTGGGAAAAAGAAACATGTGAATTCACATGTTGTAAAATTTAAAATGTGAATTCACATGTTGGAGTTTTGTGTAGGAATCTTCATGAAAGGGGCCAGAATGTGAATTCACATGTTGGGAGAAAGGACCATGTGAATTCACATTTTGGGAGAATCGCGGGACCCATTCCAAAAATGTCTTGGGGATCGATAAGTCATCGTTTGGGAACATACGCGATCATCAATCTCACAATCAAGACACACTTGCACTCCGCTTCGCCGCCCCACGCGCAATATGCAAGAACGCCCGCACGCATGAACGATAATGGATGGACGGCGCGTGTGCCCGCGCGGGCAACGTGCGGGCACGAACGACTGGCCCTCCACGACCGCCAACATTGGATGCCAATCGTACACGATCACATACATGAGCGATACATTGAGCATACATGGGCCATTCAGCCCCAATCCAAGACCCCCTGTTGCAGGCCCCCTCTTTCACCCTCCAAAAACTTACAATATGCTGGACAGCGGTCAAAGTTCATCTGGCACATTAGCGTCGCCTTTGGCTGGGTCAGAGTGCATCCTCTTGAACATGCGCTGCCAGGTGTTTCTGTAGTGAGGGCTTTACAACCTACTACCGCAATATTTCAAATGGCCTTGGGCGCGCTGGCCCTGACATATGTAACCACATGCGCTGCATCCAACTATCAAGCTATCGGAGTCGCGGCAAGCTATATAAGCCCTGTGCAAACGAGAGTTTGCGACGATATCGCTGACAACTGCACGATGGTCAGTGCAGACTTCAGTAACAAAAAGCACCTCGGCGTATCTTCGTTTGTATCACATTGTATAGTTCCATAAGTTTGGCTTGTCAGCTTCCACTGTTGTGTGATTAGTCCCGAAGCCATGTCTACGCGGGGGGCTTTCGTGACAGAAGAGAATGGCATATGCCACCAGAGGATAAGCTGCACGGGCGCGGCGGCGGGAGAGGTGGGGGAGGCGGTGGGCGGAGGAGGAAGAACCACCCTTGCCAGCCGAGCTGACACCATTCTCTGGCAGGCGAGTGAGGACCCAAGTGTCCAGGAGAGGGGAGGAGGAGGAGGAGGAGGAGGAGGAGGAGGAGGAGGAGGAGGAGGAGGAGGAGGAGGAGGAGGAGGAGGGGGGGAGGAGGAAGGAGGGGGAGGAGGAAGGAGACAGGAGACAGGAAGAAGGTGGGGGGTGGTTGGGTGGGTGGGGGAAGTGGGGGAAGCGGGGGGGGGGGGGAGGCGCTGAGGGGGACGGGAGAGGCCGCCTCCTCCATCTTCCTCGCTGCCGTCCGCGCTCGGCTGCTCGCAGCGCAGGGGGCGGGCGACCAGGGTCCAGGGGGGAGGAGGAGGAGGAGGAGGAGGAGGAGGAGGAGGAGGAGGAGGAGGAGGAGGAGGAGGAGGAGGAGGAGGAGATGGGTGGGCACAGGAGGGAGGAGAGAGGAAGTAGGACGACGAGGGACAGATTGCTGTTGTTGATGATGCTGATGCTGATGGTGATGACGTTGATGTTGATGTTGATGATGCTGCTGCTGATGCTGATGCTGCTGATGATGGTGGTGGTTGTGATGCTGATGGCGCAGAAGAAGATGATGAATACACTGCAACGAAGTATAACACTATCGTGTTCATTGTGATGCTGCTGATGGTGATGCTGATGCTGATGATGCTGCTGCTGATGATGATGATGTTGATGATAATGATGACGAAGGCGATGCTGACGGTGGTGGTGGTGATGATGTTGACGTTGATGCCGACGGTTATGTCGATGCTGATGATGACCACGATGACGTGGACGTCGACGACGATTATGGTGATGCGTATGATGCTGCTGATGATGGCGATGCTGATGATGATGATGATGATGATGTTGCTGCTGATGATGATGCTGATGCGGATGATGATGCTGCTGACGGTGATGTTACTGTTGACGTTGATGATGTTAATGCTGATGATGATGGTGATGCTGATGATGATGATGGTGGTGGTGGTGGTGATGGTTAGGAAGAATATGAGCATAGTGCTGATGTCGTTGTTGATGACGATGTTGATGGCGCTGCTGCTGATGCTGATGATGTTGCTACACACATGATCGTTGATGGTGATGGTGGTGAGGGTTACGGTGATGGTGAGGATGATGGTGATGTTGATGATGATGGGGCGGAGGAGGAGGAGGAGGAGGAGGTGGTGGAGGAGGAGGAGGAAGAAGGGAATGGAGAGGATCATGAGGAGGACGAGCCCGACATGGAGGAGGGATGGAGCTTCTGGTTGGACTCTGGGTGGGTGCGGGGCGGGAAGACGGGGGGGGGAGGACGGGGTAAGGCGGAGCGGGGGGCGATGGAGGCCGCATCCTCATGCTCGTCGGCTCGCGTAGGGGGCGGGCGGCCGAGGTCCAGGCCAACAGCATGACCTACAATTCGGTCGTCGACGCCCTCCTCCTCCCTCCTCCTCCTCCTCCTCCTCCTCCTCCTCCTCCTCCTCCTCCTCCTCCTCCTCCTCCTCCTCCTCCTCCTCCTCCTCCTCTCCCTCCTTCTGCTCCTCCTCCTCCCCCTCCTCCTCCTCCTCCTCCTCCTCCTCCTCCTCCTCCTCCTCCTCCTCCTCCTCCTCCTCCTCCCCCTCCCCCTCCACTCCTCCTTCAGCCCTTTCGCTCAGCTTGGCGCTGGGATCGCGCGGCGCGCTTCGGAGGGGCGCCTGCCGCGCGGGGCCATGGCGGCCGTTGAGGCATGAGGCTCGACGTGGCGAGCTCGCTCTTCGTCGGGGAAGGCATTGGCCAGATCCTCGGCCGTTTCGAGCAGCAGTCCGTGGAGGCATCGGACCAAAAAGAGCTCGTCGTGGTCTTCGGCTGCGACGGCGAGCGCGGCGTGTGGCAGTCGTGCCAAGCAGACGCGTCGCGAGGAGGAGACGGCCCCGCCAGCGAAAGCCAGGCCGCTGGCGCCAGCGAAGGCCATGCCGCCGGCACCGAAGGCCCGTCGGGTGCCCTGGCAAACGGCCTTTTCAGCCGGAGGACGTGAAGGCCTACGAGGCGAAGAGGCTGCAGGTGTTCCTGGGCAAGGAGCGCTTCATGGCCGACAAGCTGGCTGTCAAGCAACAGGACACGAAGACGGAGAATGCTGGGGAGGTGGTGCACATTAAGATTAGGCAGTGCCCCAGCTGTGGAGTGAAGAACTTCGGCTTCAGGGAGAGCTGCATGGACACGGAGTGCAACCACAAGGCGCCCGAGTCCACGCTGCAGCTGCAGAGGCTTCAGAAGTTGCAGGAGGTGAAGGTCCACTCGGACACGTCCTACATGAACTTGGAGGAGCTAGATTCGGCGCTTCGCTCCCAAGGGCTCGCGTGCATGGACGAGGAGTTCGACTGGGTGCAAAAGGAAGCAGCGGCACACACATGGACGGAGTGGGGGATCGATCTCGCGCTCCCCTCGGCGGAGTACCACTCGAAGGAGGAGACGGTGAAGGAGAACCCCTTGCGGGAGGAGGAGGAGGAGGAGGAGGAGGAGGAGGAGGAGGAGGAGAAGCAGCCGCCGAAGAAGAAGAACCGCTGGAGCAGGCACCCGACCCCATCAACCTGAACGCGCAGGCCGGCGCCGACGCCTTCCAGAGCCTGGACAAGACATTCGCGGCTTGGCGTCGAATGGCAGCTGGACTGGGCGAAGACTGGCAGCCAGGTGAGGACGACAGTGACGCAGGTGTGCGCGCCGATGGCGGGGAAGGAGAAGAGGAGGAGAGCCTTGAGAGCATCGTGGCCTTCCAGGCCGCTGGCTGTCACTTCGGCAAGGCGATGGTCTTCGACATCTCCTCCGACTCGGAAGAGGTGCAGGCGCCCTTCGGCACCGAGTCGGAGATCGCGGAGGCCGAGGGTGCAACGGAGGGCATGGACCTGCCGCAGGTACCGCGCTTCCCGACCTCGGGGCCCATGCAGGAGATGGCGAAGGATCCGGTGATGAAGATCTCCGTGGAGCAGCTGAGCAGCAGGAGGAGTTCGACGACATCAGCAAGCAACAGTTGGCATGGGGCGGATGGACAGCACCGCAAAAGATGCAGCGCAGCGACTGGATGCAACAGGCGAAGGCCCTCCTGAAGGGCGGCCAGCTGTGAGGTCGCCTAAAAGCGTCCCCTGGAAAAAAACTTTGGTTTTTCTTGGGACGCTTTTGGGGGGGGCTGTTTCCCCACGCGCGCGCGGGGCATACTGAGCTCCCATTGGGGGGTTCGGTGTGCCCTGCTTCAGTTTTGGTTTTGGTTTCGCTTCGGCTCGCCTCGCTTGGTCGCTCGACCCGCCCGTGCGTGGGGGGATGGCCCCCCTCTTCGGCGCGGCGCGGGCGTGAGGCGGACCCCCTTGGTTTGCGCGCCAGGGCCCGTCGATTGGGCCGCCTCATCAGAGCCCTCAGAGCCCTCCACTCCTCCCTCCTCCTCGTCCTCCTCTTACTCCTCCTCTTCCTCCTCCTCCTCCACTCCTCGCTCCGTCTCCACTTCCTCCCTCCTCGCTCCTGCCGGCTCCCGTGTCTATTCCATCAGTGTGACCTCAATGTTGCTCATGTTTCCTACGGTGGGGGCGTTGGTTAGGAAATGCGCCCGTGAGCCTTGAGATCATGGACCATTCCTTTATCGGATAAGGGCGGCGGTGATATTTATGGCCAACCCACCAGTGGAGTTAGCCCAGCTTCCAGACCCTGGATTCCTTATCCAAGGGTACCCTAGTCAATGCCGCTACCGTATCCCATCCCCTTCCCGATAGACTTGCTCAAATTGAGTGCCATTATCTCTCTCCTTCTCTCTTTTTTTATATTTCTCTCTCTCTCTCTGCTCCCCCGACTCTGTCAAGAAGATGTTCTGCCCTCTCCGCGCGTTGATTTCTGCGCACAGGATCTGGTCGTTCATATGTGTTTGTGTCCCAGCGGAACGTCCCCGGTGTTTTGCAATGGTATTCCCGCTGCAGCGTGGGCCTCACTCTAGGATCGGTGTTGAACTCCCGTCGTTCAGAACAGCGCTGTCGCCCCAGTGCGGACTGCTTTTCAGGATCCGAGTCGTTTCTCATCGTTGTCGCCCCCTGCAATTTCCTTCTCCGCCTTCCTCTGACTTCCTCATCCTTGTCGCCCCCCCGTTTTCCCCTCCTCCGCCTTCCCCTTGTCCTGCTTGTCCGGCTTCTTCCACTCCAGATCCTGCTACTGCTGCTCGTTCTCGCCATCCTCTTTCCTCATCCTCTTTTCCTCCTGCTTATCCTCCTGTTCATCGGCCACCTCCTCCAGTGTACGCAGTTCCCCTATTCCGAGTGCGCGTAACACGGTGGGGTCTTTCCTGGACTTCCAGGTCCGCTATGACACACGTTGGCGGATGGGCACAATGGCAAGTGAGGGGCGGGAGGGGCAGGATGTCTAGTATGGCGCGAGCGCACCAGGCTTGCCTCCCTCACCCCCCTCCCTGACATCCCCCCTCCCCCCCTTTGCCTCGGCATCACTCGGACGTGTGTATTTTGTCTCGGCGAGGACCATCAAGAAGCAGCTTAGATCATCTTGGGAAAACGGAAACGCACGAAACCGAAACATGCACGTGGAATGGACGTTCGAGCGATGGCAAGTTGTGCCCTCCCTCTTCCATCCTCGGTTGTCAACGCGTGCGCCCGGGCGGGGGACCCTGGGCGGGCAGAGACTTGGCTCCAGAAGATGCAGGACGCGGGCCTGACCCCGAGCTTGGTGACCATGAACTCCGTCATGAACGCGTGCGCCAAGGCTGTCCGGCGTGCACGTGACAGTGCACTCGATCCACGTCTCATCTTCGCACCCATGTGGAAGGAAGGCGTTTCCAGTGCTGGAGTGCGCGCGCCGTTGCATCTAGTTGTCATAATTGTGTCGTTCGAGGCCAGATCCCCAGTGCATTTGATCAAAGTCTTTTTTTCGCACCTTTTGTGGTAGGAAGGTGCTTCCAGTGCTGGATTGCTCGCGCCGTTGCACCTGGTTGTCATGATTGTGCCGTACGAGGCCATGGTCCCAGCCACGAGGCACGAGCCCTTTGGCGAAGAGGCCACGCGCCATCGAGCCACGGGGCCAAGTCTTGGGTTATGATGTTCCAACCTACTCTAGCCTTGATCACCCGGAGGAATTTCGAGCATCGGGGAAGCACTGGAATTCTAGGGTTTTCACGTGTCGGGCCCTGGGAGGCGATACTCGTTCGACATTGCTTCGATACTTTCCTGGGTGCTCGAACTTATTTCTGGGATGTGGCCCCTAAGTACGATGGGAGCAACATAAGTCTTGGGACGCAACGCCTTCTCCATGAATGCAGCTGACAGCTCCCGATGTGTTGTGAAGGGCGCTGCCCTTGCGGCACTGCTCTCAGCTGCACCCCCCCCCCCCGCCTTCTCCGCCTCCGCTGGGCATCCCCTGGGCCAGGAACGGTATCCAGATGCCGGAGATTTTGCGAGCGACGCACTTCTAGCGCGATTTTGCGAGTCGCCAGGATGTATGGAGGAGGAGGAGAAGGAACGCCTTCTTGGCCTCCTTGTTTTTCTTCTTCTTCTTATCCTCTGTCCCTCCCCACTTCGAGCCCCTGTGCCTGTCCTAGTGGCTCGCGTCATTCCTCCGACCCCCTGGCCACGGTCGTGGGAGTTGTCTAGTGGCTTTCGGGCCGATCCGCCTCTGTGCCTCGGCTGTGGGTGAAGAGACTCTGATAACAAGTAACTGTCTCTGGGGATGCCTCTCGTGGGCCTCTGCGAGGGCTCTTGGGGGCATCAAGGGGCGTTGGGGGGCCTCTTGAAAGCTACTTGGGGGCCTCTTCGGGACCTCTTGGGGGCTCTTGGAGACGCCTCCACAACCGCCTCAAACTTCTTCACAATGTATTTCAAACGTGCGCTCCCGCGCGGGACCTCCTCAAAATGTATGCAGAAGTCGGGCTCTAGCGTAGGACGTCTCCGCAGTTTATGCAGGCTTCGCACCTTCGACGCTCAGGAGTCGCGCTCTCGGGCTGGCTCTTCTCACGATTTTCCTGGGAATCGCGATATCGATGTCGACCTCCTCGCGATTCATGCAGGATTCACGCTGCAGCAACCCACCTGCTCGACCTGGCTGCCTGGGCCTGCCTTCCCGACCCGCCAGTTAGGGCCTACACACCCGATCAGGCCGTCTGGTTCTGCCACGTGTTTTCTGCTCCTAGCCCCCCTCTTGCTAATCAGTATCGTGGTCCATCCTTTTTCCTCTCCCTTCCACCCGTCTTCCCTTTCCTCTGTTGTAGGTGCTGCGCCACTTACAAGTCGCAGGTAAGGAAGATTTCACCCAAGGGGGGACGATCGAAGACGCTGTGGGCGGCATCGAGGGTTTAGAATACACGTGTTGGCTCGGCAGGTAAGAGCGAAGAGTTGATACAATGAATGTTGCTTGTTTGTTTTCGTCGTCCCACTCGCGACCCAGCCCGCGACCCACCCGCGACGCGCCCGCGACGCACCCGCGACCCACCCGCGACCCACCCTCGATCCACCCGCGACCAATCCGCGACCCACCCGCGACCCACCCGCGACGCGCCCGCGACCCGCCCGCGACCCGTCCGCGACCCGCCCGCGACCCGTCCGCGACCCACCCGTGACAGATCCCGCGACCCACCCGCGACCCGCCCGCGAGCCACCCCGCGTTTGCTCGTCATTCTTCTCCGCAACCGAGGGGTGTTGCACATAGGTATACATATGTATCGATATACGTGGGTATGAGCAGCTATGAGAAGGACAAAGAAAGGGAGACCTGGATATAGAGAGAAAGACAGAGGGAGAGAGAAAGAGAGACAGAGAGAGAGGGCATCACAGCACAGAAACATAAAACAAACCACGAGAGATGACAGAGACAGGGAGATAGAGAGAGAGAGAGAGAGAGACAGATATACACATATAACACATCAAAGAAATAGCGGCAGCGGACGAGAGCGAGAGAGAGAGCGAGAGAAAACAAAAAACAAGGACAGACAGGGGTGACGAAGAAACCGATCCTTGCCCCACCCCTCAGCGCTGTCCTCGTGTAATTCATCCTCGGCATTGCCAAGGGCCTTCGTCCTCGGGTGCCTGTTTTACTCGCTGCACGTACAGGCCGACTTATACGTACGACCGACATGTATGTTTAAGTACTTTTCCGCATGTATTTAAAATCTGATATATCCGTAAGGGCTTCGTCCCCTGCCGCCGGCCCCCTCTCTCGGATACTTGGCTATGCAAGAGCTAAAGCATGAGGCCTCGGCGCCGCCGCGAAGCAGCATCGGCAAGAGAATTTGAGATGCTGATAATGTTGTTGAACTCAGCGTTGCATTTTGAACCTGCCTCCGTATGCTGTGCGCTGAGGTTTCACACGTAATTTCTGACATGTGGCTTCGGGGACGCGAATATAGCGCAATTTGAACGTAATTTACAAGGGTTGATGGCTTCGGAGACGCGAATACAATTTGATTTGCGCAGGTTGATGGCTTCGGAGACGCGGATATCGCGTAATTTACGAGGGTTGATGTTTTCGGGGTCGCAGATCTTGCGTCATTTACGCAGGTTTATGGCTTCGGAGACGTGAGTATTGATCGGGGACACGAATACTGCGTGATTCAGAAGCGGACGCAAATACCGAGTACTTTACAACAGGTTTGTAGCTTCGGGGACACGAATA
Organism: Prorocentrum cordatum; assembly: GCA_963575745.1. NCBI lineage: Eukaryota > Dinophyceae > Prorocentrales > Prorocentraceae > Prorocentrum > Prorocentrum cordatum. The sequence goes on from CAUYUJ010007891.1 coordinate 1,240,045, forward strand.
TGGTGTATTTTGCGAGGGTGTATGGCTTCGGAGACGCGAGTATTGTGTAATTCACTCGGGTGTATGGCTTCGGGGACGCGAATATTGCGTAATTTACAAGTGTGTATAGCTTCGGGGGCGCGAATTTCATGTATGTTAACATGTCCCACGCCCCCCAGGAATTTTGAGACCCCTCCCAGGAGGTGCTTCCTTCGCGCAGTTTACAGCAAGGAACAGTAAGCAACAAGAAAGCAGAACTGTAACTGTGGGAAGTGGAACCTGCAACTGCCGCAGGGAACAGCAAACCTTTGTCCTACAGCCTGGTGGCCCCACAAGGAGGCCGGCGGACTTAGCTGGCGGCACTTGTAGTTATCAGGTACATGGATACGTGGCTAAACTAGTTGCGCAGCTGAGTAGTGCTATATAAGTAGCACAGTGACGAGCCACAACCAGTCCGCCCTCCCCTGTAACGCGATTTGGAGCTCCAGCGCCGGGGGAAGGGGGGGAGGGGGACGGCCAATCGTCCCACACGCCTGTGCACCCTGGCAGGCGGGAGTCGGCGGACGTCTCCTCCCCCGTCCCAAGGCGCTTTGCCCGGGGAGAGGGGGGAGGTTCGATGGCTCCAGTTACAGACAGACCCGTTCGCACCTTCGAGGCTTCAAAGGAGGAGGAGGAGGAGGAGGAGGAGGAGGAGGAGGAGAACAAGGAGAACGAGGAGAACGAGGAGAACGAGGAAAAGGAGCCGGAGAACGAAAGGAAAAGCGGGGATCACAGCAAAGACGAGGAGGAGGAGGACAGCGAGGAGGAGAAAAAAGGGGAGGAAGAGGAAGATGATGATGATGATGATGATGATGATGATGATGATGATGATGATGATGATGATGATGATGATGATGATGATGATGATGATGATGATGATGATGATGATGATGATGATGATGATGATGATGATGATGATGATGATGATGATGATGATGATGATGATGATGATGATGATGATGATGCTGATGCTGATGCTGATGCTGATGCTGATGCTGATGATGATGATGATGATGATGAGGAGGAGGAGGAGGAGGAGGAGGAGGACCAGAGCGAGGAGGAAAGCGAGGAGGAGGAGGAGGAGGACCAGAGCGAGGAGGAAAGCGAGGAGGAGGAGGAGGGGGAGGAAAGCAAGGAGGAGGAGCAGGAGGAGGAGGAGCAGAAGAAGGAGGCGGAGGAGGAGGAGAGACAGGGGGTTCCCACGGCCGCAGGTGGGCGACGCCCAGAGGGCGGGGCACTGGGTTCAGGAGCTGCGCAGGAGGGGCATGGAGCCGGACGAGTTCACCTGCAGCACTGTCGTCAACGCATGCGTCCGCGCCAAGGACTGTGCGAGGGGGGCACGAGGGAGGGACTTTTCGGGGGCGGCCAAGAGGGGGGGGGATGACTAGGGGGGGTGGACATCATGGCGTGGGCCATGATATCTCCCCAGATTTAATGGCGCCTCTTCTTATTTGAATACGTCCCTGGCCCCCCCCAGGGGCCGCGCACATGCCGCCGGCCATGATTTGCGCCCCCCCCTCGTGGACACCCACCTCTTGGCCGCCCACGAACTGCGCGAGGGGGGACGAGGGAGGGACTCTGGATAGCAGCGGGCTTCTGCGCATGTGCACGGCCTGGCTGGAGCAGGAGGAGGCCTCTGCAGCCGCCTCTTGCATGCAGTCGTGCCCGCACAAGGCCCCGTAGCCCTTCCATCGAGGGAGTGAGGTAGGGAGGGAAGGAGGGGAGGATGGGGAGGGGAACGCTGGATGGTGGCAATTGGCGCCTTCAGGTATGTAAGGTCAGAGTTGTGGAGGTACGCTGGCACCCCTCCATATGGCCGTATTCGTTGGCGGCGGCACCGTAAGGAGGGCGGTGCCAATAACGGCTGATGGATTGGTGTTCTGATGGGGGTGAGTCCCCGGCAACCTTCTTTGAAGGCAGTTGCCGAGGGGTGGGGCGATTATGATGGTCACCACCGGAGGGGCAGAGGCCTATGATGGCCCTTGCCGGAGAACGGGGGAGGCGGAGGAGATGCCGATGTCCAGGATGCTCGAGAAATGTGGAGAGGAGGGGGGGAGAGGAGAGATGGCGTCGTCCTGCCGACTTTCGCGCCATTTTTCCATGGTTGTGAGGCTCCGCCGCCCGCCGCACAAACACCCCTTGCCGCCCGCGCTGGGCGCCGCGCCGCTCGCGGGCCCTCTCAGCCCGAAGCCAATGGACGGGAAGGAGGAGGAGGAGGAGGAGGAGGAGGAGGAGGAGGAGGAGGCGTAGCCATTTTGGCGCAAGCCCGCAGCGGTGGCTCGAGGACACTGAGTATTTGGCAGGGGGGATCCGCGGCCCCTGAACAGCTTTCTGCCTCTCGCCCGCCGGCATTTTTCCCACCACGAGCTTTGTAAGGTGCATCCACTTTCGCTGCTTACTGCTGCGATGGCTTCTCATGAGTTCTCATACAATTCGTGGGTCCAGGGCTCCGAGGAAGAAGGCGAAGGGAACGATGAGTTGCTCACGAAGGGCAAGAGCCAAAACCAGTGGTACAACAAAGGGCGCATTCATTCGGGGTGCTCTGCGTGTGGATGTCGGAAGAATGCTCCCAACGCGCAGGTTCCTGGTGCATTGTTCTATCACTGATGTTCCTGCATCCATGTATCGGTCTCGGCCACCAGGCTGGGCCAGGTCGTCTGCTGATGCTGGGAACCAAGGAGAGGGATCAGCTTCAAGGGTAAAGAATATGGCAAAGGGAAAAGGTCATGGAGCACCCGATGCTGTTTGGCTCGGCTTGGATACTGGCGCCCCCTCGCCTCACCCACCTGCAGCAGGCACGGGGGGTGGGGGCGCGGTTCCCCGCTGGCCCCGTGCCAGCCCTCAGCGCGGACGAGGCTAAGTAAATGTCGTCGTGCAGCGAGGCAGGTGCGACGCCGACGTTGCGGTCAGCCTGGAGGCCGCCAACAACCCAGTCGAAATCAACGTTCATCAGCAGGTCCAGCAACAGCATGCTGCAGTTCGCCGGTTGGAGAAACAGCTCGAGGAGAAGCACCCGGTCGGTCAAGGAGAAGCACGAGGCCTGCGATTTGGAAGACCAGGTCCGCGAGTCCAGGCGCCAATTCACCGCCGTTGACGAGGACGACAAGTCTGCGGTGGAGAACATCAGTGCATGCAGCGGGGCTGCGGGAGGTGCTGCGGTTTCCGTGGCCTTCGAGAGTGCTCCAGCCGTTCAATTGCATGACATCGCGGCGGGTAGGTTCGATCTTTCCTGCATCATCAAGTTTGACATTCTCGAAGAGTTTGCGATCAGCGAGTACGAGATCCCCGATTCGGTCGCTTGGGCGCCTTGCAGATGGGGCCGCGGACATGTCCGAGGCGCTGTTCGAGCAGACGCCCAAGGATGCGAGGGAGACTTGGTCGGCGCATCTCCGGCATGAAGCTTGTTTCAGTCGGGCGCGTTTTCAGGTAGAGGATTGGCAAGTAGCCGCCGCAGGTGGCGATGCTGCCGCGGCCGAGGAGCCCAGTGCAGGAGGAGCTTCCGTTCCTGGGCCGTCTGGGAGCGCAGCCCCTGCGCTTCGGCCTCGGCATGCCGCTTCACAGGATGGCATTCGAATACGGATCGACCAGCATGCGCCAGGCGCCCCCCGCACCTCACCCCGCCCCTCCCCGGCTGAGGGGGGGGGAGGGTGTAAAATTGATTGGCCAACCGAGCTCGACGTAGGTATTATGTGATGTTTTTTTGTTTTGCCAGTCGTGCCCCGACGATTGGGTTCCACGGTGCGCAAGTCAGTCCTCCGCCTGACTCGCAGAGTGAGCGCGCTCGCTTGTGGGCTTGCCTCAGTTTTTACCCCGTTTTCTCGGGGGGGCATCGTGTCCCTAGGAGGCCGAAGCATTCTGGGGCCACGCGAGATCGTTTTTCGATTCGTTGTTCTGCCGATCGGCGAGGGCCCCAAAACACCCCCCACCCCCCATGGAGTAGATCTTGGCTGTTTTCTTGGCGCCTGTTTCGACCGGGTTGAGCCTTCCCCGCTGCACGCGCGGGCGCAGACAGTCACACTAAGCAGAGGTCCGGCGCCAGACCCCCCCCCTTCCGCCCAATTCTGAAGCGCCGAAGACAAAAATGCTCACCTTCCCGGCCTGGCAGATCACTCGAGCTGGGGCAAGTCAGGTCAGGGTGGCCAGGTCGCGGGCCGTGGATCTCGGCCGCCCCCGCGTCTCTGCCTTCGGCCGCGGCCGTGAATGCTGGGCCCCGGAGTTGCGGGCTCGACGAGGGCTTGCCGGCGTCCACTGCGAGTGCCGACGGCTGGGTCACGCTCGACGCTTGTCTGGGAAGTTGCTCGCCCCGCGCGGCTATCGGCCAGGAGCATCGACTTCGAGGTTCGAACGAGCTGGACAAGGCCTCGAAGGGGGCCAAGTATCTCGGATGGAAGCGTCTTCGTGATGGGCGCTTTCGGATTTTTTCGTCGACGGACTCACGCGCGCTGGCCGGCGCCTGCGCGATCGGGGCCTTGTTGCGCGTGCCAGGCTGCGCGGCATTCTGCGTCATCGCACTCCACCTCAGCCGCTGTGCAGGTCTGCCCGGGGCTAACCTGTCGATGCGAAAACCTGTGGGGCAGAGCGCGAGTTTGTGATCGGAGCTGATTGGAAAATGTCGCCCGAAGCGCCGGCGGCTCGTGGAAATCCCAGCAGGGCGAACGGCGCCCTCGCAAGTCCTTAAGGGCACGCTCACTTCCCCAGCAGTGGACCGGAGGACAGGTTTGATTATTTTGTCGCGTCGCACTCGCTCTCGCTGCGCCTCGAGTCTGTCGAGGTGGGCGGCGGCCGGCTTCTCGCCGATTTTCTCGCGCGAGCCTGTGTCTTTGCGCTTCCACATTTCGCTCGGCGATCTCGAGACCCCCGCGTTCCGTCGCGCCCCTGGCGCCTGCCTCTCTCGGGGGCCTTTGGGGCGAGGCGCGAGCCGCGGAGATCGGGCCGCCCTGGCGGGGGCGGCGACCGCGCTCGCGCGCTGCTCTCCCCCGGGCGTCGGGCGCGCGCAGATTTGGCCGAGCGCGACCTGCGCATATTCTCTGGCGAATCGCCACCTTTGGGGATGAGGGCCAAGCGCCCCCAGGTGTGCTTAGCGTTCAGTTCTAAGGATGAAGGTAGACAGCCGATGCCTCTTCTCAGGTCAATCCGGCGACTTTGCAGTCATGGGCCTCCGTTATTTGAGCGACGGTGGTCTTCTACATGGAGGTCGCCAGGCTCCGGCGGCGCTGTCCGAGCTGCCTGGCGCAGTGTCTGTCGGGGCCGACTCTGAGAACGCTGCGCTCGTTCCGTTCCGCGGGCGGTTTGCTCTGCAGGGCGCAAGGCAAGTTCGGCGGCGGGCCCCGAGCTCGCTTGCCACTATGTTCGCCCCCAGGCGGAAGCCGTCGAAGCCCGCGTCTCTGCCGGGGACTCCGCCGCGAAGACCTCGCGGCGAGAGTGGCGCGAGCGGGTGCGGCAGGGGCTTGAAAAATGAGCTCGCGTCGCTCAGGGGGCGATCGATGATCCTGTTGGATGGGCCCCCACGGCCACCCTGTCTCGGCCTGGCATCGCGACGTCGGATCCGGCGAGCTTGCTCCAAGCTGATGGTCAGCGGTTACGCTCGATTTGGGGGGGGGGGGCGGCGAGGGGCCCAGCCACTGCGGAGGGGGGGCCCGCCCTCGCCCCCCCCTTCCCGACCCCGAAGGCATTGAGGCGGCTCGCAAAAACACCCGCCATGCCAGCGCCGTCGGTCTGGGCAGATTTCATTACTGACATTGTTGCGCGTTGCCTGATGACGCTCTGAGGGCCGCGGCTCTGCGGTTCGCCGTTAAGGATGCGACGGGCGCCCTTCCCAGTCAGATTTCCTGGGTCCTGGTGGCCTGGTTCGCGACGCTTTCAGGAGGCTTCCGACCCATTGGGATCTCCCCCAGCTGGCGCAGGGCCGGGGGGGATGCCGTCGTTTCGGGGCGCTCCGCTGGGAGATTCAGCTTGCCCGAAAGCAATGGGCGGCGGGGGCCGACGCGGGCGCGAGGGGCGCTGTCTGGAAGCAGGCTTTCAGGGCGGAGTCGGCAACCCGCGGAGGCCAATGCAGCGCCTCCACTGCTCGGTACCTGCGGAACACTTACGAGCGCATCGATTTGAAGTTTCTGGGACACGCGCAGGATGCACCTCCCCCTCACTTAAGCGGTCCTTTTGGCACTCCATGCTCATTCGCGCGTCAAGTTTATGACCCTGGGGGGATCGTCGAAGGGTCCTTTTGCGTGTGCATGGGCATCGTCGCGGGTTGCACCCTTGCGGCGAGCCTGATTCGGGCGTTCGCCATGGAAGTCTTCGGCCCCGTCCTTCGGGGAACTGACTTCGATGTTTACCTTGAGGATCCCAGCCTCAGCTCGACTAGCAAAGCAAGTATTTGTGCGCAGTCTCTGGCCGCTGGCGCTCGCGCGCTGCGCGGAGCGATTTCATCTGCGCTCGCGTGCGAGTTGGCCATGGACAAGATTGGGGCGGTTTCCAGCTGCGGGCCGGAGCGCGTCGGCCCAGCTCCCAGAACAGCTACGGCCCGTAGTCGGGGATGCCGCGCGCGCCCGAGTGACCAACTCTGGCGTGGAATACGCGGCTTGCACAGAGGTCAAAGCCCATGGGAAAGGCCGCCGAGCCAGGATGAAGGAGCGCGATGCGGCTGCGCTTCGAAAAACTCGGCGCCTGGTTAAGCTCGGGCCCGTCCTGGAGCGAAAAGATTCAAGGGTTTTGTTTCCTGGGCCCCTTGCGGGGGCTCGTGCATGGATCCGACTTTTGCGGGATATCTGACCGCGAGCTTCTAGACCAGAGGCGCAGGGCGACGTCCTGAGTGAAGCCTTCAACCCAGGGGGCGCATCTCCCGGCGTTGTTTCTTTTGAAGGGTGGCCCCACTTGGAAGGCCAGTTGTGCCCCCATTAATAACTCGGTGGGCCCAAGACGTTTGGATTTTGCAGACTCGCTCCTTCGATTGGGCCCTGACTTGGGCCGAGCTCAGGACCGACTAGCATTCGGTTTTCGATCGCGACGATAGTTTGCGGATGTTCCCTCCTAGGCCCAGGCAGACCACGTCCAATTGCGCCGCCATGCTTGCCGTCTCTGGTCGAGAGATGTCCCATGCGCTGTCTTGTTTCAGGCCGGTTCAACTTCCTTGCCGCGAGTTTCTTTTTCCCTTGGAGCCTCGAGCGCGCCTCTGGTGACAAGTTCAAGGTCGATGTTCGGCCGTGGCGGGGCGCCCCCCAAGGTTTTTTTGGCCGCCGGAAAGATTGGGGATCAGGTATGCTCGGGAATATCTCGACCACCGCGGCCTCTCATTGGCTCGTGGGCCATTCTGGATTGGTTCACGGATGCGCATCCTGATCCTGCCATGCTTGGGCCCTTCCTTCCCTTGTCCCTGGGGTTGGCTTCTGGCGGCGCATGTTCACGAATGGGCCTTGTTTAAATCATCCTGTCCGGGAGTTGCCCGGGGCCGGTTGGGAGGCGGCCATAGTTGGGGGGGCCCTTGTAGTCGCCAGAGGCCCCCATCGGTGGGCTCCGTGGCCTCAGCCCCACAAGATGCCGAGTTTGGGGGCCCTTGCCTGGACTGCCCTGTTGACAGAAGTGTCTGGCAGTAGTGTTATGACTGCGTTCGTGTTGCGCTGCTCCAGAATCTAGGAGCCGCTGAGGCGCCTGGAGCACAGAGAGAGCACGCTGATCTGGTTATGAAGGCTCGCCACCACTTCGGCCGTTTTCGCACAGGCTCCCACAATGTGGACGCCCAAAGCGACGTGGACGAGGAGGGTCGCTCGGCGGGGGAGATGTTTCGGAGGCTGGGGAACCCGCGTGCAAACACTTCGGCGAGAGAGTGAGCAGAGCTCCATCCTCGCACGCACCCCACAGAGTCGGAGATTGTGGATCGGAAGCTGGCTCTCACTCGACACACACACACACACACACACACACACACTGTTGGGCGGAGCTGAGGTTCTGCAGCTTTTGCCAAAGGTCGAAATTAGAGGTCTGGGGCGTGGCTTGCCGCCGCGCGCACCGAAGCCCGACCGCCTGGAGCTCGAGCATGAATGGGTACGAACTCGCACGGTTTGGGGGTGCCGTGTTTGCCTGCATGGTCCCAGGTCCGCTTCCAAGCCCACGGGGCCTGGAATGTGCGGGCCACAGTAACTTCGACCAGAATGTCCTGGAGCGCCCTGGGCATTGAGTGATAGATACCGGTTTCCATGCTCAGATAATTACAGTGGAAAACCATGCCAAGAAACACCCTGCTCGCCTCCAGGGTGCCCTGCGTTTTTTGGGTTTCGATTGTTTTGCGATGGAATGCGTGACGGTCTTACACCAAAAACCCATGGGTGTCCTAGGGCCTCAGGCTTAGGTTTCTTATGGCAGGTTTCTTGTGGACGGGCCTCCACTGTAATTATCATTTGCCCTGCGCGTGACTTGCAGGTGTTTATAGCAGTGGTGGAGTTGTGTTTGGCCTTGGGCGTAACTGCGCCCCGCCTGCGGATGCTGCCATAGAGAACATGCGCCAGCTCCGTGGGGGCTTGCATTCCAGGCGATCGCAAACATGGATTAAGGGGGCGTGGATTAGCGACGGGTCCTGCTTCCATGGGGGATCGCGATTTCCGCCGCCGAGCAAGGCGGCACCAGCCGCATTTTGGGGAGGGCACCTCCCCTGATCCATGGGATTGGCGACTGCGCGCCAAATCCGTGGATCGCTAGTCCATGTTTGCGCGCCCCCGATGCGTCATGATAGAACGGGTGTCTCCGTCGACATTGACGAGTTCTTCCCATTGCTGAGAGATTCCAGGTTCAGTGCTCCTCCAATTTCACTTCAGGGCTGGTGTTAGCATTATTGTCACAAGAGACCGTGCCTTATCTGCCAACAAACAGGAGGAGGATCATGAGGATGATGAGGAGGAGGAAAGGGAAGGGGAGGAGAGGGAGGGGAAGGAGGAGGGAGGGGGGAGGGGGGAGGGGGAGAGGGAGGGAGGGAGGTAGGGAGGGAGGAGGGGGAGGAAAAGGAGGAGGAGGAGGAGGAAAAGGACGAGGAGGATGAAAAGGAGGAGGAGGAGAAAAAGGAGGAGGAGGAGGAGGAGGAGGAGGAGGAGGAGGAGGAGGAGGAGGAGTGGGGGGAGGGGAGGGAGGGGGGAGGCAGGATCGGAAGGCGGATGGGTCGAGGGCGGAAGCCAGAGCACGGCAAGGTCAGCAATGATCGGCGCCACGGAATCCCATTTCAGTCAGGCACCCCGGAGCAGTGTGAGGCCGTTCGCCCCCCGCTTTCTCCCCAGAATCTGGCAAAAAACACGTGGGTCGCGTCAGTGGTCTTGGCGTCTGCTGCATCCTTGGAATGCCTTTTGTGGGGCACTTTGGAACCACCAGAGGGGGCAGTGAATATTAGAGCCCCTGGGAGCCATGCTGGAGGCCACATGGGCGCCATCTTGGCGGCAGTATTTGGCCGTCCCTAACCATTTTAGGCTATCGTGGAGATCCTGACGGATGGAGGAGGATTGGCAAATGTCGCCCCGAAGAGGAAACAATGCGCTGTTTTGGAGGAGCCGAGCCGTTAAGTCACAGCCGCTCAACCAGGTGGTTCCCATGACCGATGGGACTGTGGGCCCACAGCACGTGATCCCCATGGTGGCCCCTGTGGTGTAGTGACCAAGGACTGAATCCGACTCCTATCCCCACCACTTCCCCTCTCGTCTCTTCCGCCCCGCCCCACCCCTCCCTCTGCCCATCCTCCTTTCTTTCCGATGCCCGTGGCTCGTATGATTTCTGAGCTTCTTGGCTGTCTTGTGCTGGCCCGCACGAGGGCAACCTGGAATCTGGGACTCCAGGGTGTGATCCTGGGGCGATATTGGGACCCTTGCCGCTGCCGCCGCCTCCTCCCCCTGTGGGCAGCGCGGCCCCACTCTCACCGACACCTCGCCCCTCCGCGCGCGAGGACCCCCACCAGGCCGCGTGGTGGCTGAGGGAGCTCTCGCGCAGCTGCGGCGTGCAGAGCGTCCCGCGCTCGGGAGCCCCACGTTCCGCCCGGTCGGCCGGCGCCGCATCGGCCGCCGGCTGCCTCGAGTCTGGGGGCGCCCCCCGGAAGAGGCTCCGTGCTCCCCGGGGGCAGCAGGAGTTCAGGGAGTCGGCCCCGCGCCCCCGGGCGGAAGCTGGCTGGCAGGAAGTCGGGTCGCGCCGGGGCGGCCGTTTCGGTACAGCTGCTCCCATGAGGCCCACCAAGTGCTCTTTCAGCGACAGGATGGAGTGAGCGCAGTAAGTGTAAGTCGGGCTCGTCCCTCTACAGGAGGACTGTCCAAATAGTCAAAAAGTAGTCTGGGGACGACGCTTGGGCTATTTTTTATCATATGTTGATTGCTATTTGACATTCTGTATTGTTCGTCCAAAATCCGCCTGTAGGGGGACATGCCTGACAGGAGGAGGAAGAGGAGGAGGAGAAAGAGGAGGAGGAGGAGGCGGAGGAGGAGGAGGAGTGAGCGCAATAAGTGAAACGGTGGTGACTCCGCCGGCGGAAGGTCGGCGAGAAAGGGCCCTCGCACAGATGTCAACACTTCACTGGGATGCCCGGGGAGTCCACAGCTGGCTTGACGTCGGGCATGTCACTCTACAGGAGAATATTCAGAAATAGTCAAAAAAATAATATGGGGACGATTTGTTGGAGCATTTGCTGATTATTTTGGGGCATTTGGGGGCGTTTTGGGGGTATTTAAAGATTTTTGGCCCTAGATCCCCCTGTAGGGGGGCATGCCCGACCTAAAGCTGGCTGTATGATTCTGCCCGCTCCTGCTGCGTCCTCTTTGTGTGGTCTTTGGTGCTTCTCAGTCTCGATGGTGACTGTCTTTCGATCCTCGAGTCACTCGGGCCCACTGATCGCACGACCACAGCTTCCTGGGGGATGGGCTGTGTACTGATTGTATCTGAGGCGATGTGCTCAGTGACGGGGACCACTGTCCGCTCGAGCCAAATACTTCGCAGGCGTTCGGATAGGTTTATTTCCCCACTGCGTGCTTCGTTGGTCCTTGAGATGTAGCATTCCCCTCCCCGCCCCCCTTTGCGGTCCATTATATGCTTCGCAGTTTCCTGATCGAACAGACGACCAGAGGATTGGGAATACTGGGAGGGAGTGTAAGCGCAGGAGGAGGCGGAGAAGGAGGAGGCAAAGGACAAGGATGGGGAGAGAGATGATGAAGGGGAGAGATGAGATGAACAGGATAATTACGGAGGAGGAGGAGGAGGAGAAGGTGGATGATGAGAAGGTGGTAGGTTCAGGAGGGAGGAGGAGGAGGAGGAGGAGGGAGGAGGAGGAGGAGGATGAGGAGGAGGAGGATGAGAGGGAAGGGGAGGAGAAGGCAGGAGGAGGAGGGGGAGGAGGAGGAGCCGCAGGGGGAGGAGAGGAGGAGGAGGAGGAGGAGGAGGAGGAGAGGAGGAGGAGGAGGTGCCAGCGGAGGATGAGGAGGAAGAGTAAGAGGGAGAAGGAAGGAGGAAAAATGACAGCATAAGGAAAATGAGGAGGATGAGGAAGAGGAGGAGGAGGAGCAGGGGGAGGATAATCTATTATGGAGGGGGAGGAGGAGGAGGAGGAGGAGGAGGAGGAGGAGGAGGAGGAGGAGGAGGAGGAGGAGGAGGAGGAGGAGGAGGAGGAGGGTAATGGAGGAGGAGTATGAGGGAGGAAAGCCCCAGGAGGGGTGCCTTGGCGTGCGGCCGCCGCCAAGGCGTGGCTTGCGTGGGGGCTGCACGGCAGCCGGGAGGGCTGGTGCTCTGGGGGTCCGTCTGCTGCGCCCTCCCGGCCGTTTCCAGCATGGGGTGGGCAGGCTCGGGCTCCAGGGCCTAACCCTTTTCTGCCGTGAGGGCACCCGTCCTCCAATCGGTGTCCGGACCACGGAGGAGGGAAAGGTATCCGTACCGCTACCCTGGGTTTGTTTTCCCTTCTTGGGGGGCCTCCTCGGGGGCCCTCGTGGCCACCGCTGCCTCGAAATCCCGGCGAGAACGCACCACGGTGAGAGCTCTGGGGCGTAGCGGCATCGGTGCTTTTTGGTTTCCTTGGGACTGGCCCATACGGTGTTCAGTTTGCGTGGGGACGGGCTCCGTCCCGTGATTTCGGGCTCAGGGGTGCGGGCGGGGTGGCTCGGCTCGAAGGGGGCGCGGCTCAAGGGCAGGCACACGTGGCTGCCTGCATCCGACTCCGTCGGGCGTCGTGATTGGGTAACCTGAGTCGCCGACTTTTGCGGAGGCGGTGGCGAGGGCGGCGCGAGGGGCGTCGTTATTCGAGCACGCGGTCCCCTCAGCCGCACAGGAGGCGGACGTGAGTTCGCCAGCAGGATTCTGTCGTAACGTTGTCGTTGGGCCTAGTTCTGTTTGAAGGGGTGGGAGTGGGGGGACTCTGCGTCATCTACGCTACTTTGGGCGTTGATGCTGTACAGGGTCGATCCCCTTTCGCCTGAGCATAGCTCTTCACCGCCTGCTTCTTTTCTGGTCGTGATGCTATTGCGGCAGTGAACTTGGTGTGAATGCCTTCGGCGCACATATGGAGGAGGAGGAGGAGGAGGAGGAGGAGGACCAGTGTAAACCCAAGAGTCATCAGCGATGTTGCGATAAACCCTCCATCCAAGCTCCCTCTTCATAGGCCCCTACAACGGTTCATTTCCACTGGGGGAACTGCTCCGTTGGAAGACAGCCGTGAGAAGAGCGCAAGCCTGCCGCAACATTATTCTCTGGGCTCCAACGCCACTGATCAGCCTGACTGTTGCGTCTTGACGATCCTGGGTCGTGCTGGGACGCCATTCCTGGGATGTCGGCACCACGAATCAATGTTACTGTTGCGCCCTCATGATCCTGAATATTTCCAGTACGCCATCCTGGTACGTTTACCATGGGATGCCGCGAAACTCTTGCAAGTTTAAAGAAAAAAATGCGCTGCGTTCAGGCGAAAGCCACATTTTGAAAGCGACCCGGCCTCAATCCGTGAAGCTCTTGCAAGTGTTTAAACTAATGCACGCGGCGCTAAAGCGAGAGCCACATTTTGATAACGACCCGGCCTCAATCCGTGAGCTACTTGCAATTGTTTTAAGTTTATGTGCGAGGCGCTCAAGCGAGAGCCACAGTTTGAACATGACCCGCCAACAATCCGTGAAACTCTTGCCATGTATTGAATATCAGGTGCGCGGCGCCAGCCACATTTTGAAAACGACCTGCCTTTCATATGTGAAACCGTTGTCAGTGTTCAAGTCTCAGGGCCATCAATGGTGAGGATGTCTCAGGCGAAACTCCCTGCCCGCCCTTTCGACCGGCCTCGGGGTGCAACACGGAGAAGTTGCTTGTAAGGAGAAGGGATGGAGGAGCAGAATGAGGAGGAGGAGGAGGAGGAGGAGGGAGGAGGAGGAGGAGGAGGAGGGGAGGGACAGCAAGAGGAGGAGGAGAGGCAAGAGGAGGAGACGGGAGGAGAGGAGGAGGAGGAGGAGGAGGAGAAGGAGAAGAAGAGAAGATAATGGAGGAGGAGTAGGAGGAGGAGAAGGAGGAGAAGGGAGGAGGAGGAGGAGGAGGGAGGAGGAGGAGGAGGAGGAGGGAGGAGGAGAGGAGGAGGAGGAGGAGGAGGAGGAGGAGGAGGACGAGTACGCAGTAGCAGCAGGAGAAGGAGGAGGGAAAAGCGAGGAGGGAGGGCGAATTAGGGAGGAAGAAGGAGGTGCCTGTCGGCAGCAGCCGGGCAAGAAGGCCCTGCCCGTGTGGCAGCCAGGGCGGCGGCGGGGTGGCCAAGTCGACGGCGCGGCGCCCGCGCGAGGCCTGGGGCGCTGCCGGCTCTCCCCTGCGGCCGACGCCTCGCCCTCGCAGCGTCTCGGTGCGATCGAAACGGCCACAGAAATCAGTGTTGGCCTAACCCCGGGGGCGGCCAAGGGGGGGGGTGATGTTTACGGGGGGGGGATATCCTGGCTTGGGCCATGAGATCTCCTCAGATTTCATGGCCGCTCTGAGTTCAATACGTCCCCGGCCCCCCCGTGGGCCGCGCACATACCGCCGGCCATGGTCGGCCTGACCTAGGGGAACGAAGAAGAACATTAACATGACAACTCGGCGGTCCGCGCGGATTTCTCCGATCCGCGCTGGAGCTCCCTGGCGGCGCCTCCAGCGCCGCCCCAGGCGCGCCCCGCGCGCCAGGGAGGGGGGTCCAGCGCCGATCCGAGAAATCCGCGCGGACCTCAGAGTTTTTATGCTTACGTATGTCATTATTCAGGCCTCTACCCTAGGCCCTAGCAGGCAATCCCTTCCGTGACGTCCGCCTCGCCTCGCCCCCAGACGGACGTGTGCGGCCAGAGGGGGGCACGAGAGGCGAGGATGGCGCCACGGAAGGAGATGATTGGTTACGGGTCGGTTCGGCCGTCCCTGAGGAAAGATTGGATGCGAAGACCGATTGCAGTTCCTGCTCGTTCTGGCGCAGGGCGCGCGGTCGGTGTCCCCGTGGATGGTCAGAGGAGGACAGGTGCCCATACCTGCTACCCTGGCCTCGCTTTCTCGTTGCTGGGCCTCCTCGGAGGCCTACGTCTCGCGTGTGTTGTAGGGCATCGTGCCCTCTGTTCAGGCGGCCAGCGTGCCAGCCCTAGCTCGGAGGCCTGGGTCACGCCGCACGGGCGCGAAGATGACCGGGCTTCGCGCGTCGCGGCCCGGGCTGGAGACCTGCCCCTCCTCCATGGTGGGCGCGGGGGGGGCGCGAGCACAGCCGCGCGGAGTGCAGCGCGATGCTGCAGCTCGGAGGCTGCCGTGCACCACGTGTACAGCTCGGAGCGTTTGGACCGCGTGTTGCTCCACTTCAGAAGGGGACAACCCACCCCCAGTCCCGAGTCCCATCCCCGAGCCGGCGAATCAAGGGGTCGGGACTTGGGGGGCGGGCGGTTTCTTTGTCCTTAGGCCCCGTAAGGCCCACCCCCACCCCCAGTCCCGCCCCCCTGGATCGCGGGTTCGGGGACGGGGTATAGGGACTGGGGGTGGGGGTGGGTTTTCGCTTGCTCGCCACTAGCTCTGGCCCAGGGCTGGACTCGACCTGAACGCTGTTTTGCTGGAGTTTGGCTGTGTCCTGTTTTTCGTTTTGGCAGGGAGGTGCAGGACAACAGGTAGAACAAGACGAGCAGCAAAACGAACACAAAGCGAAAAACAACGTTTAGGTCCAGCCCTGCTCTGGCCCACCTTGCTTCGGCGCGACGCGCTAACTCCACGCTGCGGTCCCTGGGCGCCCGCGTCCCGAGCTTCTCCCACCCCCCCGCCCCGCGAGGCGGAGCGACACACGCTGTCCGCTCGCAGGGCACAGCGTGCCGCCGGGGCCGCCGGGGCGTCGCGGTGACCCCAAGGTAAGGCGGGCATGTCCCTCTGCAGGAGGGATCTTCACAGAACAGTCAAACAGAACAGTCTGGGGACGATCTTTCTACCATTTCTGATCATTTTGGGTTACTTCTTGACTAGTTTTCATTTTCATCCAAAATCCGCCTGTAGGGGGACGCCCGACCTAAATCCAAAGTTTCCGACCGTAGCAGACGACGGCGCTCGGGTCATCCGACCGAGGCCATGTGCTACAGCGCTGTTGTGCAGGCCTTGGCACGCGCAGGGGAGGTCGAGGAGGCCAGGAAGCTGTTCGAGGAGGCTGCGAGCTCTGGGAAGGACCTGAGCAGCGGCAGCCCGGGGCGATGCCAAAATCTTCAGAATCGGCTCTGGGTTCTAGACCTCCAAGATGGGGGGTCGGAGGATCGCGCCGCATCGCCGATGCATCGACGATGCGGCTCGATGCAGAGCCCGATTTTCTCCACGCCGACGTCGCCGATGCATCGCCGATGCATGGCCGATGATCGCCAATGTATCGTCGATGCGGCCCGATCCTCTGACCCCATCTACTCGGACCCCACTCAGGAGGCCTGCGTGGTGCAAACAGCTTGATGCCGCGCAGATTTGATTTTGTCTGAGGCATGTTGAAGCAGTTCGACATGCGATATCAGTTGGCCAGCATGGTTTCTGCACTGGGCTAGAGAGAGAGAGAGACTCAGCTCGTCTTTCTAAATCGAATATGGTATCTTTGGTGCGGTGATGTGTACTCTGAGATGCTGTTCCGAGAAGCTGGACACATGTATACATAGAGCTTCCTAATGCACAGACACTCGTATGGCGGTTTTGAGAGCAGTGGCCAGATGCTTCGAGGTCCAGAGCAAATACCAACAGCAATTGTATCATACAAGGGGTATCCCAGCCCCAATCCATGCTAGGTATATTCAAAGTGCGATAGGAATTCAAATCGAATCGGAGGAAGGTTGGTCCGTATTTGGTGTTATCATGAAACCGGGAACTCATCGCGCGGCGCATTTTTGGCGGCACGGTGCATGGTCAATTGGCTAGTGGAGTGCGGCTGAAACTAGACTTGAATGTGGCCGAAATTGCATGGGAGATCTCAGGCACGGGTGGCCCCTTGGCCAGGATACGCGATGCGTTTGATGTTCTGAGCTCAACCTGGAGCGAAGAGTCCAATCATGACTTGCATCAGATTTAGTGTAATTCTCATCATGTGCTGCGACCCGGTGCTTGTTTTAAGGCCCTTTCCTCGATTACGCGATGGCGGTTGAACGAGGTCCCATCGCCTGACCCCATGTGCCAGAGTTCTTCTTTGAGTTTTAGGTCTTTCAACATAAGGTGGCACTCTCTGGTCCCAGGCATAAGGTCTGGTGGATGTCTTCATGTCGTGTTCGACTGATTCTCTCTGTGGGAACATGTCTGTCGTCGTGTCACCGTTTTCGTTTGTATCGAAGGTGGGGTCTCAGGCTGGGGCCTCCGAGATAGTTGCCTGGGGGCCCGCGCGGCCTTGGGGAGTTTGTCTTCCCGCTCGCCAAGCTGCTGCCGGTTCGCGTGGGGTGGGGTGGGGGGGGGGCGGCGGGGGCGGGGTGGGGTGTGGGGGGGGGGTCGTTCCTGCTGATGAGGGCCCCCGTCGCCTGCGGGGCGACTGTTCGAAAGGAGAGCTGGTGACCGTGAGTTTCGAGAGCAAGCAGTGCGCTCCCGGGCCATGCGGCGAGCGGCATGCTCTTATCCCTCGAGTGAGGAGGCACCCCCCAGAGCACCAATGAACCCGAGGCTGAAACAGGTAATGGAGTTTGCTCATCACACGAGAGTGTTTGAGCAGCTCTTGGGGGCTGGGGACCCCATCAGAGAAAGGTCGGCGCAGGCGGCGGGCTTATCTCTCAATTCGACCATGCCGTCCCCAGTCCTCCTCCTCCTCCTCCTCCTCCCCTGTTTGCAAGTTTGGCCCACGTCACTTCATCAGCTTGGGATTGCGCGGCATCTCGGAAAGCACAGCAGCTATTTTCTTATGGCTTGTTTCTTGAAGATTGCCATATCCTGGGCTGCAGTGGCGGCCGCCCGGGCTTGCACCTTCATCATCGACGGTAAACCAGGCCACGCCATATCCCTCAGCAGTTTATGGAGCGGCGTCCCTCTCTTGATGGTGTTCCTTGTCTGCCGCGAGGGCGGCGTTTCTCCATCGACCAGATGTATGTTTTATTTCCGCCCTCGCGGCAGGCGTACAGCAGCTGCGATTGTGCTATTGTGCAGCGGGCCAACCGTACCGACACAAGCAGGGCTGCATCACTGCTAGGCCGCTCAACCATTAATTCGCGGCCGTCCCTACCGCCACCTGTAAGGATGCCAAGCACCTCGCCAATGCCACCGTCAGTCAGCTGCAAACGAGGCTCGACACAGGAATTCATCGGCGTAGCGGCTCGGCCCTGCACACGGTGATCGTCCAGCGCAGGTTGACCAGACGTGCCACGGCGAATTGGCGAACTTGCACAGCCCGGGCTGACATCACCCGCCACAAAAGTTGGCTCAAGAAGGATCTCTTCAATCAGAACGCGGTGGACACTCACGCGAGTTGTCCTGCCCTTTGGGCATTGGCAAAGGGGGCTGTGTCAATCCAGGTTGGATCGTCAACCATTCCACACGGAAGACAGCCATGCTTGCCAGTTTAGACAACTTTTGCCAGATGGTGTTCACAACGAGGCGGTATTCGTCACCACGTTTACGCTCAAACGGTGTCGCTTGCGTCGCGCCGCTTGGCGCTTACCTTGTCCTTCCTCGCGGACCGCGCAGCCGCCAGAGAACCCCCTGGACTACCCTGGCCCCGCCGTGCCGTACCCCTGCCGGTTTGATTCGTTGTATTAGTTTCGCCGCCTTGCCGTGTCTCTGCCGCTCTGACTGATTGTACCAACTTCGCCACTGCAGCTCCGGTTCTGCGCGTCGTTCCCGTTCTCATCTCAAAGGAAGCCCCGCGCGCTCGCGTGCAGCCCGACGCACTGGACGAGCAGTTCCACGCTTGGGGCACCCGCGCCGAGGACAACTTGCAGACCGAGCCGTCCTTCTAATCAGGGGCGTTGCCTGAGACGAAAAGAGCGCAGGGGTTTTCACAGACACCGACTCCAACATTTTCCTTTGTCGAGCCCCTCCGCAGCTCACTGGTCTCTCTGTCGCTGGCGTTTCCATGGAGCTTCCCGGACACCCGATTGGAGCATTCATGTGGGACTGCGTTGGCTAAGTCGTGCTGGGGACGAACAATTACGCCAACGAGGAACCCCACATACTTAATAAATTCCTTGTGTCGCTATTCAGCGATCCGCGAAGTGAATCCTGCCCGCGAGCCAGTTGAGCTGGCGTGCGGTCGTAGAGCCACTTGAGCCAATGTGTCTGCGTCCAGTCCCAGAGGGGTGAGGAGGAGGGTGGAGGAGGAGGAGGAGGTGGAGGATGGTGAGCAGGGGGGAAGGAGAGCGGAAGGACAGAGGAAAGTAGGAAGGTGTTGATTGTTGCTTGTCTTTCCCGGTAAGGTTCACTTCGGTTCCGCGTTGTTCCTTCGATGGCGCGGCGGCCCTCGGCTGTTCGACGGAAAGTCTCCGAGTGTCCTTCGATGGAACATCTCGAGGTGACGGTCACCAGGAGGGCGCGAGATAGGCGAGCATTGACGGACAGACAGAGCGCGGAGTGATGCAAGTGGCGATCGTAGGCACGGAAATCCAACGCATGACGCGCATCAATTACTCAATCGGCAGTCCGCACGGAATGACACGGTGTTGGTGGCGCCGCGCTCGGTGACCCCCATGAAATTCAGTTTCATGACATCTGCGGAACGCATGATTGTATTGATGCGGGCGTCGCAACATCTGAGGTTGTTAATTGATTATTTGCTGGATGTAATTTCGGCGTGTCGCGCCACTAACAGCGCGGTAGACTTGGTGAACGGATCCAGCTCGCCGTGCCATGTAGCAAAGCCAGCGGTCGTCCCAACAAATTAGCCAGGCACCTACCATGGAAATAAGTCCTTAGTCGCGACCAGGTCGAAACAAGGATGAGAGGAAAGATCCAGCTCTGTATCATCCATCCCAAATTTTGGGAGTCGGCCTCGACGAAATGATGTCATGATCCAGGGTTCATCAGGTGCGTCACCAAACACTGGCTCCTGCTTGCGCCGTTCCCACCTTGGTGTGGCAGCTCGCTATACCTGATGTGGAGCGTGTCAGGCCACCAATTGAGGAGTTGCTGTCGCTGGTACCTGTGAAGTGCGCTGATCAACGTATCCTTCCCGCGCGCATCAACGCGGACAGACGCAGAATTTTCCAGACTCACTTCGACGCCCAGCTCAACCATTGCGCTCTTCAGCTT
The DNA here is from genome assembly GCA_963575745.1 of Prorocentrum cordatum. Lineage (NCBI taxonomy): Eukaryota > Dinophyceae > Prorocentrales > Prorocentraceae > Prorocentrum > Prorocentrum cordatum. The sequence continues at coordinate 1,259,704 of CAUYUJ010007891.1, forward strand.
CAAACACGGCCATTGCAGCGCGTCGATGGTAGATTTGGGCGGCATGACTGAGGACGTACCGAAGAAGACTTTGACGCGCCGGCGTGAGAAGCACTGGTGGCCTGAGACGGCCTGAGCCGAGATGTTTGCAGTTTGAAAGGGGAAGTAGCGCTTGTCAGATCCTGGGGGCTCGAGACGGATAGAGACCGCACCCTTTGGTGAGCGTTTTTCTATTCACTGTTTTGCCGATCGGCGCGGGCCTTCGCACACTCCCCTTCCCCCCTCTTGGAGTGGATCTTCGCTGTTTTTTTTGATTTCCACGAAATCACCGCTGACTCACAAGCTGGCGGCACGGGAACTACCAGCAACACCATTAATGAGCACTACTCCGACAGTGGGGCCTGGCAGAGCGCACGACTTGCAATTCATCAGCTATAACTCGAAACCGTCAAAGTCGAAACTGTCGAGCGGGTCACTGTCGTCATCGGAACACTCCACGGCGTACCGATGGACAAACGTACCAGCATCCGCAGCTCCCGAAATCGATCGGCTCAGTCCTGCAGCCGGTTGAGCAACAGGTGAAGTACTGAAACTGAAACGGCGGCCTTCTCCAGGATCGTGAGGAAGTTGACGAGGAACCCAAGCACAAGAGACAGCCGTGGCAGCTATGCCATCCCTCTGCTCAGACTGCACCTTCTCGCCAACCGCGCCTGCGCCGAACAGCGAAACCTGCTCCTTCTCCTGGACAGCCACGTCCTTGACAGCCACGCCGCAATCCGCGGCCCCACCCTCAGTGCCTTCACCATGGGGGGTTGGGACCCCATGGCAGGATGCAGAGCAGCAGCGGCCCCCTGCACGTCCAGGGAGCCCTCCAGCTCGCCGTCGATGCGGAAGCACCCCGCGAAGTCGACAACGTCGGTGTTGAGCGCCTCCTCCGAGCCCTGGCCCGCGTCGTACATCTTCCTCTCCTCGTCCGCGGCCGTGAGCTGAGGAGCCAGGCGCAAGCCCGCCAGGAGCCCATCGCTGAAGGCGCCCGCGAGGACCTCCGCGGGTAGCCAGGCGCCAAAGCCACGGGGAGCTCCGCAGACTCCTCGGCACCTTCCGCGCGAGGAGGCCCGAGCTCCTGGAGAAGGATGTCGACGTCCACGGAGCCCTCCTAATCGCCAACTCTAGCTGCACCAGGCACCAGCGCCGCAGAGGCCCCCAGGCGCGGCCCAGCCGCTGCCACCGCGATCTCGTGGTCAGAGGCCTCCACAAAACCATGCGGAGGGGCCTCGGCCGCGTGCAGCGCAGCGTTGCGGCGCCGGCGGGAACGGCCCGCGACCCGCTGGTCCGCGGCCGCACGCTGCAGAGCCCGGCGGGCGGCTCTCTCCCGGTCCTGCCACGAACCAGGGAGGACAGGCCCCGCCTCCGCGCTGCAGAACGCCTCCAGCGCCGCTCGACGCCTGCGGCGGGTCGCCCGGCGCGCTGCCGAGGGCCCGAGGGTGAGCACCTCGAGCTGCCGCAACTCCTTGGGCCGCCACGCCGTGGGCAGCCCCCCGCAGCCACCGCCGCCTGCCCGCCCTGCCATCTCCGGAAACGGCTTTGGAAAAGCGGGAAGAAAAGAGTTTCAGCCAAAATGGTTACGGTTATTCGCTGTTTTTGGCGCCTGTTTCGAGCAGGTGGAGCCCCTCCCCCATAGGACGCACTGTCGCAAACAGTCGCACTAAGCAGAGGTCCGGAGCCAGACCCCCCTCCCCCCCTTGCGCACCTCCTCAGGCGTCGAGGGAACTGCCGCGCCTGCCTCGTGCTGGGAGCCTGAGACGAGTGGAGACCTTCGGGAGTCTTGAAGGGAAGGTAGCGCCTGTCAGATCCTGGGGGCTCCAGACGGATAGAGACCGCACCCCTTGCGCACCTCTTTTGGTGTCGAGGGAATTGCCACGCCTGCGTCGTGTTGGGAGCCTGAGAGACGAGTGGAGGCTTTCGCGCCCCCCCCTTTCTGGCATCGGTGAAATGCCGCGCCTGCCGCGCCTCGGGGGCCTGATACGGATATAGAGACCGCGCCCCCTAAGCACCCCTCCTGGTGTCGAGGGAATGCTGCGCCTTCAGAGGAGGAACGGGTACCCATACCTCTACCCTTCGCCCGTTTTCCCCTTTTTGGGCCTCCTGGGAGGCCCTCGTTGCCACAGCTGGATTCGCCTCGAAATTCTGGTCAGAATGCTCCCCGGGAGAGGTCCAGGGAGTACGGGTATCGGTACCTTTTGGTTTCCCCACGCCAGGGGGATACTCCGAGTTTCTTAATAAGCGTCGGGGGGGCGTCACCCCCGCCGACGGCCCCACATCGACCCCCGTCGCAGGCAGCCACCGCGCGCCCCGACCCCCGTCGCGGCGCGACAACGAGGCGAGGTTGACCCGCGTGGGGGGGGTACCCCCCCCACGCCTGTTAAGAAACCCAGAGTGGGGACCCCGCCCCTACGCACCCCTCCTGGTGTCGAGGGAATTCCGCGCCTGCCACACACACACACTGGGAGCCTAAGACGGACAGAGGCCGCACCTCATGCGCACAAGCCTGCCGCATCGAGAAACCAATGCGCCTGCCATGCGCTGAGAAACCAGCAAATGGAGGCCGTCGTCCCCTGCTCACTGCGTCCGGCGTCGGAAATGCCCCGATTGCCGCGCCCTGGGAGCCTGAGAGAAATAGAGACCGCACCCCCTGCTCACGCATTCTGGTGTCGAAGAAGTGCCACGCCTACAACGCATTGGGTGCCTGAGACGGATGGAGACCGCACACCCCGCGCACCGTGCTTGCTACGCCGTAGGAGCCTACGACGGATAGATACCGCATCTCCTACGCACCCTTCGGTGTCGAGAAAATGCCACGCCTACCACGCCCTGGGACCCTGGGAGCCTCAGACGGATAGAGTCCGAACCCCCCGCGCACCTCCTTCTGGTGCCGAGGAAGTGCAACGCTTGCCACGCCCCGGGCGCCTGAGACGGGTAGAGACCCCGCCCCATGCGCACCCCCTCCAGTGTCGAGGAAGTGCCACGCGTGCCACGCCCTGGAAGCCTGACTGGGCCCGATTGCGACCGCCGCCCCCCCCGAGGAAAAGCAGCACCCGCCACGCCCCGGGGGCCTGATGCGGATGGGGGCCGCACCCCCCTGCCCACGTGTCGAGGCAATGGCATGTCTGCCGCGCCCTGGGGGCCTGAGACGGATAGAGGTCGCACCCCCTGCGCACCCCCGCTTTTCCCTGGCATCAAGGGGGCGAAGGTACCCCCAGCCCACCAGGGAAGGAACCTCCAGGAGACGACCCGGTGGGTCCCCCGATTGCCGCGCCTTCGGAACCTGAGGCGGTTAGAGACTGCACTCCCCTCGTAGCCTTTGTCTGGTGTCGTGGAAAGGCCGTGGCTGCCTCGCCCCGGGAGCCAGAACTATTTATAGAGGCCGCACCCCCTGCGCACCCCTTCTGGTGTCGAGGAAATGCCACGCCTACCAGTCTGAGATGGATCTAGAGACCGCGCTCAAGGACCAGCTCAGACGGGCCGCTTCCGCTGTCGAGGAGATGCCACGCTTGCCGTGAGTTGCGAGCTAGGACCGTGTAGGGACCGCGCTCAGGGACCATTCCTTGCGCACCCCCATTTAGTCTCAGTTGTGTTGTCAGGTGTGGCGTCAGTGCGTGATGTGCGTGCGCGTGCAGGATATGTGTTTGTGCTGCCTGGTGTGCACGTATTGGTATGATGTGATGCGCGCGTGCGTGTGATGTGTGTGTGTGTGTGCGGGCGAGAAAGAGAGGGAGGATGGGGAGGTGAGTGAGAAAGCAGGTGCGATGCGGGGTTGAAGAAAGCCAGACCCCCCCAACATGTGGGGAACAAGCTCTGCCGCAGCGCCCGCGTGCCAGACAACGAGAAGCATAAACACGTACCTCTGCTGTGGCAAGCTCGCACCATACCGGCTTGCACGATCACTTATTGATGTTTGCGTCGCCGCTTGGTTTCGTTTGATCTTCAGTCGTGTTTCCTGTGCTCCCCGTTGCACTCGTTGCTCGACCAGGCAGTCCTGGTCACGCGTGTGTGCGTGTTCGTTCGCTTCTGGGCGTCGGACCCCGTCGAGTCGCTGCGCCATCGGCCTCCGAGATAAACTGTCTGCGTGTGTTCTCGCGGGTGCGCGTGTCCTGGTGTGCGCGTGTGATGGGAACGAGTGTGCTCCGTTCGCGCGAATCCATACCAGGTCGCTCACGTTTTTGCTGGCTCGGGGCGAGCAGCTGCTGTCTGTCTTCTTGTGTGTGTTATCCGTCTCCTCCTTGGTGGTGCGTAGCGGTGGGCCGTTGTCTCTGCTTTCTCTTCCTCCTCCACTTCTCCTCTTCCAGTCGTCGTTGGAGGTCCAGGCACTTTGAGAACCAACGGAGAGAGGAGTTGCTGAAAGTCTCACCCGACGACCGCCCCGCAATCGCACGGGCCAGAGAGGGAGCTGGGGGGGCATGGCAAATGGATGGCGCTTGCAGCGCTCTCGCTATGGACACGGATGAAGCTGGTAGTATACAATCTTTTTGCGGTGAAAGCCACGGACTGGCTGGAAGAAAGAAGCAGTGCACTACGAGAGTGGGATGTGCAATGAGTTGGGCCAGAGCCGGTGAAGAAGACGAGCCACACATATCATACGGCATTGCAGTTCGGGGCCAAGAAGGGAACATGGATCAACAAGTCTTGTGGTGCGACGTTCCTGGCTTCGACCGAGATGATGGCAAACAGGACCTTCCACACGCAGTATTCACCTCCTGCACAACAACAAGGTAGAACGGGGCCAGACTGCGGACGAGAACTTACGACGTCACAATATTCGCAGCATATTTTCCGCCAGACATAGGGTACACTAGCAATGGGACGATTTCACAAACATATGAAATTGGTTGAGGAGAAATGTGACGACACAGGTGGCACATCTACTATCATTGTGGGAGGGGACATCAACGGCCCGTTGGGATTGCACAGGTCAGGCAGCAAGGATTTAGTGGTCAGCGGGCGCAGTTCGAGTGAACATGCAACAACATTGGGACCAGTGGCCAAGGAAGTGGAGAACGACCGTGGCACAGCATTCAGGGAATTTTGCCTTCACAGCTTATTGTCAGCGGTCACGACGTTCATCGATTGTGGGCCGAATTGCGGCTGCGTAGAAAACGAGAAAGTGATAACGAGCCCAATAGACCACATATCAGTACCGTCAGGCGCCCTACCCCATGTTCGGAGATGCGCAGCGTTGACAGGAGTGGCAAAGACACTTCAGAAGATCAAAGCGAGAGGTCATAGAGACCACATCCCCCTGGGCTTGAACATCGGACTGGAGCATCAAGTGTATTTCTCGGGCAAGCATAGGCAGCAAAGAGCAGGCAAATAAGTGGACCGCAACATGCTGATGGAGTGCCGGATGACAGGAGGTTGCTTGATGGCGGGATTCCTGCGCGCGTTCGACCGCCACCTACAGGCCGCCCAGTCGCAGCAGCCAGGCGGAGCATCACCGAGGATCTCTCGGAGTGCGACCCGGGCCGCCCCTTCAGGCGACGCATTAGCGATGTTTTCTCGGAGTGCAACCCAGGGGTCCCTGCCGACCCCTAGGAGGGGCATCGGCGAGGTTTTCTCGGAGTGCACCTCATGCGGAACTAGCGGCAGGAGCAGAACGGAGAGAACTGCAGGAGCGCCCCGCGGCAGAACAGGCGTGGAAGAAGCGGGGCAAGGCGGGCAGGAACGCTATGAAGGAGGTACTCCTGATCAAGCAGAAGCAAGAAGACAAGGGGGTGGGAGCATTCCAATTACTACGACATTCCCTACTGGCAGAAAGGATGAGGTTAGGAGCGGGCACGGTCGATACTGACGCGCGGGATAGACTCGGGGGGATCAAGGAGGAGCCGGCGCAGATGCATAAGGCGCCACGCAAACGCATGACGGGGTTGGACAAGGCAAGAAACAAAGAAGCTGGCAGAGGAAATATGGGAAGCACACGAGAACAACAACATCAGCGAGATGCACAGGCTCAGGGTGGAAGATCATAGGAATTGGAGAGGACCCAAGAAACGGTATTATTTCTCAGCGCGGACCTGGTGGGGCACAGAGGAGCGGCTCACAGAGCTGGGCAGGCGCCCCCACGGAGGGGGGCTGGAAGCCGAGCCGGTGGATCTGGAAGAGTATGAAAAGGAGCATGGCGAGATAATGGCATAGTAAGTGCCGCTTCCACTGGATATGGAGTTGAAAACTCAAATGGAGAGGGGCAGGAGAGATATGCTGAAGCACTGCGAGAAAGGAGCAACAGGCGAGCCTTTTCCCCCGCGGGGAAGCCCAGTAGAGCTCCCATGGGCGATACTAGAACCCACAGTCAACCTGGATGGCCCTGAGCAGCTGAGCAGGTAGCGGGGGGCGCGCAGCGCGAGCGGCGGAGAAGCGAGAGGACGAAGAGGACTTGGGCATGCTCAGCGCGCTTTACAAGTTCAGGGCGGCAGGTTCACGCCACCGAAGATGGGCCGGGCGTCAGGCAGGGCGCTGGGCAGCGCAAACGGAGCGGGCGACGGCGGGGCTCTATGGGCGACAGATAAGAACGCGCACGACCGAGGGAGATGCGAGAAAGCTGGGCTGGGTTCTTCTACGCCGGGGGATGAAGCAAGCGCGGGGCGCAGGAGCAAACTGGAGGACATCCGAACCAAGCGCCGCCAAGCACAAGCTTGCACCGCTGGGCTGGCACAGGTTTATTTCCTTTTCAGCGGAGGAGGGCGAAACCGCGGGATTGGAAGGGGAAAGAGTCACGCGCGCATGCTGCTCAACGGAAACGGCTGTCCACAAAAGGTACCCTTGCAGAGGAAAAACACCGAAGCACCCCTTGCTGGGCACCGGGGGGGGGGGGGGGGCTTAGAGACAGATCGAGGGGGGGTGCGATCACCTGCGCCGAAGCTACGCAGTGGAGAGCAAGACAAGCAGGAGCGAGCACTATCACAAGCAACTACGACTGCGCGAACGCATGCGCACGCGCGAAACGCACCCCCCCACTGGCATCAGTTTTCGCCGCGTCACAAGAGGGGGACTTATCGCGTGCAGTCGAGGCGCTGCACTATGCCTCCATGCGCAGACAATTGGCGGCGTGCAAGGGCTACGAGAGGAGCGCAAATGGGATGCACTCTGCGCCCATGACAGATCAGCTATACCTACAACCTGCACGTGGAACAATGGCACGATCAAGACAGAGAGAGAGGGGCGAGGCGAGACGCAGACAACTCATGACACGGTGGACCCAGCCAACGAGCAGGAGCACGACCCCCCGCTCAGCACGTTCATGGGCGACATCATCAAGATCCACGCGGCGGTCTCGTCGGGCCCGATCCCGCTTGCAATTGGGGTTGGCGAGGTAATCTCGGAACGCCGGGCGGGGCCTCGCGAAGGCGCTCTCGGCTCGCCCGGGCTCTCAGTCCCAATCGGCTCTAGGCGGGGGCGAGGTCCTCCCGGGTTGCCCAAGAGCCCGCGCGACAAGGATCGCGGAGCAGGTCAACGCCGCTATTCAGCGCTGAGAGTGCAAGCTGGAGAGAGGTGGATGGGGCCTGAATCCAGCCAAGACCAACCGCCCGGTGGTTCTTCGAGGACCAGGGCGAGATGGGGCCGCAAGCCAGCTGCAGAAAGAGAAGAAGATCAGTGGCACGCCGATGAGGGAGATGAGGGCAGTGGGGCCGCACCTACCAGGAGATCAAGGATACGCAGGATATATAAAAAGAGGAGGTGCGAGGCCACGCAGCTGGCTTACAGGCAGCGCGTGCATTTCTGGCAATCAGATACTACAGACGAAATCAAGAAGCAGATGATGCAGGGTTTTGTCGCGGGAGCGGGCCTTAGCGGTTTGACGGCACTCGTGCTGGAAAAACGTCGCTTGGGGGCGCTCGACAGCACGATGGCACTTCGATTGGGAAGAACTGCATCAGGCAGGATGGGCTGGGCGGAAGCGGAGGGTGCGACCAGGTGCTGCGCCGACGAGGAGGTGTTCGCGAGATGGAGGATGCCGCGCTGCTCGACAACTCGGAGGATCTGCAGGCTACGGTGGCATAGGCAATGGGCGAAATATCACAGGATTTCGGCAGCGCGCTGGCAGCTGTTTCTGGGGCGTCGAAGTTGGACGGCCTCTGCCCGGCCAGGGGAATGAACAATGGATGGGCATGCGAAGCTCCTGCGCCTTGGGCCAAGCAGGCGGCCAGAGACTTGCTGGCGCCGGCGGAGGTCAGCGAGGATGCGTGGAGCTGGGTGCCCGACGATGCAGTCAGATATCATCAGATATTTGTACGTTCAAGAGAGGCACGAGGGATTGGGAAGCTTGGGTTGGGACGGGCCACAGTATGTCACGCCGCGCTGGAGAAGCATGACGCGCAGCGCTACCTGAGAATATGGAGGGCGGAGAGGAGCTGGCCAAGTGATGGTGCGACTGGGATCAGAGATATGAGCCACATGGCATCGGATTGCTGCTTCGTGCCAGTCAGCAATTTTGAGTGTGAGAAGTCGCTGGCAGCGGGGCAGAGCCACGGGGGCCGGGTCAAGGGCAAGGTGCGCAAGATGGGGCCGCCAGGAATTCGCGCGAGAATGGCACTCATGGAAGGCATAGAGGCGATGGAGTCGGAATGGCAGAAGGAAGATGAAACGACAGTACCAGTATCAATATACAGAGCTATGGACACACTGAGCGGTCTCCGGAAGTTGATGGAGGACAACAGCGGGCACAGCCAGGCAATGGTCACAGAGGCGATCAAGATGCGCAAGGTCAGCGAGAGCTACATGGCGCGCAACAGCAAGAACAGGAAACCGAACGATGACGAGGAGTTCTGGGAGGAGGGCTCGGGCAAGATCCAGACCGGCATCAACGAGCCCCCCAACTTCGGAGCGGTGCTCCCGAACAAAACGTGGGAGACACCATGGCGCAGCTGGAGACACCATGGCGCAGCTGGACCAGTTCGCAGGCCGCAATCCGAGGATGGCGACGGGGGCGCCGGTCGTTTTGGCAGGCAAGAAGTCCCAGGCGGTGACGCCCAAGTCGGAGCTGGAGAGGGTGGCGGAGCGTGAACTACAGCGTCGGCTTCGCTGAGTACGGAGGAGGCGGTGGCATTGGCGAGGTTTTCTCGGAGTGCTGCGCCACTGATATCCGAACGGGTGGTTGCGTGTGCGAGGTTTTCTTGTGAGTGGAAAGAACCCGGGGCAGAGTGCCAGGCGGCGGATGACGCGGACAGCGCACGCGCACCAACGTCGGCGACAACAACGCGCAATGAGGGGGGCGCTTCAGGAGAGCCCCACCTGGGGCAACCGGGCAGAGCTGAAGTGCCCAACAGCGCTCAGAATAGGAAGAGAGACCTTTCGGCTGATGAAAGAATACCATAATCTATCAGCGTGGACGTTGACCGCCTCACCAAACACTGGCGATCTGCCCCGAATGGTAGAATATACGACATGCCCTGAAGTTCCGAGCAGAAGCGGGAACTGAATTCCAGAGGAACGCTCTGGGGAAAGGCCTGCCTGGCAACGCCCAGCCTACCCAACCCAGCCAGCAGGAAACATCATCTACAAAGGCACACGTTTCGTTTCTCCCTCCCTTTGTCCATTACAGATACGGTGGGATGGTGAGCGGGGTATTGCGCACACAGTACACCATGCTCACAATGTAGACGGTTCACGGCCGATTGGAGGACATGGGCGCGGAGTACAACGCACTACGAGGGCGCGGGGCAGCGGGGGATCAATGCTATCTCAGCGGGGGGAGATGGGGCCAGCATGTCAGGGGTGCTTCATGCATAGTGGGGCAGTTTGGGCCATTGGGAGAACGCAATTGTTTCCATCGCTCATCCTCGGCTGCCGCTGCTGATCTGGCTCAGCGCTGGCCTAGGCGAGCAGCGTGGCGCATTGGCGAGGTTTCTCTGATTCCGCTGCACGCGTGGGCCATGGCCTTCGCGACCAGCAGCCAACTATGGCCCTGTGGGCGCTGCGGCAAGGGGTACAAGTGCTACATTGTGATCGAAAGCCGCAGTGAGCACGCGAGAAACGAGCCAGGCCACGAAAATGATAAAGGTGGCAAGGGCAGCGCATAGAAAAGAGTGCGCATCGATTGCGAGCTGGAGCCGAGGGAGAAGGAGCGGGAGGACCTGGGCGACGAAGATAGGGCGCCGCATGGGGGGGGGGCAATTTTATTACGAGAGAGCAGGTCTGCCGAGAACAGAAGAGGAAGGCGAAAGGGGCAATGTGGGCAGCCCGGGCACTCGGACACGTCAAAGCTGCCCAAGTACAGTTGGCAGAAGAAGGGGGCCGAACAGAAATCTCGCACGCGCAGAAACCATATCGCTACGCAGAAGCCAAAGGAGCTGGCAAGTGCGCTGCTGGTTGGTATAAAGTTGACTGATCAGCAAAGCAGGAACGGGAATGACGGAGGCTCTTCGCTGGAACATGACATCTTGCTCGAACAGTACATGGCCATGGGTGCAAATGACGAAGAAGCGCTGGCGGTGGCAAAACAAGAGTTGGGAGAGGAAGAAGGAAGCATGCACGAGCTGGGCGACCACACGACGGCGAAGGACAGGGGCGACCAGCAGCCAGAGCATCTCGGAGCGCTGGACTTCGCGGATATGTGGAGCGACAACATGCAGCTGTTCAACGCATGCAGGAGGGGCGCTGCATGGGGCGATGAGAGGGGGGAGCTCGCTCGCGCGGGCTCGCTTTCCCGAGCGAGCTCTGGTGGAGAGGCCCCAGTCCCCACTCGCAGAGCGACAAGTGGCAGTTCTGGCGCAAGGTTGACTGGTCCCAGCTGGCGAGGGCGCAGGAGAACCACCCGCAGAACATGCTCTCGGCGGAATGGGTGAACAAGATGAAGAGAAAGTTCGGGCCAAACTGCGAAATGGCCAAGGATCGGGCGCGGGTGCAAGTTTTTCCCGTTCATGAGCGAACCATCGACGATGGTGGAGCTCAAAATGGGAACCGCGCGGCAAGCTCTCACTGCGGACAGGCTGGCGCTGCAACTCGACGACGCCATGAAGGAGCGCCGCTGCGAGTTCTTTCACGCGGCCGAGGAAATGATACCAGAGGGGCGAGTCGATGTGCCCCCGCCGTCCTTCCCGATGACGCGCAAGATCGAAGGCTGCGACCTCGTCGCAAGGCGCCCAGTGGACCGATGGGGGAGGTCAGGGAAGAGGGCCTTCACTGTGCAGAGATGGTGCGAGCCAGCGCTGAAGATTGCGGAGAACGATGAAGAGAACCTCCGCGAGGCAGTGAAAGTTTCCACCGGGGGGATGAAGAACGAGGACATCATGGACCCAGAGGAAGTGAAGGGGCTGAAGGAGCGCCAGGTGCTAAAAGAGAGCGCCCATACCATGCTGGATGGTACCGGGATCTTCGCAGAGAAGTTCGGCTGCCGCCAGTCGGAGTACACGGCGGCGGCCAGCCCAAGCGGCCACCAGTGAGTGCACCCACTGGAGCGTGCAGGTTGCCACGAGGAAGCATTAGCGAGCATCCTCGGAGTGCTGATCTAGGCGAGGCAAGGAGCGAGCTGGCCGTGCCCACAGGCAGTCAGGAGGAGCATTAGCGAGGTTTCTCGGGGTGCAATTCACGACTGACAACATGGGCACACTAGTACGCCTGCACCGCCATCGCAATGGGAAGCATCTTTTGGTGTACCATCAGGTACACAACTGCAGGGTTTGGACGGGGAAGAAGTGATCATCAACATGCCCACCAGCGTGCCCCTCATCGGCCCGACCTATGACCGTGACTTCCAGTATGTTTTACCTCGCACGCTCCGAGGGGGAACCTTGGGCTACCTCACAGGGTACCAGAGTACAGATGTGACAACACATGGAGCACCTCTCGGAACGACCGAGAAGTGAGCTGAGTGGGAGAGGGGAGCACGGAAGTCCAATAGTAGAGGTAGGAGCCCCCCCAGCAACAGTTTGGAGTCTCGGGCCTTCAGTCTCCCCCCCCCTCTCTTCCTTTTGAGGTCGTGTCCTCGTCTCCTCCCCCCTTGGCTTGGTCGCCCTGCTAGGCCCGCGCGCCCCCTCCCGTAGGGCTCGCGGAAAGACCGTCAGCTGCTCCCCCCGCACCAGCCCGATGGGACTCGCGATGTAGCTCGGTCCTTGAGCTACGGGGTACGCCCTCTGCCGGCCCCAGTGAGAAAACAGGGCTGTCGCACAATAAGTCGCACGGGATTTTGGCAATAGCGCGTAGATCACCCGAGTAGGTGTTCCGACGTTGCCCCCTTCTGCAGATGTCCTTGTCCTGTCCTTTTCCTCCTCCTCCTCCTCCTCCTCCTCCTCCTCCTCCTCCTCCTCCTCCCCTTCTTCCTCCCCTCCTCCTCTTCGTCCTCCTCCTCTTCTTCTTGTTATTATTATTCTTCTCCGCCCCCTCTTTCTCCTCTTCCTCCCCCTCCGACTCCTTTTCTCCTCTTCCTCCTGTTTTTTGTTTCTCCTCCGTCTCCTGCTCCTCGCCATCTTCCTCCCCTTTTGTGAAGGGTGCGTCGTGGGCACCCGAACAAGGGGCGGGGGTGGCCCGCGGGGGCACGCAGGGAGCCCAGAAGGGGGCCCACAGGTGACGGCCGCAGGGCCCGCAGCTCGGATGTTATGCCGCCCGCATCGCCATGTTCGAAAAACGATGGGATGGGTCCGGAGTGGCCTGGAGAATCCCGTTCCGGATGTTGAGGTGAATTTCGTACGTTTTTTGGGGGCCAGGAATGAAGATTATAAAACATCCACGTGGAATTCACTTTGTTACTGATTTGCCTTTTTCGGGATTATGCAGTGGCAGAAATCCACGCAGAAATCCGCTGCATCACCTCTGCAGGGTCGGTACAATGATTCAGGTGATCCCCGAACGATCGGCGGCCGAGGCGGCAGCGGCCCGAAGCTTTCGAAGCCAAAGGGGCCCCTTGGTGTTAAATCGGGCATGTCCCTCTACAGGAGGAATATTCAAAAATATTTTAAAACATAGTCTGGGGACGATCATCCTAGTATTCCTTCCATTCGGGAGTATTTTATGCTTTTTATTTTCGTCAACATTCCGCCTGTAGGTGGACACGCCCGACCTAACCTTGGTGGGGAAACCAAGAGGTACCGATACCGCTGCTCCCTGGACCTCTCCCGGGGTGCGTTCTGACCAGATTTTCGAGGCGAGCCCAGCTGTGGCGATGAGGGCCTCCAAGGAGGCCCAACAATGGGAAACAAAGGGCAGGATAGCGGCATGGGTACCTTTACCTTTTTTTCGGCGTGCGGGTTGACAGTGTCCGAAGGCATTCTTTGGAGACCCCTCTGCGAATCGCCCTCGGTTCGAGCGGGGCGCCTGGTCGCTCGGCCCGCCTGGGCTTTGCAAGTGCACAGGCCATTCGCCGGTCGTACGGACAAGAGAAGCGATCCCAGGCTGCATCGCGGTGTTGGTCGGCGCTTGCCAGCGCGCTGGCGACTTCGAGGGCGCGGCGCGCTGGCAGAAGGACCAGCCTGCGTTCTCCGTGTCCGAGCGCGGCCCACTTCTTGGCCTGGGAGGGGTACACAGTCAATCCGCACTGTAAGTATGAGGGACTTTCCAAGGTTACCCCTCCATTCAGGTCGGGTCTGTCCCCCTACAGGAGGATTTTGGGCAACGCATTAACAAGATTCAAAAGTACGCAAACAAAGATCCAACATAGTCAAAAAATCGTCCCCCGACCTTTCTTGACTATTTCTGAGTTTTCGTCCTGTAGAGGGACAGGCCCGACTTAAACCCTACATCCGTCCCCTTCGGCCCATCCTTGGCCGCTTCCGCTGGCCGCGCCCCGCTCGCAATGTGTCGCCATGGCTTTCCAAGGCGCTTGAATCCTTACCATGCGTCCTTGGTATTCGGGTTGACTGTACTTTGGTATGACGGAGGAATCACCACCCACCAAACCACCCCAACCCAACCCGAAGGCCTCAATTTGCCCTCCATTTCCGGTGGGGGGGGGGGGTCGAACATAAAAAACATGGAAGCCGTACCCTCCCCCCAACCCGAAATTCAGGTCGGATTCGGGTCTTCGGGTTGGGTTGGGGTGGTCTGGTAGGTAGTCAAGAAAACAGCATGAACATAAAACGTTCGAAGGTCCCCGTGGATTCCTGGTGTCGGCGCTTGACCCCTCCGCCACCGCTGGGCGGCGCCCCCACCAGCGCCGCACTTGGAGAGCTGCGTGCGCCTGGAGGGGAGCGGGGTCGGGTGGGGAAGGGGTTTTCTAAGGGGCAACGATAGGGGGGGATAGGCATGGGGGGGATGCATCGACACGCAATCGCCCATTGATCGCCGATAGCGGCCCGATAGCCCCAACCTGCCCAGGAAGGTGCGGATTCACTATCAGGGGCCTATCGCCGATCTATCGGCGATGCATCGCCGATTCCAGGTCGATGCATCTCCCCTATGCCCGTTCCCCCTGTCGTTGCCCCTCATTTTCCAGCGCCGACTCTGGAAATCCGCACGGACCTCTGAGAGCTTGTGGTTGTACACCTTGTTGCTGTTAAGGTCGGGCCGAGGTATAAGATCGAGGTCGGTTCGGGGAGGGTACCCTAAGGTTCTTCGTGTTTTGTTGGACGTTCTTGTGCTTTTTGGGGGAGGGTGCCCTCGAGTGTTCTTGGGTTTGGTTGGCGGAAGGTCTCATGGTCTTGAAGGATGTCTTTCTGTCCTCAGTCCAGCCGTAGTCCAATCTCTGGTTCAGGGTGGTTAGCTTCAAGTTGCGCGTTGATATTCTTGTTTATTTCCCAGCCTGGGTGGCTCGCACGGGCAACGGAGGGCCAGGTCCTTCCGCTCCGCAGATTCGTTTCTTCCCCCCACGTCATCACTTCTTGTCCGTCTCATGCTCCAGCGTCCCATCCGTCCCTGCCCTTCCCGTCTTGGACTTCCCCTTCCTCCGATGTATTGATCTTCCCAGTGTGAAGGCTTTACGACGGCTGCTGCCGCCGACTTTGAAGACGGGGACCTCCCCCGGGATCTTGGTTGGCGACCCCTCCGGAGCGGGTGGTCTCCTTGTACCCTTCAGGGGGGAGGCGGGAGGAGGGGTCTTGAGTTTCCCCTATCCACAGGGGG
>CAUYUJ010007891.1:1279724-1318578 GCA_963575745.1 Prorocentrum cordatum
AGCTGCTCGACAAGCAGCTGGCCGAGAGAGAGCAGCAGCAGCAGCAGCAGCAGCAGCAAGAGAATGTCCCCTACCAGACCCATCAGCCTGTGCATGCTGACGATGATATTGATATGGCTGCTGACATTCCCGTACCTGACGAAGCAGATTACGAAGAAGTCTTCGAGCAAGCTGGACTCAAGCTGGATGGGGTCGACTCTGACGAGGAGAGTAAGCGAATCAAGGCAGCCAGAAGCCGCATGCTCGAGACAATGGTTGCAGTCAACATGGCCGCTGTGGCAAAGCGGCGCAAAACCCAGCCCCCAGCTACAGAACATGCGCAAGACGGTCAGTTGTGAGGCTGTGAGACATGGTCAAGTTGGCTGGGGGCGACAAGATCACTTACTTGTGCTTATGCGGGGCAGTGTGAAGCGGATTTCGGAGGGCCTGAAGCAAGGTCTTCTGGACGTACACGACGGGAGTGGTCGTAGAGGTGACGCAGTGGGCTACGGACGGTTGGTTCACGCTTTGGAGCAGGTGCTCGTGCGTATGGGAGTGCCTTTGGGAACTGGAGATGACTCTAGTACTGGTGGTCGGGCTGAACCCTCTGAGCTGGCTGCCGACGGGCAGGTGGTCGATGCCCAGTTCAGAGGCGATCCGCCCTGCGGGTCCTCCGACGGGAGGTCAGCCCTCGCAGGGGAGTGCAGAGGAGGCCCTGCCACCCATGAACGACGAGCACGCGACAGCGGTGGTGCCGAACCCTCTGGTCTGGCTGCCGACGGGCAGGTGGTCGATGCCCAGACTGGGGGAGTTCCGCCCGGTGGGCCCTCCGACGGGAGGTCAGCCCCTGCAGGGGAGTGCAGAGGAGGCACCACCGCACATGGACTACGAGAGCGGTCAGATGGCACTGGGGAGCTTGATGTTGATGTTGCAGTGTCGACGCTATCGCGACATGAGAGAGACTGGAGTTTCGTCACGGTGAATATCACGGCGGCGCAGAAGGAAGCGGCCAAGATGGTGCTAGCAGCGACTGAGATCACAGAGATGTTTCCCAACACGGATGGCATTTTGTTTCAGGAGCACAAGATTCTCAAAGGTAACACAGGAGACGCACAGCTGCGTCTACAGCATCAAGGTTGGAATTGCCACATACCATGTGCTTACAAAGGTGAAGGACATGCCGCCAGCTCTGGAGTCGCGGTTGGAGTCAGACAAGATATTGCGTCGGCGGTGCCGCCTGATCTTGGGGGAGTCTGTGCACCGCACTGGAGATGGGCTATGCAATGGGTCGATGGTATGCTGCCAGGTGGGTTCATTCTTGCGTCCATATACTTGATATCAGGGCACAAGGCGCGTGACTACGAAGATGAGAACAAGCGAATCATCATGCTGGTGATGGAGCAGCTGCAGAGGCTAGGCAGGCCGTTAATCATAGGCGGGGACTGGAATATGACTCCTCAAGAGCTCTCCGACCTTAACATTCTTGCGCAGGCACCAGCGATGATAGCAGCTCCTACGCAATGGACATGTGCATGTGGAGAGGGACGAGTGCTTGACTACTTTGTGGTAAGCCAGCATTTCAAAGGACTCATTATGGATGTGGCCAGGATCGAGGGGCTTTCGATAGCGACGCACTGGGGTGTTCGGCTCTCGCTTCGTGTGGGGCCAGGTGCAGCGCTTGTGCAACAGCTCAAGGTTCCAAAGAAGTTGCCCAAGGTATGCCCGCTAGGAGCAGCGCCCCCGCCGCCATCATATCAGCCAGTACAGCGTGAATGTGAATATGCGACAGACCGTGAAGACCTACATTGGTGTTTCTCCCAATGACATGCTTTAGCTGACCAAGAACTTGTTCGCCGATTTCAACTAGAGGGTCGACGCGGACGAGCTTGCAGGGGGCGAGCACAGTTCACAGAGCCCGAATTCAAGATGGTGGCTGCGGTCCGCAAAGCGCCAGGTCACTCACCTCCAGGAGATCCAAGGTCCAGACAGTGGAGGCGTGCTTCAATGGCCATGGTTGATCTCATGCATGCAAGCAAGCGGAGTTGGCCCACAGACTGCAAATTCATTCAAGACAGGTTCAACACCATGCAGAACCTCAAGAGCAAGAGGCTGGACATGGGCGAGGCTTGGGACATATGGTGCTACAGGTATGATAACGAGTTCAGTTGGGACGATGAGTGGTTGCGAGAAGCTAGCTGGACTGCGGCGAAGGAAGCTACTACTTTGGAGGTAAAGTTTGCTAATAGCCGTGTGAAGCAGTGGCGCAAGTTGATTGCGGATGTGATTGAGAAGGGTGGTAAGCAGGCGCACCGTTGGTCTAAGCTACCCGCGATATGGACACAGGCCGACATACACCCCACTCAAGGTGTGAGATCCCATGCGCTTCGCTTACAGTCAGACTTGAAAGAGTGGAAGCAGGTATGGAGATATCAACAGGGAGAGCGAAGTTTTGGAGAAGGTTTACGATTACAGACGCATGACGAGGAGGTGAAGATGTTAGATCCTGCGAGCATCAGGAAGGTGGCCGCTACATTTAAGGTGAACACTGCTTCAGGTATTTGACAACCTAGGCCCGAGGAATGTCGCCTTGCTCTCAGACAACGCGCTCACAGCCTTCGCAGAGCTCATGCACAAGGCCGAGACCATAGGGGAGTTGCCGCCGCAGCTCACCTACAACATCATGCCCCGACTTCCAAAGCCTGAGGGCGGACATCGGCTTATTGGGTTGCTACCTGACCTTCTTCGAGTATACAACAAGTGCCACAAAGCGGACCAGCAGGAATGGCTCAATAAGAATGTCAAGGACTACCATTATGCTGTTGCAGGGCGTAGTTCTGAGCAGGCGGTATGGTCGCAATCACTTCTTGCAGAAGCTGGGCTTGCTCTCAAGAGGCACACAGCAACTGTCATGCTCGATCTCAAGAAAGCTTTTGAACATATTCCCCATGCGACTTTATGGGACGTTGGCTGCCGACATGGTTTCAAGAGGTCAAGATTGGCGCTTTTACTCAAATCGTACGCTGGGGGACGCATGATCAAGTATGGCAACATGGTGTCAGGGGCAGTCAAGACAAATCACGGTGTCATTGCGGGATGTGGTTTCGCGACTACGATGATGATGCTCTTCACTCTAGGTGCTTATGAACAGGTGTACAAGTTGTGGCCGTCACTTAGTCTAACGCAAGTGGTGGATGATGGGAGCTTGCAAGCTACGGGTACTCACGACCAAGTTCTCAAGATCATCATACCAGCTGCCCGCATGCTGTGTAAGGAGTTGGTGGAGCTTGGACTGGAGCTCAGCCCGAGCAAAGGACACGTAATAGCGACCAGCACTGAGTTGGAGAAGCAGATCGAGGCGGCGCTGAAGCAACATAAATTTCGGAGGCGCCGCAAAGTGCGCCAGCTCGGTCATGATCGGACTCTACGACAAGGGTCAGGAGGAGAAGTACAGCATGCTCGGGTACTCGCCACATCAAGAAGAATTTCTCGGTACAGACGGTTGGCTATGGGTGGACGACAGATGGGACGCCTATTCAGAGGAGGAGGTTTGGCGTCAGTTACCTACACGGTCAAGGTGAAAGGTATGTCAGATACACAATTAAAGCAAGTTAGGAGCATAGCTGGTCATGCCCTGTTTGGTTCAGCACGTGGCAGGTGCAGAACCATGGAGTTTCAACTATCCCACTGTCCCCGAGCTGATCCTACCTTTGCGGCGGATGAATATTCTGTGGTGTATTGGCTCAGAGCGATGCACGGACAGTGGGTGAAGCACCGCGCGATGGCCTTGGCCTTTATGCAGGCGCCGAACAACGGTGGTACATGGAGGAGTGTAAGAGGGCCAGCAGGTGCAGTGGTGCTCACTCTCAAGCGACTGGGATGGAAGGCAACGGCGTGGGACTGTTGGCATACCGAACGTGGGATGAAGTTGGATTTACACGACATAGGCCCTGCGACGCTCAAGAAGATAGTCAATCAAAGTACACAAAGACGCCTACTTCGCGAGGTACCACTTTCTAGAGGTATGGAAGGGCTCACTGGCCGGCCTCTGCTTGAACCTGCCAAGCGCTGCATCACCCAGCTCAGGGCACAGCAGGATTTCAAAGGTGCTGGGCTCGTTCGTACTTGGTTGGCTGGAGGTTTCTTATGCCAAGAGCGTTTGCATCAGTTTCGAGCAGTGCATAGCCCCTTGTGTGCAAAGTGTGGTGTGGAAGCGGGCACGGATACTCATCGTATCTTTCGATGTGACTGGCATGCTATGGAGCGCTTCGGTTGGACAGGGGAAGAACGTGCCTTGCTACGATGGGGACGTAAAGAACATGGGCAGCGACATCCTCACACAATGATGACGACCAAAGGCTTGGTGGAGGACCCAACTTTCAACTCACCGATGCCAACCAGCGAGAACATAATCAACTGGCACAAGTGTACTGTTAGTGGGCTCATCAGTGGTGTTGTGTGCATTGATGGCAGCTGTATTTTTCCACACTGTGAAGTCCGAGCACGAGCTGGATGGTCCCTTGTCATGATTGATGAGGCTGGTGCAACTGTGGCGGCGGCTTCGGGTCCTGTACCATATCCGTGGCAGACCTCAGGTGCTGGTGAGATCTGGGCGGCAACAAAGGCTTTGCAGCACAAGTCAGCAGGGCGCATCACTATTGTCACTGACTACAAAGATCTCAAGACAGCATGGACGTTGGGATTTCCATACGGGTGCCAGGCTGGGCATCAGTAGATGGAACTGTGGAAGAATTTTTGGCGAGTTGCACAAGACATCGGAGTTGACGAGATTGAATTCGAGTGGATCCCCTCGCACATGACGAGGAGCAAAGCCATTTATCAAGGAATCAATATGACGTACTGGAACGGGAACAGGGGTGCCGACTACTATGCGAGAATGGGGGCAGACGGCCACCCACGCGAGAGGCCCAGTGAGAAGGTCAGGAAGCTACGGGAGGCCGCTGTCCCGCTTACCTTGAGATGTGTGCTGCGCATCTTGCGGCTGTGTCAGAAAGGAGGATGGAGTGATGCGCAGGTCAATGAGAGCAGCAGAGTAGATCGCAGTTCCTTTCTGGTCCTCTCTGAAGATGGAGGACATGTCATTCATAGGTTTAGGGGACGATGGGTGTGCGGACGGTGCGGAGATAGTCGTGCTCGGCGGTGTGACCTTGCGGGGCTCCCGTGTGGTGGTGACCCGAAAGGGGTCAGAGAAGCGCACCCGTCCCATAAACTCTGGCGTACTGGCCCAATGATCTGGCGTTCAGAATGTGCTTCTAGGTGTGTCTCGAGAGCTTTTCTGATTTCTAGGCCGTGTTTAGGTAGGCCGCCCTTGGGTTCTCCGAGGCATTTCAAGAGGAGGTACCTCATCCAAGGGAAAGGGCCCTCTGGAGAGAAGGTTGGTGGAGGTTTCACCAGGCCTGTTCCAATCTTCGCTAGTGTCGATCGCTGTGTTCGGCGTGTTTGAGGTTCTTTTTGTGGCTTGGTGCATCGTTCTCGGCACACCTCGTCGTCATCCAGAGTCTCCTCCTCCTCCTCCTCCTCCTCCTCCTCCCTCTCCTGCTCCTGCTCCTGCTCCTGCTCCTCCTCCTCCTCCTCCTCCTCCTCCTCTCCTCCTCCCCTCCTCCCTCCTCCCCCTCCTCCTCCTCCTCCCTCCTCCTCCTCCTCCTCTCCTCCTCCTCCTTTCCCGCCTCCTCCTCCTCCTCCTCCTCCTCCTCCTCCTCTCCTCCTCCATTCCTTTCCTTGTAGATAACTTCTCCCTGTCGCACCCCGAGGCCAGTTTTTAGGACGGGCCGGGTGTTTCGTCTGAACACTTTGCAAGGATTCAAGAATTGCTGGCGGTTCCTTCTCAAAATGTGACTCTCGCCTTAGCGCCGCGCGCATTCGTTCACAGAATTCTCAAGAGTTTCACGGGCTCCCATCATCAACTTACCAGAAGTGTTGTTTTGGGAGGATTCAGGGTTATGCGTGTGCAGCAGTTACGTTGATTCTCTGTGTTGAAGTCCTTGGAATGGCGTTCTGGCAAGATTCCGGATCGTCAAGACGCATCAGTCAGGTTGATCCGTGGCGTTGGAATCCCGAGAACAATGTTTTGCCATGCTTCAGGGTCTTCAAACGAATGTATTCCAACGAGGCACTTCCCTCGGTGTAAATGAACCGATGTAGGGGCCTATTAAGAGGGAGCTTGGAGGGAGGGTTTACTCCAACATCGTTGATGACTCTTGGGTTTACACTGGTCCTCCTGCTCCTCTACCTCCTTCTCCTCCTCCTCCTCCTCCTCCTCCTCCTCCTCCTCCTCCTCCTCCCGTCGGGCGACCGTAGCCATTTTGGCTCAAGATTTCTGGGCTTGCGAGAGCAGTCTTCAGAGCGGCAGTCGCTCTCGCGAGTCATTGTGGCTTGTCTCCTTTCAGTTCGAGGGATCTCAACCCTCACGCTTTCAGTGAGCTCCTGTGGGAGCAATCTTGCGTCTCAGGCGGAGGCAGCCCTCCCATGGGACGCGATGTCGACGACGTGCTCGCGGGTCCGCGCTTCCCCACCTGGGGATGCCCTGGCTGCGGGCGCAACCAGAACTGGGCGTCCCGCATCCGCTGCGCCTGCGGCAAGCCGGCGCCCCAGGCGATCACGCAGCGTGCCAAGTCGGCGGCGGCCAAGGCCAGAACGCAGGGGCCCGTGCCTGCCCCTCGTGATGGTGGCGCTCGTCCTCGCGGCGCATGGGCTGGTGGACCTCCTTCGTCCCCGTCGAAGTTGGAGAAGCAGCTGGAGGCCCTCACCAAGCAGGTGGCCGCCCTCACATCCAATGGAGGGGGAGGCCAACGCGGTGCGGGAGGCGATGCGGGCGGCCGCAAGCCCCCTGCGGCTGCTGGCGCTGGCGGCGACGACGCCGCTGACGGCGATGCCGAGCTCACAGCCATCCGCGCCAAGGCCGACGCCCTGGAGGAGGCCCTCGGCGCAATCAAGAAGTGCTCGGCCCTCGGCGACTCAGCGGTGCAGTCGCAGATGGAGTCTGAGCTGCTGGCTGTGCGCAAGTCGATCACGGAGCGCAAGCCTGCCGTCACCAGGCACAACACCCTCGGCCACAAGTTGGCGCGCTCCCAGCAGAAGTTGTCCAAGCTGCAGGAGGAGATGGCCGAGCAGGAGAAGGTTGTCAAGGAGGCTCAGGAGCTCCTTCAACAGCAGCGCGAGAAGATCAGGGCCACACAGGTCGAGATCTCGGCGTACCAGGTGGAGCTGCGCAGCATGGTGCAGGAGGTGGCTCCGTCGCAGGACCCGACCACGGAGCCCAAGTTCGAGCTCCACCCCGACGTCCTCGCCTCCGCCCCCGACGAGGTGCAGCAGATGGTCGCCTCGCCGTGTTTCGTCAAGTTCCAGGAGCTGCTGCGGGCGCAGCACAAGGCCAAGCAGGAGGCCTCGGGGCCTGCACCTGCTACTCCCACTGCCCCACCTCCCCCCGCCACTGAGGGAGGAGGGGCTTCCCACCAAAGCATACCCGTCCCTGAAGATATGGACTTGGAGGATTTGGAAGGGGAAAAGATTCAACTTCTTCTTTCGGCTGCACGGAAAGAGGAGGAGGATCACGCCGAAGTTTTCGCCAAGCTCCTTCGAGAGATGGGGGTCAAAGCTAAGAAGCAAAAGTGTGGGTGACACTATGTTGGGCTTAGCAGTACCTTTGCTCTCAGGGGTTCCACTATCCACCGCAGGTGTTCCAGTTCCCCCGCTGAAGGGGGCGCCCGATAGATCACCGACAGATAGTGATGTTCGCAAGTATTTTTTGGAGTCGTTCAACGGCTCATGCTGGCGCACTCTGCGCCGACGTTTGGCCGAGACGGACGCCGTCGTGCTGTGTGCCCAAGAGGTTGGCATCAGCGAGGAGTTCGTTGGTCAGGCCACATCCGCAGCTCGCTCGCTCGGCTGGCACTCTCTCATTCTTCCTGCTCGTACCAATGCTGAGTCTGGGAAGTTATCTTCGGGAGTAGCAGTCTTCGCACGACTTGCAGTGGGACTTCGATGGCCCGCTGAAGGCAACGGGTGCATATGTGCCCACAGAGTCGTCAAGGTCTTGATTGAGTTCCCTGGGTGGCCTGTTTTGTCGCTTTATTCGGTATATATGCGGTCCGCTGAGGGCCCTAGCGAGGCCAACCTGGGGATGCTGAAGTCGATAGGTCAGTCGATCACCGACCCGACGCACACGATCTTGGGAGGCGATTGGAATATGAGTCCTGAGGTCCTGGAGGCATCTGGATTCCCTCGGAAGCTAGGTATGCTCATCCTGTCACCGCGGGCGTTCACCTGTCGCTCTCCGACTTCGAACAGTGTGATTGATTATTTTGTGATGGGTCCTGGGATCGCCCATCTGGTTGCCCTGGTATCGGCGGACACCTCCTGGGAAGTAAAACCTCACCGTCCTGTTCGCGTCGAGTTCCGAGGAGACTCACTTCGTTTAAAGCAGCTTGTATATCGCACTCACCAACGTCTGCCAGTCGATCCGCCTTTCGGACCGTCTCCGTCACCCGTCGAGTGGAGCGGTGCCATGATGCACGCGGCGCACGCTATCGCCACCAGTATGCATGCTGCTGCGACAGAGGCCTGGGCAGTGCTGTCGAATGCCTGGGGTCACTTTGTCGACTGTGCTGAGGTGGAGCTGCACAGAGTGTTAGGCACGGAGGCTAAAGAATTAGGAGAGAGGAGCAGAACGATCAAGGCCTCTTGGGTTTCAGTTTTCTACCGCCCGAAGAACCCAGATGATACACTCCAGGTTATTTCAGGGTGGAAATGGGTTTTTCAGACTTTCACAGAGCTGTTTAACTCGGTCGCCGCCGAGGATTGCGACCTGTATGCTTGCCAGCACCTCCAGGTTGTGTTGCAACACTCCTGCCCAGGCGAAGGTTTGAATCCAAGGCTGGACGCCACCTTGCGCGCCATGCGTGAGATAGCGATAGCATGGAGTGCAGACCGACCCTCGGAGCAGTCGTGGCGCGATCGAGCCAGCCAGTTTTTGGAAGATATCCAGGCTGACTATGATGAGGCCATCAACAATGGCGATAGGTTTTCACGCGACTCTTGGGACGCCTGGCAGGATAAGTCGCTAGCGGGCTCTGCGAGACTCATGCATAGGTTCACGAAGGTCCAGAGGAAGTGGCAGCCCACTATCGTCGAGCGCTCCCCAGGGATCTTCACATCGGACCCCCAGAGCCTCCTGGCCTCCGAGACCATCAAGCTAGGCGAGTTCTGGAATGCTAGCATGTCTCCGCCGTCGGCCTGGATACCGAACCGAGATTGTTTCCCACGCGCGAGCCCGTCGGAGATACGAGCAGCCTCGCGCTCTTTTAGCCGCCACACTTCGCAGTCGCTCGACGGCTACCACCCCAGGCACTTCGCATGCTTGAGCGACCTAGGGCTGGAGGTCCTGGCGATGCTCTATGAGGCGATCGAGCGCCTTGGCCTGTTCCCAGCGCAGCTGCTGTGGATGCTGATGCCTCTCTTGGAGAAGCCTAAGGGAGGACTGCGCCCCATTCTCCTCTTGGGATCCCCAGTCCGCGTCTGGGAACGTTTGCGCCGATGTCAGTGTGATGAATTCCTGGAACGGGCCCATCGGCCCTACTGGTCTTTCGGGTCTGGACAAAACTCGGAGGCGGCCATCTGGAACCAGAGTGTCTTATCGGAACAGGCTTCTTCGAGTGGCAAGGTAACGGCAGGTTTTATCTGGGATGGAATGAAGTACTATGAATCCTTTATCTTGGTTTGGCTCCGAGACAGGGCCATTTTCTGGAGGATCCCCATGGTGCTCATCAAGACCCTATACAACCTTTGGAGATCCCCGAGGATCCTGAGGCTGGGGGCTAATCATTCACCCCTGGTCCTCTTTGCAGAGTCTGGGCTTCCTGCTGGGGATATTTTCAACGATGTGTTTGTCAAGGTTTACGCGATGTTTGAGTTTGACATGTGGTCCCAGCGGCACCCTGAGGTCTCCCTAGGGTCCTACGTCGACGATGACACTGTGGCGGCGTACGGCGATGAAGATGCGATTGTAGCCAACTTAGTTCGAGCAGGGATTGACCTCAAGGATGTCTTTGATCACAGGCTGAACGTCCGCTTGGCTGAGGACAAGGCCGTCACTTTCGCCTCGTCTCAGCGACTTGCATACCGTCTGTGCCGTCGCCTCCGTGCTGTCTGTCCATCGGCTGCGACCAGCGCGGCCGTCTCGCTGGGCACGGACTTGGCACCAGGCCAACGGCGAACCTGCAAAGGAGGCATGAATAAGAGGAAGGAGCGTTTCAGGATGATGAGGAAGAGACATAAACTGATCTCTCACTATCGTCGTAAACTTCCTCGGGATAAATCCAGAATGCAGAAGATTTATACTGCTGGAGTGCGTCCTGCTGCTGGCTATGGCGCCATGGTTCTAGGCATGTCGGACACTGAGCTTCAGCCTCTACAGCGAGTCTTGCTAGCAGGCAAAAACCCAGCTCATCGGGGGGCCTCCCTGACGGCCAAGTTGGTCCTGCACGGGGACCCTGCCTGGAAACAGTCGGTGGCCCCTGCCCATCAGTGGGCGACTAGCCTCTGGAGGTCGATAACCACCCCATCTACTTCTCCATTCTCGTTTCGGCAGCACATACAGATATGGAGGGATGTTGTGCAGTCTCAGGAGCTCGATCTGGAATCCACGGGATGGCGGAAATCGAAGGGCCCCATTCACAGGGTGCTCTTATGTTTGCACAGGATCGGCTGGAAGGCGGTGGACTTCTCAGTTTGGCACGATGAGCGGGGATATGTCATTGACCTCCTGTACACCTCGCCCGCTCTCTTCAATAAGTTGCTTGAGGAGGGCGTCCAGCGGATGCACGAGCGTAGGATGGCCCAGGCCACTCCGATGTTCCCTTCCTCCCGCGTCTCACCCGATCCCCTGAGACGAATGCTACGCTCAAAGAAGCTCGACGGTCGGCAGAAATACTGGCTTTCTGCGTGTTTCTCTGGGGCCTGCTGGACTGCGGATCGGCTCAAATCCTCGGGGTACGTTTCGGACGGTTTGTGTCCCCTTTGTGGGGAGCCTGACTCCATAGTCCACAGGCAGTTTCTGTGTTCGGACCCGACCGTCGAAGCAGCCCGCCGTGAGCATCTCTCAGACGAAGAGATGCTAGCGGCTTGTAACTGCCCGCCTGAAAAACTGCTGTTTTGGTCTCGGCTTATGGTGGCTCAGCCTGAGGCACCTCACCCTTGCCTCGACCTCGACCCCCTTCTCCAAGGGTCGAAGAGTTTTGTGAACGAACCGTCAACACCCGCATTGTTGTCGATGGTTCGGCTACTCAGCTTGCCTTTCGCGAGCTGAATCGTGCCACGTATGCTGCTGTTTTCTTCGATCCGTCGAGCGAGACCCCGTATGAGGTTCGCGCTCGACTTCTGGGAACGGTGTGGCCTGGCCTTCCTCAGACGGCCCAGTCGGGAGAACACCTCGGGGCTGCCACGCTCTCTTGCGTGGCCACAGGCCTTAGTGAGGCCCACTCGGACTGTCTTGGAGTTGTCAACCTAGCCAATGCGCGCCAGTCCGTACAGTTGGACCCTGGCCAGGTTTTCGCTGGCCTCAGACGGCGCGCTCTCCAGGAGCCAGGCCAGCGAAGCATCGCCTCTTTTGCTCACACGCCTGCGCACAGGTCGGACGAAGTGATAGCCGCGCTTCCCGCCCAGGAACGCAAAATCGCTCTTGGGAACCAGGACGCGGACCGACTGGCGAAGCATGCTTTGTCTCTTCACCCATCTTTGTCCGATGAGGAGCTTGAGCAATTAGATAAGGACGTGGCTCTACTGCGAAAGCTAGTTGCCATGTTCGGTGCTGTTTTGTCGCTTTTTCCCAAGTTACAGTTTATTCGGGACCCCACGGCTCCTCGGGTGAAAGCTCGGGCCCTCCGTGCCATTGAGTGGCATGACTGGCGTGTGCTGGACCCAGGGGACGATGAAACTCCCTCGCTCGCCAGGTGCTCGAAATGTTTTAAGACGGCGATTGGAGACAGCAGACCCATGGACGGCTGCAAGGGCCTGCCCACTGCTCTCCGCAGATTGCAAGGCGCCGAGAGCGAGCGGGGCCACCTCCTGTGCACGACTTTCATGCAGGATGACGAGTGTGCGCCTACTGTTTTCTGTTTCCGCTGTGGTGCCTTCACCAGCAAGCGGTGTTACCTCCTCGGCGGGATGTGCGGACCTCCTGGCCCCAGCGGGCGTGGTGCCCTGTCCCGCATCCGTCGAGGTCTCCCGCCCCATTACAGAAATCGGGGCACGGTCTCTGCAAGCGAGGGCACCACATGTCGTGCGTCGGCCAGGTATGTCCTGCTCAAAGCAGCTGAGCCTGGACCGTCCTCCTCCTCCTCCTCTCGCTCGGGCCTGATTTCGACACCTGGAATGTCGGCCCTGGCGGAGAGGATTCGGCAGAGAGAGGAGGCATCTCGTGCAGCAGGTTCGGCCTGAGGCCGTGGTTTTTGATGTTCTGCCCATGGGCCCTCGAGGGAAAATCCTCCCGTCGGGCGGGCGGCAGCGGTCGGAAGAGGCCTCCGTCGAGAGGCAGCGGTGCGCTTGGACCTCGGGTGGGGGGCCTTCGCCGCCGCGGCCGGACGCAGTTCGGGAGAAGATCGGTGCGTTTGGGCCCCGGGAGGGGCCCGGGGACAGATCTTCAGCTGCCGTGGTCTTAGCTCGCCCTGCTCCCAGAGTGTGTGTGGGGGTGGGGGCAGCAGGGACTGGAGCTTTGGTGGCTTCGCGCGTCGCGCCGCCGATTCGGGCCCACCCTGCGTCGGCGTGACGCGCCGAGCGCTCAAGCGTCAACGCTCCGAGTCCTTGCTAGCCTCCGGCCCCTCGAAGCGGAGCGACACGCTATCAGTTTGCAGGGCATGGCGTGTCGCAGGGGTCGGTGTCGCCGCCGCGACCCGCTGTAAGCAGAGGTTCCCGGCCGCAAGACGTGGGGGGGGGCTCGAGGACGGCAGGGCAGCAGCCGCGCAGGGGCCCCCGAGTGGCCGCACCCCTGCCACCGCGGACCCATGCGGTGCACGAGGGCGCGCCCCCCCTCCCTGTGATGAGAAGCGGAATCGCACTGCGACGCGAACGTGATGTAGGCGTGACACACATGTGATGCTGTTTCTGAATCGTCGCCTTCGCAGTCAAGCGCCCCAATATTGTGCGCCAGACTGTGTGTGTGTTCTTGTCTGTAGCTCTGTGTGCCCGGCTTGAGCACCGGCCCGAGGTTATGCCTGCGACATTGCCCTCCCCTCCGTTGGCGAGCACCCTGCCCGCGCCAGCTGCGGTGTGGGAGGGGGAGGGGGCGTAGTCTTCCGACGAGCGCTGACCTTTGGACTGAGCTTTCGAGGAACAGAACATGTTTTGAAGGTGGGCTTTCGGAGGTCCGCGCGTATTTCTTGGGTCGGCGCTGAGCGCCCCCCTGGCGGCGCCCAGGAAAGGCACGGCACTGAGCGAGGTAAGGACCGACCGAAAAGCGACGAACATGTGAGGGAGCGCAGGTCTGATCGGGGCGGGCATGTGCGGTTGAGGGGGGGCCTGGTGCGAGAGTTGCCGCGTGCAGCTGGTGTCGGCTCCGCCAGCGCGCGCTTTCCTCAGTACGTGGTGGCCGCCTCTGGCAACAGGAAGCACAGGGCAGGCCAGCGGCATACAGCTGGTTCCGTACCCCTCCCCTTGGCTATCCTCCCCTCTTGTCCACCCCGAGTGGAGCCCCGGGAGGCTTGGCAGGACGTGCCCGTGGCGTCCAGTGTCCCCAACAGCTGCTGATGACCCATCAGAGGCCTCCACGGGGCGTCCACCACGGTGCTTCCTCAAGGCCCCAGAGTCTAGTTGCGTAACCTCCAGTGTGCACAGCTCGGGGGTCCCAGCACTGCGTCTCGCCGAGGGTTTCGAGACTCCGAGGGAGGGGGAGCGAGTATCAATGATACACTGCCGCTGGGAGTGCTACTTCAGCAGTAACACGCTGATGGGTTCTCCTCGGCGGCGTGTCATGTCCAGGACGTGGCATTACCACGTGCGCGCCAGCAGGAGAAGGAGAAGCAATATGGCACTAGTAGGAGGAAGGATGAGAGCGCGATCCGCGACGGCGGCGCGATTACAAAGGCCAGAAGCGGGACCAGGAAGAGGAGGACGACGAGGATGAGGACGAAGAGGACAAATAGGAAGAGAAGGAGGAGGACGAGAGGACGAGGACAAGGAGACCGATGAGGAGGAGGACGACGAGGACGAGGACGAGGAGGAGGAGGAGGACGAGGACGAGCACGAGGGCGAGGACGAGGGCGAGGAGATTGAGGGGGACGATCTGCCACTGCTCTGCAGATCTCGCAGGGCTCCGTGCCTGCAGCGAGGCCCCCTCCCTCCACGAGCTTCCGGCGGCCCCTCAGCGCCTGCCCGAGCGAGCTGGTCATCGGTCCCGCTTCCGGCATCGGAGCGGCTGCCTTGCTGGCCACCATCAGCCAGTGGCGAAGCGTCCCGGCCCGCCCACATCAGGCGATCGCCAACATGGATCAAAGGGGGCGTGGATTAGCGACGGGTCCCGTTTCCACTGGGAATCGCGGATTTCCGCCGCCGAACGGGGCGGCACCGGCCGCATTTTGAGGAGGGCACCTCCCCGACTCACGACATGTTCTTAGAACATGTCTGGCCGAGACAGTTTTGTTTTAACCGCATCGGGCTTATGTTCTAAGAACATTGTGTTTGTTCTGGTAGGGCCTATAGGAATGGCGGGACGGCCGGCCCCTGCTCAACAACAGCGTGCAGGTGGCCTTTCCTACTCTCCCTGCTCTCCCTGCTCTCCCTTCCCAGACCCCCTCGAGTCGCGACAAAACTCACGACGGGAGGTTTTTCGCTATGTTCGGCCTCTGGGGGCCCTTACTGCTCCCTATCTCCCTCCTCATCCCGAAGAAGACAAAAGGGACAAACATAAACTTTCGACGGTCCGCGCGGATTTCTTGGATTCGCGCTGGACCCCTGCCTGGCGCGCTCCGCGCGCCAGGGGCGGCGCCGGAGGCGCCGCCAGGGGGGCCTAGCGCAGATCCAAGAAGAAATTGGCGCGGAGCACCACAAGGTTCTGTGTACGCCGTTTTTTCGTCCTCTATTCTGGCCCTCCTCCTTCCGCCTCTCCCTCCTTCTCTCTCCCTCAGTGCTCCTCCCTCCCTCAGTGCTCCTCCCCTCCTCCTCCTGGAGCGTGGGCTCGTGGCGCGGGCTCCGGGGGCTCGACGCCCTGCGCGGGCACGGTCGCGTCGCGGTCGCTGCGGGACTGCAGCAGGCGATCGGGTCAGCGGGTCGATGTCGAGCGCCCGGGCGGATCGGTTCCCTGAGTTTCGGGGCCCAAGAGTCGGGTTGACCCACAAGGGGGTCCAGCGACAAGAGGGTGGTGTTAAGTCGGGCGTGTCCCTCTACAGGAGGAATATCCAAAAATAGTTAAACAATAGTCTGGGGACGCTTTTTGGGCTTCTTTTTTAGAAAAATACTGTTGGGTTTGTTTGTTGTGTATTTTAATGTGTCGTCCAAAATCCGCCTGTAGGGGGACATGCCCGACCTAAGGGTGGTGCAATAGATTTGGTACAATAGATTTCGCTGGATCCTGCAGCATCTTGCAGGATCCTGCAAGGCCTGACTGACCCGGGTCTGGATTCACCCTTGTCAGAAGATCCCCGAAGTTTACGCGTCTGGTCGGGGCGCCTCCGTTTCGCAACCATTGGCGTTAATCGGTAGTTCACATGTGCCGCCGCCCTTTGGCGAGTGGTGCCGCCAGGTGAGTTGTGCACGTGCTCCCATCCCACTCGCCTTCGGAGCCCCTTGCTGGGATCGAGGGTCATCCATGAGATGAGGCCAGCGGAGGTTATCGTCAGGAGGAGGTGAAGGAGGCGATGATGTCCATGCTTGCGTCTCATATTCCTCCTTCTCCTCCGCGTCCGCCCGCCAGCCCCGCTCAGGAGCCACAAGCTGAAAGGATTGGTCGAAGTAGTGATTTGCATCGGGCATTGATTGTGCTTTCACTTACCCACACTATTGGATTCAATCCGTTGTACAATATCATTCTGCGCAGTCTGGGGCAATGGCAAGAGCCATCGATGCGCCTGTTTTTACCTCGAGGAGACGCCGATTGCCTCCCCATCGCGCAATCACAGTGTCTATTGCCTGCTCGTGACGGTGGGGTAGTCACGGCAAGGCTTGTGCCAAGGCAAGGTTTGTGTCACGCTTGGTTGTATCGAAGACGCCTACGGCGAATCACCGCCACCTCCTGCTTTTCGGAAGCGCCTAATTATGTGGCCCAACGTTGCGGCCAGAGCTTGGCTAAGCTACCGGACTACGTGACCCCCCAGCCGTTGTGAAAACCCTGCGTAGGGGCAAAGAAGACGATGAGGATAGGGAGGAAAGGGGAGGGGGAGCAGCAGGCATCTTAGGAGCCTCTTGGGGCACTCTTGGGGCCTCCTGGGAGCTTTCTGGGGGCCTCTTGGAGGCATCTTGGGGGCTTCCTTGAGCCTCTTGACGGCCTTTGGAAGCTCCTGAGGAGGCTCTCTGGCAGTCTGAGGGCGTTCCTGGCCGTCTGAAGCCGTCTGATGGACGCCGTCTTGGGGGCCTCTCTGGGCTGACTTGGGGACTTCTTGGGCCGGTTCAGGGCCGTCTTGGAGATCATCTTGGGCATTTTGGAGGTCTGCTGGGCCGTCTTGGGGCCCTCTTGAGGCCGTTTTGGGGACCTCTTTGGCCGTCAGGGGGCCATCTCGGAGGCCTCTTGGGCGCTCTTGGAGCCACCTTGGTGGCCTATGGAGCCGCCAAACACCTAATGCATGATGTTGGCCTCTTTGGGGCATCCTGTAGTTCCTCTTGGAGGCCTCTTGGGCCATCTTTGAGGTCTTGGCGGCCATCTTGGGGCCGTCTGAGCGTGAAGACCGACGACCTGGGAAGTTCACGGGTCCCCGCGGAGGCATTTTCTTGGACGTTGAGGTTTTCTATTGTTTTTTCCACGTCTTGCGGCGTCTTTGCGCGTTCTTCCGGGTGGCCGGCGGATGAGGCCAAAGGCCCCTGGTGAATTGTAAAATTCAAGGTCAAGCCCGTACGCAGGAAGGCGAGCCCATGAAGGGCGCAGGAGGTCAGGCGGTGGCAATTGGCAGCGTTCCATACACGCGCCCGCGCCACGATCCAAGGAAGCATCTCGTGCGCCTCAAAAGGGGGGGGGACTCATTCACATGGCGTGCTCATTGAGAACGGCAGCAACAAGTCGGAAATTCCGTGGCTCGCCGTTGGAAGACATTTGAAGATCAAGAACGCCGTTGAGAGCCGATCACACGGCCGAAAGCTTCCAGTCTGCTTGTCCACGTGAGTCTCGGTCGGCATGCTGCGCGATGACCACGCGGTGACCAAGTCATAACCCTCGTGATGCACCTCGTCTCCGGCAGCTGCTGAACGTACAGTGGAGACCCATGCCAAGAAAGGCCCTGCTTGCCTCCAGGGTGCCCTGGGTTTCTTGGGCTTCGATGGTTTTGCAATGGGAAACGTGACGCTCCCACACCAGAGCTCAATGAAAGTCCTGGGGTTTTAGGGCTGGGTTTTGTGTGGAAGGTTTCTTGTGGGCGGGCCCTTATTATATCTTGCAAACGACCACGATTGGTGAACGCACTGTTCTGCCGATGTTCGAATGCCAGCACGCGCGACGAAGTTGCGTGCACGCTCGTGCCAAACATGCAGTGCATCATGGCACGGTGCATCCCAAGCAACGTCCGCAGGTGGTCCAACGATTTGTCGTACAAGGCGACGAATTTTAATCCACATTATTTTCAAGTCTTCCAAATATATCGGGCGATGTTCTGCTGCAAGACACGCCACCGTCGCTACGAAAGAAAAGAACAATTTCAAACTGTGTGTGATGGAGGCTTGCTTGTCGCACAGAATACGGCGATTTGCATAAAATGCCATGAATGCACCTTGCATGTGGTATTTCAGATCCAGAGTTCCGGAGTCAGCTCCCCCCTTTGGACAGCCTTCAACCCAACCACTTATGAGCAGAATCTCTGTTGATCAAGTCTATTGTCAACCCTTCCAGCGTGCGGATCGTGGAGCTTGTGCCGTAGGGGTAAATATTTTGGTCGATATGGCATTCAGATCAAGCCCAACCTTCAGCAGTTCTGACACGAGCGTTTCAAGTACGAAGCTGATCCCTCTTCCCGAATAAGCGGATAGAAGCAAGTCGTCCGCGAAGCGCAACTTCGTGAAATGCTCTCCGCCATCGCCAAGATCTTTTCCGAGATGTCGAACTGTCTGTTGCCAGCGCGGCATTGCCTGCCCCATCGCGGACGTGAACAGCTTCGCACTCAGTACAGACTCTTGGCGGACGCCGGCGGAAATCGTAAATTCATCACCGTAGGTGCTTTCTCCCACAGGAGCACACACACACACGTTTCATCCGCATAGAGCTGTTGAATGAGCCATACCATGTGTTCGGACACCCCATGACCACGGAGTGCCTGCCATAGTGGATTACATGCCATGTTGTCAAACGCTTTCCGTACATCCAAATAGATGGTCTAATTTGGTATTATTACGGCAAGCGTTTTCTTGAAAGACAATGTTGGTAGTCACCATGTGCTCCTCGAGGCGGAAACCATGTTGTTCTTCAGGTTGCGCATGCTCCAGGACACCTTCAATCTGGCCCAAAACCAGGCAGGATAACAATTTGAAGAACAGCCGCAAACATGCAATAGGCCTGAAATCCGAAATTGTCTTGGCACTGGCTATCTTCTCCAGCATCTTGAAAATGTTGCGCTTCCACCCTTCTGCGACGATGCCGCGCGCGAGCACCTGGCTTCACAACCTCAAGACAGAACTGCGGAAAAGCAGCAGACTATCCATGATGCAAGAGTTCTGCGACGAGACCATATTGATCTGCAGCCTTTTTGTCTTCATCCGGCAAATGTCGATGCCCAGCTCGTCCTCGTCAAAACTAGGATCGCTAGTGGCGGGGCTCGCCGGTGGGCGCTGGTATGTGCCGCTGGACCAAACACTGCCTTACGTCCAGCACGCCGTGCACCCTTGTGGCAAGCTAACATGGGAGCGGCGGATCGAAGACGCCTACGGCGAATCACCGCCGCCCACTGCCTGTTAGGATACGCCTATGTGGCCAAACGTTTGAGCAAAGTTTGGCCAAGCTATTGGACCATGCATTCCCCAGCCGTTGTGGAGGCCCTTCAGAGAACACATGAGGGAGGAAGAGGAGGAAGAGGAGAGGGATAAGGAGACCTCTTGGGAGCTTCTTGGGTCACTCTTAGCTGAGAGCCTCCTGAGAGCCTCCTGGCGGCCTCTTGGAGGCCTCTTTGGGACCTCCTTGGGGGCTTCTTGGGCCTCTTGGGGGCCTTCGGGGGCTTCCTGGGCCTCTTCGGGGCCTGCGGGGGCTTCTTGGTGGCTTCTTTGGCAGTCTTAGGACGTTCCTGGCCCGTCTGACGCCGTCGGAGGCCGTCTTTGGAGCCTCACGGTCGTCTTGAAGGCCATGTTGGGCATTTTGGAGGTCTAACCCAGGGGAGCCATTAAGAACCCTCCCCCTTCCGGTGAACCGATAACGCATCTAGCACCCAGAGGTGTTATTTGGGCATCCTGAGGAAGAGAGGAGGAGGAGGAGGAGGAAGAGGAGGAGGAGGGGAATCATTATTTAGTTTTGCTTGTTGGTGCGGTGCTAGCGATAACGCTCGGCTAAATCCTCCCCCGCGACTTGTTTATTTTCGTTTCGGTGCTACTGATAACCCAGGGGGGGATCTTAATGGCTTCCCTAGGTTATTGGGCGTCTCAGGGATCTTTGGGGGCCGTCTTCGGAGAATATTGGGCCGTTCTGGGGCCACCTTGGAGGCCTCTTGGGGGATCTTGGGGTAATCTTGAAGTCCTCCGTCGGAAGGCCGTTTTGAAGCAAATGTTTAGATCTTTCAGAAACCTAAGAAAAATCGTTGATCCGTAAGGGCTTCGCCCCATGCCGTCGGCCCCTTGTCTCGGATAATGGGAGATGCAAAAGCTAAATCATGAGGTCTGGGCGTCGCCGTGAAGCAGTGTCGGGACCTGTTTGCTTTTCGACCCTGACCCTACGGATCTGCGTCACGGGTGCCACCGAATTTCGGAGATGCGGCAAATCCCATGTGTTTTTGGACCCTGACCCTACGGATCTGCGTGAGGGGTGCCGCCGAATTCCGGAGATGTGGCAAATCTCTTGTGTTTTTGGACCTTGACCCTGCCGATCTGCATGAGGGGTGCCGCCGAATTTTAGAAATGTGGCAAATCCCCGGTGTTTTTGGACCCTGACCCTGCCGATCTGCATGAGGGGTGCCACCGAATTTAGAAATGTGGCAAATCCCCGCTGTTTTTGGACCCTGACCCCGCCGATCTGCACGAGGGGTGCGCCGAATTTAGAAATGTGGCAAATCCCTTGTGTTTGTGGACCCTGACCCCGCCGATCTGGGTGAGGGGTGCCACCGAATTTCAGAAATGTGGCAAATCCATTTTGTTTTTGGACCCTGACTCCGCCGATCTGCGTGAGGGGTGCCACTGGATTTGAGAAATGTGGCAAATCCTTTGTGTTTGTGGGCCCTGACCCCGCCAATCTGTGTAAGGGATGCCACCGAATTTCAGAAATGTGGCAAATCCCGTGTGTTTTTGGACCCTGACTCCGCCGATCTGGGTGAGGGGTGCCACTGGATTTGAGAAATGTGGCAAATACTTTGTGTTTGTGGACCCTGACCCCGCCAATCTGCGTAAGGGATGCCACCGAATTTCAGAAATGTAGCAACTCCCGTGTGTTTTTGGACCCTGACCCCGCCGTTCTGCGTGAGGGGTGCCACCGAATTTCAGAAATGTGGCAAATCCTTTGTGTTTTTAGACCCTGACTCCGCCGATCTGCGTAAGGGGTGTCACCGGATTTCGCAAATGTGGCAAATCCTTTGTGTTTTCTGACCCTGATCCCGCCGA
The DNA here is from genome assembly GCA_963575745.1 of Prorocentrum cordatum. Classification (NCBI taxonomy): domain Eukaryota; class Dinophyceae; order Prorocentrales; family Prorocentraceae; genus Prorocentrum; species Prorocentrum cordatum. The sequence continues at coordinate 1,300,638 of CAUYUJ010007891.1, forward strand.
TCTGCGTGAGGGGTGTCAATTCTCACCCACCCTAGCAATTCAGACAATACGATTTCTCCGTGCTGAAAAATGCTTGTTTTGGGCCTCCCCCCCTCGCGCGGTCCATCAACAAGGAACAGTAAGCAGCAAGAAGTCAACAAGGAGCAGTAAGCAGCAAGAAGCAGAACTGTAACAGTGGAAACTGGAAGCTGCAACTCGTACAGGAAACTTCGAACCTCCGGCCTACAGCCTGGTGGCCCCACAAGGGGGCCGGCGGATTGATGTCTCTTGGAGGGCTTGTTGGGACGTCCTTGTCACGTCTTGGCGGCCCCTTGGGCAATATTTAAGCCATTTCGGGCCTTCTCGGGTCCATCTTGGGCCATCCATCGTGGCCGTCTTGGATACATCTTTGGGCCATAATTGCCCGTCCTGGAGGCATGTTGGAGGCCATATTGGCCGTCGTGGAGGCGATTTGAGCCACGGGGACATTTTTTCTGCGCTCTTCGGGTGGCCAGATGGTTGGGCCGAGACCGCACGGGGAGTTCATTTAAACAACAACCAGAAAACTGCCAGCTCTTTGGCACGCCGCGCATCCCTGTGGCAAGAGGAGGAGGAGGAGGAGGAGGAGGAGGAGGAGGAGGAGGAGGAGGAGGAGCCGGTCCAGGGGAAGGGGGTCGAGACCTCTCCGGGTCATTCGGTCCAGGGGGCGGCGGATCTATTGGCCTTCGGCACATTCCGCCGCCGTGCCTAGGTGGTAGGCCTTTTGAGGCGCTCTTGGCTCCGAGCGGGAAGCGCCGGGGAACCGCGGGAGGTACGCCGGGAGCCCGGGACTTTTTGAGAATGTGGGGGGTCCAGGTTTTTTGACGTTAGTCCCCAGGTCTGGGGACTGAGGATTGCGAGGGATCTGAGGACCATTCAATCCGTGTCTCAAGGCACGGTGGCGGATATTACGGCACCATGGGAATCGCACATGCAGCGCTTGCGTCGCGGCGTGATGATCGCAAGGCCACTGTTGCCTTCCTGAGACTGCCCCTGCAGCACAGCCAGGATGCCGTGCTCACAGATGCCTCAGTTAGGAACGTCGAGTTGGTCTGCAAACCCAGCGTGGGAAAGGTTGAATCGTCACCACTTCAAGCGCGAGAGTGTGTTTCCGGTGCTGCACATTGTGGACGTCTATTGTCCATTTTGATTGTCGTTTTGGTTTCGGGGCCTTCAGAATATGCATGTGTGCCCGCGCGAGTCACTCGCAAGCGCACCAGAGGCTCACCCTCCAGGGGCTGCGCTCGACATCCCCCCTTGGCACACGTGGGCTCGTCGAGGGGCCAGGCTTGATGACGTTCGGACGCGATCGGGAAAACATGTATTCAGATCGAGCGGCCAACTAGTACGCGCAGTGCGGACTACACGATCCCCCTAACGTTGCGTGCATTCAGAGATTCTCATCGAGATTCTTGGCGATTGGCATACGCTTCCAGGTTTATTGCGAAGGCCTTACACGGCCGATGCCGCCGACCCTGTAGGCAGCGACGACGAAGACAATGGAGATAGAGGAGTCCAAGAAGCCCTCAGATGGCTCGAAGACAGCGCCAGATGCCTGCAAGGTCGTCCGAAGACAGCTCAAGAGGCCTCCTCCAGGGTTCGGGAACGGCTCCAGAGAGTGCCAAGATAGGCAAAGAGCGCCCTCAAGTGGCCCGAGAGGGTTTTAAGACGGCGTCAAGCGAGGTCCAAAAGCGCCCGCAGAGGCTGTCAGGAGTGCCGCCAGAGGCTGCCAAGAGAGTCCAAAACTGGCGAAAGGTCTCCCAGGAGCCTGAAAGATGTGGCCGCCCGTGGGCCGCCCGTGGGCTCCTCGTGCGCTGGCATGCGCTTCCTTGGCTCTCCCGCCCGGTGGCCGCCTCTCGTGGGCACCCCCGGCGCGCTGGCTGCCGCTGCCGGGGTTCCGCCCGGTGGCCGCCCGTGGGCGCCTCCGCGGGCGGTTCTTGGACGCCTCACATGCGATCACGTGAGTGGCACCTCACGGGTCTGAGTCGGGCCTGTCCCGCTACAGGGGTGATATTCCAAAATAGTCAAAAAATAGTCAGGGGATATGTTTTTTGAGTATTTTTGTGCATTTTTCGTAGTATTTGTGAATATGTTTCGTTGTTTGTCCAAGATCCCTCTATAGGGGGACAGGCCCGACCTAATCATAGGTTCACGTCACAGAGCTTGCGCCACACATCTGACACCACACAGCTTGCACCACGCAGATTGCACCACACAGCTTCCACCAGATAGCCAGCACCACATACAGTCTCCTTTTTAAAAAGGAGATAGGTTCTACCACCCTCCCCCCCCCCCGGACTTAAAGAACCCCCTTCTCGTACTGCAAGTTGCATACGGTTCTGCCCCATCGTCCATCTTAATTGTGAATTCACTCTATCCCAGCCAAACCGGTATCGACCCCCCCTCGGTTCCCTTGCAAAAAATACTATGCGCGCACACTCGTTCATCCAGAATTTATAAATGTTCAAGAATCCCTTGCAAACAATGGGACGATTTGCGCACGCGCGCGTCGTCGCGCGCGCATACGGGAATCCTTCGAATATCTGCGGTGTCGGAAGGATTTCAAAATTAGATTCCCCCAGAACATACAAAATAACACATGGTTTCGCAGCCCTGATTTACTAAGAAAGCTTACGCGCGCGCTCTTGCGAAATCTTGAGAAAACCGTAGGCTTGTTTTCACTATTTTCAGGACTTGCTACCTAACGGGCTTCGCGCGCGCGCATGTCGAAATCGTTCGAACGCCCTTGCGCGCGTGCCGTTGCGAGAATTTTTTGCAAAACATAGGACGAAGTGCACGCGCGCGCGTCGTCGCGCGCATGCCGAAATCCTTCAAAAACCTTAGGTTCCGGACGTATTTCAAGTTCGAGTGTCCAAACACATACAAAAACACATGGTTTCTCAACACGGATTTTCAGCAAAAGCGTGCGCGCGCGCTCTTGCGTCGTCGTCGTCGTCGTCGTCGTCGCCGTCCTCCCTCCTCCCTCGTCGTCGTCGTCGTCGCCGTCGTCGTCCTCTGTCTTTCCTCGTCGTCGTCGTCGTCGTCCTCTTTGGCGTCGTCGTCGTTTCCGTCGTCGTTGTCGCCGTGGTCGTCCTTCCTCCTCCCTCCTCGTCGTCGTCCGTCGTTGGCGTCTCGTCTTCGTCCCTCCTATTTCGTCGCCGTCGTCGTCGTCGTCGTCTTCCCTCCCCCCTCGTCGTTGTCGTCGTCGGCGTCGCCGTCCTCCCTCCTCCCTCGTCGTTGTCGTCGGCGTCGCCGTCGTCGTCCTCCTCCCTCGTCGTCGTCGTCGTCGTCTTCGTTGGCGACGTCGTCGTCGTCGTCGTATTCGTCGTCGTCGTCGGCGCCGTCGTCGTCGTCGGCGTCGTCGTCGTCTTCCTCCCTCGTCGTCGTCGTCTTCGTTGGCGACGTCGTCGTCAACGTCGCCGTCTTCGTCGTCGTCGTCGGCGTCGTCGTCGTCGGCGTCGTCGGCGTCGTCGTCGTCGGCGTTGTCATCGTCGGCGTCGTCGTCGTCGTCGGCGTCGGCGTCGTCGTCGTCGTCGGTGCCGTCGCCGTCGTCGTCGTTGTCGTTGTCGTCGTCGTCGAAGTCGTCGGAGTCGCCGTCGGTGTCGTCGTAGTCGTCGTCGGCATCGTCGTCGGTGTCGTTGCCAAGTGCAATTTGGCACCTACCGTCACGGTCTCAAGAGGTCATGCGACCAAGTTGCGGGGGGGAGGGTGGGATATTTGCACGAGCAGTGAAGAGGAGAATTGCACCACATAACTACCACCACCCTCCTGCGAGCTCTTGAGGCTTCCTGTGGGATGTCGTGGGCTAGTTCGGGCTCTTCCGCTCTGTGTATTGATGCTTCGCGTATCCCCACCAGCCCATGCAAACACAATTACCAGGCGAGCTGCCTTGATCAAGAATGTGTAGCAGCATACAGTCACCTTCTGGCAGCCTCTTGGAGTCATATTGGCACCATCGCGGGGCCCTCTTGGGGCTATAGTTTGGATGACTTTGGGGCTCTCTTGGGGCCCTCTTGGGGCGCTCTTGGAGCTCTCTTGCGGCCCTCTTGGTGGCCTTCGGGGGCCTTTTGGAGCCATCTTGGAGGCAATTGATGTACGAAGGGGGGCCGGCGTCAGAAAGATGGACTTTTGGGGCCCTCTTTGGGTGCTTTTGTGTGCTCATGGAGCCGCCTTGGGCCCCTCTTGGGGCCCTCTTGGGGCTCTCTGGGACCATCGTGGAGCCATCTTATAGGCTTCGGAAGGCCGTTTGAAGCGAAACGGCGAAAAGGCCATAGTCATTCATTCCCATCGGGTTTGTGTAAGGATTGGTTGGCCTCTCGGCGGGGTCCTCGGGAGGCTCCGTGACCGCTTGGAGGCGTCTTGGAGTGGTCATGGCGCAACTTGCAGGCAGGGTGTACCTAAGCTATATAATTACACAAGTTATACTTTATAAGTACATACTAACTATATATATATAGAGAGAGAGATGTATATGTCCATTTTGAGCTGTCTTATGCGATCTCGGGGCCCCTCCTGGGCCGTCTTGGGCCATCTTGGAAGCTCGCACGACCCGCAACCTGGCCCGTCCAGACCCAGGGGGAGCGGGCATGAGGAGAGGTAACTGTTCCCCTGAAGGAGAAGAGGAGGTTGGAAGAACTAGCCCCAAACCACATACTCCAAAAGTGCTGGTATCCCTCGAGCAAGTTGGCCCGTCGCGAGGCCGTGTCGGATCTCCAGAGGACGATTCAATTTACTCTAAGGCTCGGTAGTGGCGAAGGGACAGTCAGGCCAAAACCGTTGCAAAACATACGTTTCTAATGGTAACTTGGCCCCCGCAGTTGCGGACAAGAGGGGGCGCGGGTGGGTCGCGGCCCACTCGCGCTGCGACCCCCCGCGCGACGCACCCGGGCCGCGACCCATCCGCGCCGCGACCCGCCCACCCGCGCCGTGACCCGCCCGTGCCGACGACGACAAGAACAATATCATCAACACTCATTTTGAATTTGATCGCTCTCCGTTGCTCGCGTGCGAATCAACATGTATACCCCAAACCCTCGATATCCGTCGTCTTCGTCTTCGACCGTGTTCTCTTTTGGGGTGTATCTTCCTTTCCTACCACGTATACTTGGCGCGGCCTTTACAATAGGAGGAGGAGGAGGAAGGAAAAGGAGACAGGGAGAGAGCTAGGAAAGGAGGGAGACACGAGAACGGACGGGGGCAAGAGGAGGGGAGGAGGATTCAGGGCGAAGCAGATTCAGCAGGAGGGGGGCAGAGAGGAGCAATAGACTTGGCAAGCGGCCCGTGCGGGTCGGGCGGGCTGACCCTCCTGAGCGTGTCCGGCGGATGGGGGATCAACGCGGGCGGGCGGGCAGGCGAATGTCGGACCTTGACGGGCGGGTCGAGCGGGCGGGTTCTGATGGGTGGGTCGGGTGGGCGGACTATGACTGGCAGTTCCGGCGTGCGGACCTGGACGGGCGAGTCGGGCGGGACATTGAAGTGGGCGGGCGGGTTTCCAAGCATGCGAACGTGCGGACCCTGACGGGCGGGTCGGGCGGGCGGACCGTAACAGGCGGGTCGGGTGGGGGGGGGGCATTGAAGCGAATTTTGAAAGTTGTGAAGAAGCCTCAGGCGAGAGCACGAGTCCTGATTAAATTGAAAGTCGCGCGCGTCAGCGCTATTCCGGGTCGTCGAGGGCGCGGCGCCTGAATACAATGCATGGAAGTTCTGAGCGAGAGCGTGATTCTTCTGTAAAGTTTGAAGACATCCCAGGCGAGAGCGCTTTTGAAGAATTGCGTGGATCTATCTTGCGGGAGCCATTGTTATTGTAGTCGGGGGGCTTTTGGCTTAGTTTGAGGCTCAAGACTTCCTATGATTTGAACATGCGTGTATGATAAGCAGGGCGCGAGCCTTGAGGGGGGCGCTTCAATCTAAAAGTACAATGGACATTGGGCAAGGGGGATCAACAATAGTTGAATCGCTTCGCTCGTTCTGCTGGCCAGAGCATTCCATCTCCGGCGTTTCCACGCGTGTTCGTTCCCGCTGCAGCGATGATTGGTTGTGGTAGTTTCCTTGCAGTGTTGCGTGATCAGTCATGGGCTTCTTGGGATAATTGGCTCGAAATGACTGTTCGTGTCCCTCATCTTGGACTCCCCACCGAGGCCCTCTTGGGCCGTCTTGGGAGCCTCTTAGGGGCTCATTGTAACATCGGCGGCACTTGCCTGTGTGCTCGCGAGGAGCATTTTTGGAGCCTCGGGAGGCCTCTTGGCGACATTTGGGGAGCCTCTGAGGGCCTCCGAGGGCTTCTTGGGTGCCCTTCGGGGGCCTCTCGTGGGGCTCTTGAAGGTCTTGTGGGACTCTCTGGGGGGCTTTCTGCCGGTGTGGGGGGGGGGGGGGCATCTGTCGGAAAAGGATTTTCAGTTCGGGTTCCCCCTCTTCGGGCACTGTTGGGGGGGTTGGAGGCTTCCTGGGAAGCCTCTGGGGCCGTCTCGTGGCCGTCCTGGGGGCCTCTTGGGCTGAAATTTGAACATTGGGCCGTCTTGGGCGGTCGGAAGTCTCAAAAGGCGGTGGCGCCAAAATCTGTCAACCGCGTATGCAGAATCAATGATTTGTTTGCATTTTGGCGGCCTCTTGGATCTGTGCTTGGCCATTTGAAGGCTACCTATCAGCCCTTGGGGAATGTATGGAGGCCATCGTGGAACATGCCACCGAGGGATCCCGACTCGAATGACCTCTCGGATCTCGGAGCTCCTTTGGGATCCTTCGGGGCGCAGCTGGGGCGCTCTTGGGGGCGCCGAAGACCGCCTCCAGGAATTCTGGCATCCGTGACCCCGACCGCCTCGGGGACCGCCTGGGATATTTGCCTGAATGGGACCCCTAGAGGCCGCCACGCGCGCGCGAATTTCAATAAGTCTAAACCTCGAACTGGAAATCTTAGCACGACTCTGGACCGCTGGGCCAGCAAATCATTCTTCCAAGTGGATCCATAATTTTAGGATGGTTCGCTCTTTCGCGTGTCTTCCAACATGTATGCCCCAAACCCTCGGTCTTTCTCCCTTCGTCTTCGATCATAGCCTCATTCTAAGGGGCTGGTCGGGCGGGCGGGCCTTGACGGGCGGGTCGGGCGGGCGGGGCGTTGAAGCGAATTCGGTAGATTACGAAGAAGCTTCAGGCGAAAGCACGTGTCCTGAGTAAATCGCATGGAGGTGTCGTGCAAGAGCGCGATTCCTGGGCGTCGAGGGCGCGGTGCTTGAATAAGTTGCAAGGAGATCCTCGGCGTGAGCTTGATTCCTGTGTTGAGTGCAAGGGTGTCCCGCGCGAGAGCACGACTTTGAATATATTGCGAGCAAATATCAGGTGCCAGCCATTCTTGTTGTAGCCAGGCCTTCGACACCAGGCTTTCGATAAAACATATTTGGACTGAGCCCGCGCTTGAGCGTGAGTCTCGTGCTGAAGAGAAACGCAGCCAACGCTCGAATGAGAGCGCTACGCCAATCTTGCGCAGATCATGTTTAACTCGTCTTGAGAAATTTATGTTCAACGACAGGTTGCACTGCGGAACCCCACTACAGCTACGCACCCAGGGACTGTAAGACCGCTGAGTTTCTAGGAGAAACTTCCTCGGGAAGCTCTGGCACGAGTTTGGCACAGTGTGGGGGAAATCTTGGGGCCGCCGATGGTCAAGGTGGAACCAATCGAAGGTTGGGGGGTGAGACCGGTGCCCTAACGGGAAGTCGATTTCGCTTGCGGTTCGTGTCGTGCGTGACGTGCGGGCGGGCGAGGCGAGGCGAGAGTTCGTCTTCTAGCGAAGGCCACGCAAGACAATTCTGAGTCGACCCCGCGGCGGCCGTGGCGCAGGGTTTTCCCGATAGGTTGGCCTGATGATTGTCCTGATGGTTGTCTCGATGGTTGTCTTGATGGTTGTTCCGATGGTTGTCCCGATGGTTGTCACGATCATTGTCCCGATGGTTGTCCCGTTCTGTGAGGCAATGATGCCAAACAACTTGCCCTGCGATGCTAAAGTACAACTAAATGCGCTCTGCGAGGCCATGGTACAACAAACAGCCCTACGAGGGCATAGTACAACAAAATGCGCGCGGCGAGTCAATTGTATCAGGAAGTTGATAGCACCAACCAACATGAGCCCTGCGGGTCAACGAATGCGCCATGCGTGCTAAACATGTTTCCCCAGGGTGCGCCTTGCGGGCTAATGCATACAAACACTGGTCCTTGTGAACAACATTCTAGACACATATAACACAATACTCTAACACATAAGGAAAAACGCTGTGGGACAAGCAACACTGAAGTAACAATGGTAGGCAGTGCAATGGCAGCTGGGACCTGTGAGCAAGCTAATGACAACAAAGGTAAAACCAGCAACGATGTTTATGACAAACCACTAGTGTCAATGAAAAGGGGATGCGGCCCTTAGTATACCGAAGGAGATACCGAGGTTTTCAAAGGGAACAATGAATACACGTGTGCATCGATATATATATATATACACATGTACATACAGAGGATAAGTGGTATCTAGATGGGTTCATGGACATAAATGGTAGGCCCGTGAGGCCGACAGATGGTGAGGCCGATCGATAGCGAGACCGATGGAGAGATGATAGATGGTTATCCCGTTCGTTGTCCTGATGGTTGAGGCCATGGTACCAAACACGTGCTCAGTCTGCGAAGCCATATCATCATACCATGTGGCGTGGATATGTAGCCCGATTGATAGGTCTTGAGACCCATAGATCGTGAAACCGATTAGTGCATGACAAGCGTAGTCTCGTTAAACACCATGAGCCTAAGGAAGTCCTCGCAGCGCATGGCTCGGTTAAGTTGAACAGTCTTGTGAAGCGGCCCTGATTGAACACGTGAAGCGTCTAGATGAATGCACAGATCCATGTTGATGTTCCGAGGTGTGTCCATTCGTGAGTTGCGCATCACGGATGATGCCAATGCACACACGCCCTCTTTATCACTCAACGGGTGGTCTTAGATGTATTCCGTTGCCTTTGCGGCATGTTGGGGTCCTCTTGGGTTGCCTTGAGGCCATGTTGGGTCGTTACGGCCCTCCTGGGCTATCCCGGGGCTCTCTTAGACGGTTTTGGCCCTTCTTGGTTGGCCCGGCTTTGCGCTTTCTGGCTTCGGGAACAGTCTGGCGCGGAATCCCCGGAGCGCCCAGGAGCGCCCATCGCTAAAGAGTTGCGGGAAATTTGAGCTTCTTGCCCTGCAGAACCCTCAAACTCCAAATCCTACATTACATTTTTGAATTGACAAGAATTGTCTATGCTTTGGGGCACTCCTTTGCGTGCTGACGCTGACGGATTTCTCCACCTTGAGTTACCGTGGACCATTTTTGGCAATCTTGGCACCACCCATGTTTTACCTTGATGCCATGTAGAAGACATCTTGAAGCCTTCTTGGGCACCAAGGTGGGCTTTCGACTGTTTTGGGGCCCTCGTGAAGCCTTCTACGGGCATCGCGTAGTGTCTTGGAGCTCCCCACTTGGAGCCTTCGTGGGTCCAGGTGAGGCAAAACGAGGGCATTTGTGGTCAGTTGTCGCCGGAACGCGCGATAAGGCAGCACATCTTTGAAAAACACGCGCGCGCTAGTTTCAATGGTCGGGGGTTGACCCAGAGTCGTGCCTCATTCCGGGTGTGCCCCTGCATCTCGGGCGGGTTTCCAGGAGTGGCCGAGCGTCGTGCGAGCGAGGTGAGCATCATAATGGTGTCGTTGCTTGATGTGCCCGGTCGTTGGATCTAGCAAATTTTTGGCCGTCCGCGTCACGAATTACGCGCTAGCTTGGTGCGAATGCTCTGTGCGCACACTGGGTATACCCGTCGGTCGGAAGAAGCAGGCAGAAGCATGAAGTAGGAAGTCGTTGGAAGCAGATCGGGTCTCCGCCCGCCCCTTTAAGACGAAGGACAAAGGAAAAGCCACTCGATGCTTGAAGTAGGAAGGCGCCTGACGTAGATTGTAACCTGGGAGTCCAACAATGCCCGATCGGCGTGTGCAGATGTGCGCACCTCAGCTGCCCCCGACCGTGGCCGCCCCCCAGGCCCAACGCCTCGGGAGCCCCAGCTCGTGGGTTTGATCTTCGGGCTCACAGTCGGGGCGCTGAAGAAGGAACCTTTTTCGTTGGGGAGGGGCTCGGTGTTCCTTGATGATTTAACAGTTTGTCTGAGGTTATCCTGAGGTTTTCCATGGAAAATCTAAGTTTAACTTATGGGGATAAGGGGCCTCGTTCCGTATTTAGAGTTCCTTAGGTCAACGCCCCTGACTGTATGCGGATTCTGTGCTGGTCGCCCGCGTCGGCTCGGACCACGTGCTTGTCCCCTCCCAGCAGCATGGGTGCTCGGCGGCGGCAGCAGAGGTGAATCGCCGGGTCTGGAGCGCTGCGTTCATCTCGGGGGTCGAACTGATGGCTTGGCATCGCTCGGACGTGTGCATTTCTTTCTCGGCGAGGACCTTCGAGGAGCATCCTCGACCATCTGGCGAAAAAAGCACGCACGAAGCCGAAAAAAAAACACAGGGAATGGACGTCCGAGAGATGGCCAGATGGGCTATTGGACGACGTTTGAGAACGAATACGCATGATGCCTCCCCCGCGCCTTGGGCCATTCGCCCTCGTCGCAGTCGCCAGGTTACAACTCTCTGCTGAAACATCCGGCGGCACTTCTCTTCGCTTCTGTATTGAATGGTGTGTGTTACATGCCCACGCGCGTCCCAGTCACCTTCGCACACACACACACACACACCAACCCATTTACTGACCGGTGTGCGTAAGTTTGGCACGCACGCATGCCTGCGTATATACATGTAGGGCAGGCCAGCATGCATTCGCGCAACATGGTGCAAAGCAGTACACGGCAATCAACAACGCAGCACCGCACAACGCAGCAGCGCACAGCACAAAATGGCACATCACAGCACAGCACAGCGTACATGAGCACACGCGTATATATTTGCGCTTCAACCTAGAACTCCGACTCAGTGTGTTTTCACTCCATTGGTCCCAGAGTTCTTGACCCCGTCCCTGGGATGGACGTTTCGCTTTGGATAGTTGTTCTGATGGCCCCGCAGCCAGAAAACAGGTCTTGGAGGCCGAAGTTTAGGAACATCTATGGGATTCATAAAATCACGACGTCGAAGGCCTCGGAATTTAGTGGCATCCCAGTCGCCCAATCAGTTGCCTCGTCCTGCCATGCCAGCGCGTAGCCGGAAGTGCGGCGCAGGTCCTCTCGGTGGCCTCTCAGGCGTTCGCGGCAGCTGGCTCAGCGCGCCTCTGAGGGAAGAGAGCTGAAGAAAGGAGGAGAGAGGAGGACGACGTTTCGGTATTCTGATTGATTCGTCTATGGCTGAATCTTCAGCTTTGGAGTGGTGTCTCGATGTACTATTAACGACTGTCTTGGAGGATGGAACACAGAGCGGGTAGTGGGCAGGTAGCATTTGTGGTCGACGCATTGTTCGTAGTTGAAAGGAAACAAGAAAGACGAGAGGAGGAGGAAGGGAGGGTAAGGATGAAGATAAAGAGGAGGAAGGAAGTGGACGAGTAGGAGCAGGAGGGGGAGAAGGAGCAGCATGAGGAAAGGCACGGAGGAGAAGGGGGAGGAGAGGGGGGAGAAGGGAGTGAGAGGGAGAAGGGGACGCGAGAGAGGCCGCGGGAGAAGGAGCGGGATAAGGAGGATGGGGGGAGGATGGAGGGAGCCCGCTTTTCCTGGAGCGACACTTGGCGGATTGAGGGGGTGGGGGGGCAGGCGACCCGCGCTGACCACTTTGGGAGGGGCTCAGACTTCTCCGTATATTCCCGTGCGCCGAGGTGGTGGAGCCGTCCGACAGCGCGCAGGCGCACCCGCGGCGTACGCGGCTCTCTGGCCCGGGGCAGCCCGGGCAGCGACCTTTCGTCCGGGTGTCTCTCTGCTTCTCCCATCGCCTCCTCCCCTCACGCCTCTCCACCGCGCTGTAGGCGCGTGCCCTAGTTCGGAGTGTCGGAAGAATGCCACCACATCCACGTAGGGGCGACGCCAGCGCAGTCTGCAGTCGCCCCCGAGTGCAGAGCTGAACCGAGTCAAACTCTTCGTCCTCTCCTCATCCAAAATCGAGCTCTTCGTCTGCCTCGTCGTCCTCCTCCTCCAGGAGTGGGGGCGTGTGGCAATGACGAGGAGGGTGGGACCATAAACGCTCAGTCGAGGCAAGGGTTTTCCGCTCAGGTCCTCAAGCTCGGAGTTTTACGCTGAGCGTAGTCCGAACATCCTGCTGCATCCGCGGAACATGCGGCTCATCGCATTTGTGCACAAGCTGCGTTTGCCTATCGCAGGTCGGCTCGCGCGGTGTTCCCGGCCAGGCCTCCCTTGATTCGCTCAGCGGTCGAGGTCGAGTCAGGTGAAGTTCTGTGTTCGCGTTCCCTCCTCCTCCTCCTCCTCCTCCTCCTCCTCCTCCTCCTCCTCCTCGTCCAAAACAAGGTGCACGAGCTGCGGGGTGGAAGCTGCGACCTGGCCCAGCCCTCGAAGTCTGAGGCAGACGCGTGTGCGCTCCGCTCGGCCTTCGGCCGCGGTGCCGGCGCTGGATGCCGCTCTCTTGCACGAGCCCGTGAAGCATGGCAGGGCGCCTTGGCCGCAACGTGGCCCCCCAGTCGGCGTGTGCAGGTGCCGGCATCGGATCCGCCTCTCCCGCCATGTTCAGCCACGCGCAGAAGGGGGTGGGGGGAGGGGTAAGGGCTTCTTAGAAGCACCCCTGCTTCTTAGAAGGCGCGGGCTTTCCCTTTCCCTATAGATGTAAGGCCAGCGCCTTCAGAGAAGCAGCCTCCTTCTAAGAAGCCCTCCCCCCTCCCTCCACCCCCTGTGCGCGCGCCGCCAACACTCTCTTGAACGAGCCCGTGAAGCATGGCAAGGTCCCCTCGCCGCCATGTGACCCCCCAGTCGGCGTGTGCAGGTGCCGGCATCGGATCCGCCTCTCCCTTCATTCGAAGAAGAAACAGCCACATAAACATAAGTTGTTGGCGCTCCGCGCGGATTTCTTGGATCCGCGCCCGGGCCCCCCAGCGGCGCCTCGGGCGCCGCCCTTGGCGCGCTCCGCGCGCCGGGGAGGAGGGTCCAGCGCGGGCGCTTCGCGTATACCCACCAGCCTGTACAGAAGGAAATCGCCAGGCGAGTTGCCTTCATTAGGGAAGCGTAGAAGAGTGCAGTGTAACAAGCGCCTTGGAAGCGTTTTCTCGGAGCTCTCTTAAAGCCATCTTGGGGCTCTCTTGGGGTCCTCGCGAAGCCTCTTGGGGCACTCTTGAGGCCCTCTTGGGGCTCTCTTGGGGCTTCTTGGGGCCTTCTTGGGACTCGTTGGGGGGGTCTTGGGGCCATGTTGGCCCCCACGACTCAAACAAAAATGGAGGCTAATACATTCAGCCCCCCCCCCACCCCCCTGGGACGCTCAAAAATGGCGTCTTGAGGCCCTCTTGGGGCGCTCTTGCGGCCACCGGCCCTCGTGGGCCCCTCTTGGGGCGCTCTGAGGCCGTCTTGGGGCCATCCTGAGGCCTCAAGAGCCCATCGGAGGCGAAAAGGCGAGAAGGCAAACACCATTGTTGTTCCGTCGGTTGGGGTCCTTGGAGGGCTTGGAGGGTACTTGAAACTCTCGTGGGGCCGTCTTGAGGTCTCTCGGATGTTTGTCGGAGGCTATCGTGAGGCATCGTGAGGTATCTTGAGCAATATTGGGGACCATCGCGGGCTCTCTGAGACCATCTTGGAGCCATCTTCGGCCATCTTGGATGCTCTAACCCCTCCGCCCCCCCCCTCCCAGGCCCAGGGGAGGGGGTAGGGCGGGGGTTCAACACCCGAGTTTGAGCATGTTCAGCGGTCGCCTTTGGATGGACAGCTACTGGGAACCAAAACCGACACCATGTGCGCGAGGCTGGAACGAGGTGCGCCACGCGTACCAGTCGCGCCACGCGCGCCAGGCACCCCTGGGTCCCGAGCGTGCCAGGCACGGCCGGTGCGCCAGGTGCGTCAAGTGCTCCGCGTGCGCCAGGCGTGCCGCATACTCCAGCCGCGCCAGGTGCGCCACGTTCGGGGCACGTGCAGAGTGTTTCAGGTGCGCCTGAGCTCGTTACAGCACACATCGGGAAACATGTCGGTCCCCACCATGTTTGTCGAAAGCCAATGCCCATCATTGTGTCTGGTGGGCCTGCGCACAGCAGGCCATACGCCACCACTCCCGCCGTCCCTGTCAAAAACCATTTGGCAGTGATCGCGGGGTGGCCGCGCATGATCCAGATTTAGCCGCGAGGTGCATTTTGTAGTGTTTTCGGTTAGGGACGGTAGCCCTGCGCACAGCAGGCAAGATGCTGACACACCCGCCGTCCCTGTCAAAAACAATATTACCCCAGTGCGACCCTACCTAGGAGATGGAGCCCCTAGGAAAGCAGCATCCGTAGTAACGGTAAACGCCGTCCTCCTTCTTCTCATCGTCGTAGCTGCTTTTGCTTTTGCTTGTTGTTGCTTTTGCTTGGTGTTGCTTTTGCTCTGCCTTCGCACACACACGCATGTTTTTGCATTCGCTCACCGGGTGGGCTCTCTGATCGTACTGTTGCACATTGCTTGTGCTTTGCCTTTCCTTCGCCTTTGCTTTTGCTTTGCTTTGCTTTGCGTTGCTAGTGCTTTGATTTGCTGTTGTTGTTGTTGCTTTGCCTTTGCTTTGCTGCTATGCTATGCTATGCAATGCTATACTGCACTATGCTATGCTATGTCATGCTATGCTGCGCTATGCTATGCTACGCTAGGCTGCGCTATGTTATGCTAGGCTATGGTATGCTATGAGATGCTGCGCTATGCTATGCTATGATGTGCTATGCTGCGCTATGATATGCTATGTTATGCTATGCTATGCTGCGCTACGCTATGGTATGCTGGGCTATGGTATGATATTCTAAGCTAAGCTACAGCTACAGCTAAGCGACGCTAAGATGAAGCTAAGCTAAGCTAAGCTAAGATGAGATACGCAAAGCTAAGGTAAGGGGACGTAACTGGGGGAACCGCGGGGCGGATACTGGGGGAACCGCCCAGGGCGGTGTGCACTGCCTGGCCCCTTTAAGAAAGAGAGTAAGAACCCTTCTAGGCAGAGCCTAGGTAGGGAACAAAGTGCTCGCGGGCCTCACGAGCACGACCCAAGACTTGACCCCAACGTGTACGCTGTATTGTTTTTTGACCAGGATGTTTGGGGGGGCCGCATCGGGTTGGCCGCGCATGCTCCAAATGTGGAGGTAGAGTGAGGTTTTGCATGGCTTTTTTGACAGGGATGATGGGGTGGTGGGGGGGAGCATGGTTCTTGGTTGGCCGCCGGTCGCCTGGGGGAGGGGGTGTATCTTAATAGGGAACAGTGGTCAAGACACCATCAAAGATAGCAAGCCGTCTATCTCACTCCCACCCGCCCTCCCAACACATAAGTAACACCCGAGCCTGAGCATGTTCAGCGGTCGCCTTTGGATGGACAGCTACTGGGAACCGAAAGCGACATCATGTGCGCAACGCTGGGGCTAGATGCGCCACGCGTGCCAGGCGCGCCACGCGTGCCAGGCACGCCTGGGGCCCGAGCGTGCCAGGCACGGCCGGTGCGCCAGGTGTGCCAAGTGCTCCGCGTGCGCAAGGTGTGCCGCATATTCTAGCCGCGCCAGGCGCGCCACGTTCGGGGCACGTACAGATAGATTGTGTCAGGTGCGCTTGCGCACGTGACAGCACACATCGGGAAACAAGTCGGCCCCCACCATATTTGTCGAAAGCCAATGCCCATCATTGTGTCTGGTGGGCCTGCGCAAAGCACGCCATACGCCACCACCTCCGCCATCCCTGTCAAAAACCATTTGGCAGTGTTCGCGGGGTGGCCGCGAACGATCTAGATTTATCCGCGAGGTGCATTTTGTATTGTTTCCTGTTAGGAATGCTAGCCCTGCGCGCAGCAGGCAATATGCTGACACCCCCGCCGTCCCTACCAAAAACAATTCAAAGTGCTCGCGGGCCTCACTAGCATGACTCAAGACTTTGCCCCAAAATTTACGTTGTAGTGCGTTTTGACAGGTATGGTGTGGGGGGGCGCATCGGGTTGGCCGCGCATGCTCCAAATGTGGAGGCAGAGTGCGTTTTGTATTTTTGTTGACATTTTTGTTGACAGGGATCGTGGGGGGTGTGAGCATGGTGTCCTCATTGTTCCTGGTTGGCTGCTTGTCGCCTGGGGGAGGGTGTGTATAATAACAGGGAACAGTGATAACCCCATCCCCCGAGCAGGGGAAGGCTGGTTTTGGGCAGCGAAGACAAAGTTCGTTAAGCCACCTACATCCGCCCAGAGGGCCTGTGGGACTACTTCCGAGTTGGCGGTGGAGGATTCGCTTGCGTCAATGTGGATGATCTTCACCATGCGTGCCCTCGGAGGTCGAATGTTTGAGCTTGACCGGGTTACCCATGTGTGTGGGGGTGTCCCACGCCAGTCCGAATTGTCTTTGCTGTGCCTGACCTCCTTCACGGGAGGTCTTGCGGAGAGCGCGGAACCAGTTCTCGCTCTCGAGAAGCAGCGGCTTTGCGGATTCTTCAAGGCGCAGAATGTGTGTGTGTGTGTGTGTGTTCGTGGCACGAGTCGCAGGGGCGCGGTGCTTTCGTTTGTTTCGGGCATTATCTGGGGCTGCTTCGCCATTGCCGCGCGCTGATTCGTGTCCGCCGCAGTGTCGGAGGAGTCCGGTGACTTGACGGTGTCATGGTTATGCCCGTATAAACGATGGCTAAGTATGCCTAGTTCTCCTCCTCCCTCATCAGCTTCTTCCCTCGCTCCCCCTCCTGCTATTCCTTAATCCTCTGGGTGCCCTCCTCTGCACGTCCCCCCCCCTGCTCCTTGACATACCTGGAGGGCGTATACATGCCAGGAGGGCGCACACACCACTGCTGAGGCCAGGATAGGCCAGGCTTTGGGAAGCGGGTATGGATAGATCTCGTCGTCCTAGGTATTTTTCCTCTGCTCGTTCCTCTCCCTGCCCCTCCCTTTCTCACCACTGTTCCTTTCGCCTCCTCTCCCCATCCTGCCTCCCTCCCCCTCCTGGCCCCGCGGCCCGATGGGGGCCTTCCCTCCTGCAGGTGCTCCGCTCTCAAGATCTCTTGGGCGCTTCCTCGGCCCAGCGCCGTCGCAGGGATGGCCGCGTGTGCCGCGAGGCTGCTCGGACAGCCTGCTGCTTCGGAGCTTGACAGCGTCCCCAGTGTTCCCGTTTCGCTCCGTTCCGCTGCTTCCCCTCTTTGCCCCGTGCCCTCTCCCTCCCCTCTCCTGCCCGTCTCCGACTGCGCATCCGCATAACACGAGGGGTCTTGTTGCTGGAGTTCCACGTCGGCTATGACACGCGCCCACAGAAAGAGAACACATCAGCGCAATGGGAAGAGATGAGAGGGAGGGAAAGGAGGATGTCAGATGAGGCGCGAGCGCACCTTGCTTGCCCCCCTCCCCTCCCCTCCCCGTCGAATGGCCTCTGCCCCGCCCCCGTCCCGACGCAGAGGAGCTTCTCCGCCGCCTGCGGGCCCACCGCGTGGACGCGGCGGTGGTGCTCGCAGACGATGGCGCCGGGGGGAAGAGATGAGAGGGAGGGAAAGGAGGATGTCAGATGAGGCGCGAGCGCACCTTGCTTGCCCCCCTCCCCTCCCCTCCCCGTCGAATGGCCTCTGCCCCGCCCCCGTCCCGACGCAGAGGAGCTTCTCCGCCGCCTGCGGGCCCACCGCGTGGACGCGGCGGTGGTGCTCGCAGACGATGGCGCCGGGGGACCCACGACGACGAGGAGGAAGAGGAGGACGAGGACGAGGATGAGGAGGAGAAGTCGATGACAACGCGGACAGGGAGGACGAGGGCGAGGGCACGACGAAGGCGAGGACGAGGAAGACGACGACGACGATGTGGACGTGGGTGACGGCAAGGGGCAGGAGGAGGAGGAGCA
>CAUYUJ010007892.1:0-57500 GCA_963575745.1 Prorocentrum cordatum
AGGAGGCCACGGTTCCCCATCCCCGGTGCGCGGCCGATGAAAGGTTCCGGCAAGGAAGGCTGGGGTGAAAATCTGTGTCGGACACGGCGCGGGTGCCCTGTGCCGCTGCTGAGCCCCTGCCCTCGCGAGTGCCGCCGTCAACGTGCACCAAGAGGTTCGCCTCTGGCGATACATCGGCACGCTTGGGGAACAGATTGTCGCCCACAACTTGCGTTCGCCCAGCGTGTAGCGGAGGGGATGACATGTAATATTGCCCAACTTCCTCGCTTGGCAAACCACATCTTTAGCGATGCCCCGAGAGGGTTCAAACACCTGCCGAGCATGGCGAAGTTGTTTCCCGTGCTCCTCCTCCTCCTCCTCCTCCTCCTCCTCCTCCTCCTCTTCCTCTTCCTCTTCCTCCTCCTCCTCATCCTCCTCCTCCTCCTCCTCATCGCTCTCATAATCCTCCTCCTTCTCCTCCTCCTCCTCCTCTAAAGCTCCTCATCCATCACATCTCCTCCACCTCCTCCTCCAAGACTCCTCATCATCCAGCGGGAGAAGAGGAGGACGGGGCCCTCCCCCGTGGCGTTTCGGGGGTCCCTCCCTCCTTCTCCCCGGCTTCCTCCCCTCACCATCACCCGCCCCCTGCTGGTGCCGAAACACCCTCCCCGCCTACATGCCTCCCTCCTCCTCCTCACCACCACCACAACAAAAAAACCCAAGACTCCAGGCTCTCTCTCTCTCTCTCTCTCTCTCTCTTTCCTTATCCATCTCCCTCCCTCGTTGCCCTTGTCCCTCGCTCTCCATCCGTTCCCTTCCCCCTCCTGTCACACCGTAGAGATTTGCAACATTCTCAGAATTAGGGGCCCGAGCGGACCTTCCGTCTCTCCCCTGCGCGCGCGAGGCTGTGAACGGAGGGGCCGGCTTCTATGGGGGCGCTGCCTGCGGGCACAACGCCTGGGCGCAGGAAGGACACGGGGGCCGTGCGCTGAGGCACTGCGTGGGGGGAAACGGGGGAAGCATAGACTCTCGCCATCGCTCGGACGTCCATTCCCTGTGTTTTTGTTCGGTTTCGTGCGTGGCTTTTGTCGCCAAACGATCAAGGATGCTCATCGATGGTCCTCGCCGAACGAAAAATGCACACGTCCAAGCGATGCCAAGGACTTAGAGGGCAGAAAAGCCACCCGGATAACAACAACCCCGACACGTGAAGCTGTGTAGTAACGAACGCACCCAAAGGAATAATCAAACAGGGCAGGGCTGTGTAGTACAGTCAACTGGTATAGTAAGGATGCGCGATAACGATGCAAGTGCCTTGGACGCCCATTTCGAAGCTTTCCGAGCGGGGCGCGGCCAGCGAAACCGGCGAAGGATGGACCGAGGAGGCAAGGATGCAAGGGTGCCCTCGGGAAGGTTGCCCATCCTTACTATGAGGGTTGACTGTAAACGCCCGGGGCCGTTTAATAAAAGCCAAGTGTCCGGCCTGGGTGGTTATTCCTCCCTTGAAGCACATGAGGGCAGCACCTGGATGCATCACGTGGAGGCAGTGCCGGGTGGCAGCATATGGAGGGCAACGCATGGGGGTGGGGAGGGGGGGGGGGGGCAGCACACCCTGAGGCACCCTGAGGCAGCACATGGGGCAAACAGAAGTGGCAGCGAATGGGTTGGGCCTCGAACCTGGAAGTACAGCGGAGGCCAGTCCACAAGAAATCCTCCACAAGAAACCCAACCCTGAGACCCCAAGGCGTCCACTGCTTTTTGGTGTGAGAACCTCGCGCTCTATATCGCAAAACCATCGAAGCCCAAGAAACCCAGGGCACCCTGGAGGGAAGCAGGGTGTTTCTTGGCATGGGTCTCGACTGCAAAGCCTTCGCATGCCGATGACTCCTCCACCGTACCTGCAAGTGAAGGGTGCTGCGCAGGATTCGATTTGGCTGACCGTGATTACTCCCTTCTCCCGCGTGCGTGCATGGCTGTGCGAGCAGCCTGAACCACGCTCGGGATCGATGAAAGGCCGAACCGCTCGCAGGTAACGCCACTCATCGTGCTGATCTGCATAACCCATCTTCCCCACCATTGAGAAATTTGCTTCATCCATGAGCTCGTGAATACCTCTTGCAATGTTGGTTCGCCCCCCTCCCTTTAACCCCCCTTCTCTGCTTCCCTATGTCCCCCAAGGCCAGCAACACACTGCCAGACGGATCCTCTTGAAAAAACAATCGCAGCCCAGCACGTCGAGCGACAAGCGGAGGATCGGCTGCTTGTTTTGGTATCTGGAGGGCATCTGTGATCGATTATTGGATTCCCCCGATTTCTCCTGGAACGCATTCCGACCACAACTTCGAAGCGAATCCAGCCATGGCGGCGAGGGCGCCCCCCGAGGCCAAGAAGAGGCCACAACATCCAAGCTCCATTCTTGAGGTCCTCGATGGCGCGGCACCCAAGACACAGACTGCTCACCTCATGCTCAAACTCGACCTCCTCCTTCTCGACCTCGGCCGCTCCTCTTCATGCTTCTACTGCTCCGCCTCCTCCTCCTCCTCCTCTTCCTCCTCTTTCTCAGCCTCCACACACCCCTACCCCTCCTACTGTTCCTCCGATCCCCTCAAAAATCTCTCTGCCCTGTCCAGGGAACCGCCTCGAAGAGAATCTCGAGGGGAATCCAGCCGCGGTGACGAGAACGCCCCCCGGAGGTCCAGCAAAAAATCGAAGGCCCTCCTCCTCCTCCTCCTCCTCCTCCTCCTCCTCCTCCCCCTCCTCCTCCTCCTCCTCCTCCTCCTCCTCCTCCTCCTCCTCCTCCTAACCTCGATGCTGGACCTTCCGTGGAGCCCACTGGGACCTCCTGGGACGCCACGGAGCGCGGGGCCGCGGCGGGAGAGGGCGGCCCGGGCCCCGATGCCCTGATCTTGTCCGCTGCAAGGCCCGTGGAGGAGGAGGAGGAGGAGGAGGAGGAGGAGGAGGAGGAGGAGGAGGAGGAGGGGGAGAGGAGGGGAGGAGAGGAGGAGGGGAGGAGGAGCAGGAGGGAGGAGGAGGAGGAGGAGGAGGAGGAGGAGGAGCTCTCCATAACTCCCTGGGGTGCCGTTCTGAAACGGGCCCAGGGACACACAGATGTACAGACACAACTCACAAGGTTCCCCTTCTCTTCCCACATTTCCTGGGCTGTCGTCTTCCCCACCACTTCCCATGCTTTCCAATGGTTTCCGGGGAGTCGCCGATCAATTGTGTCTGTGTGTTTTCGATTCCCCTCCTGAATTCTCTCGTCCTGGATCGCTGCTCGCCCTGAAGCCCGAGGACGGCCTGCGGAGACCGAAAACTGCACAAGCAGTGCCGCCATGATTGTTGGCAGTATGCTGGGGGTCTGCGGGCCTCCTGGGGACATCCGGGACTGTCGTCGGAAGCCCGTGAAAGCGAGAACGAGGCATCTACAAGACGCAAAACGATCTTAGCCTGTTCGGAACCTCCTGGGGGGCATATTGGAGCCCTCCTGGGGCGCCATGGAAGCCTCTTGGGCCCCTCTGAAGGAAGCGGGTCCTGGACCCCGGGGACAGTGCTTAACCAAGGGAAGCAATTATCGATCCCTCCGTCGTTATCCGTAGCACTCAAAGCGATTAACCCCACCAGCCATAGGGCCTGAGCGGTTTAGCGCTTCCTCTTCCAGCCCCCCTTCTTCCCCTTCGGGGATGGGTTTGCCCCTCCCCTCACCCCCTCCCCTGGACCTGGACGGGGCGTTTCGCGAGGCGTGGGAGCGTGCAAGACGGCGCTGAAAAAAGGACTCACGGAAACTTTAGAGGGAAATCCGAAGAGACTCCGAGAGGCATCCAGAAGGCCTTTGGCCATTCTGCTCGCCCCCTTCCTTCTCCATCATCTCTGTTCCATACAAATGATCGTGCCCTGTCGCGCCCCGAGACGTGTCGGTAGGGCGGGCCAGGCGTCTCGCCTGAGACTTCTTCACCACGTATGGCCCTTCTGCGGAGACTTTGCAAGAGTTTCACAGATGGATGGCGGGACGTTTTCGAGTGTGCCTCTCGTTTCTGCGCCGCACACACTCGTCTTAAACATGTGTGAGGGTTTCACGGATGGAGGGCGGGCGTTTTTTCTCCAAAAAGGCTTGCCCTATAGGAATTCTACCTCGAGCACTACTAGTTGGTCCGTTGCCCCCCCATAATTCCTGTGCCCCCCAAATTCCTATGGTCTTGCTTGCTTGCTCTTGCGTGCTTGCTCTGCTTCTCTAATGCTTGCTTGCTCGCCCCGAAACCTACCCCGTGCTTCCTAATGCGTGCTTGCTCTTGCATGCTTGCTCTCGCTTGCTTGCTCTTGCTTGCCCTTGCTTGCTCGCACTTGATCGCTGGCTCTTGCTTGCTTGTTCTTGCTCGCTTGTGCGTGCTTGCTTCCGTTTGCTTGCTTGCGCTTGCTTGATGTTGCTCCTCCCGTTCTCCTCCCGTCCTGCTCCCGTCCTCCTTTCGTCCTCCTCCCATCCTCCTCTCGTCCTCCTCCTGTCTTCCTATCTATTTGGAGTCAACGCTGGCTGATATCAAAATGTAAGTCTCGCCTTAGCGCCGCGCACACTCGTGTGAAGAGTTTACATCAGTTTCAATGCTTTTGCGACTGACGTCCCAGAAATTGCGTTTTGGCACGATGTAGGACTGTCAGGGCGCAATAGTTGCGTTGATTCATAAAGTGAGCCCAGACATGGTTGGAGGGGCCCTGGAACACACAAATAGTTAGATATACTCGAATAACAGGATTCCCCATAGCTTCCCAGATTTTCTGGGTTTTTGTCTTCCCCCCCACTTCCCATATTTTCCCATATTTTCTGGTGGAATCCACGATTCATTGTGCCTGTGTGTTTTTTCTCCCCTCCGGAATGGTACGGGTGCCCGTCTCGTAGAACTCGACCGAAAACCCCCTCGAACCCAGAACCCTCGGACCTCGGCCCCCCCCCCCCCCCCCGTCCAGCAGGTGTCGCGTCGTGACGACACCTGCGCGGGTCTCTGACACCGCGGGGATCGTTCAGCCTTGAACGATCGGCCGTTTCCGGAAGGTCATCGACCGACTCTGGGTCAGAAGAAGAAGGCGGAGGAGGAGGAGGAGGAGGAGAAGGATGCAGAGGGGCCGGCGGCGTTCAACGTTGAAGGCCGGCGGCGGGGTCGCCGCCGGTCGACACGGCGCGAACCTGCCGGGTCCCCAGCTGCGACGCGCGGCCAGCCTCGTGTCACGGATGCTCGAACATACCCCCAAAAGGGTCAAAAAATACTCAAACATACCCCAAAAGGGTCAAAAAATATTCAAAAAATAGTTCCCAGACTATGTTTGGACTATTTTTTGTTATTTTGGGGTATTATTAATTTTTCATCGAAAATCCCCCTGTAGGGGGACAGGCCCGACTTAAGCCTACGCAAACCCCCTCGGATCTTTGCGTACACACAGGGCAACGAGATCTATGCACGTCCACTGCCGCTGGCCAGGGCCACTCTCGGCCCAGGAGCGGTGCACACGCCTCCTGGTTTGGCCGGGGAGGCATCTACAGCGCACAGTTTCGAAACCCACGGGAATTCGCGCACACGGGGCAACGAGGTCCCACCGCCGCTGGCCAGGCGTATCCTCTGCACAAGAGCGGTGTATAGCAGGAACTCGACCACAAGAAAAACCTTCCAAAAGAGACCCGACCCTGAGACCCCAGGACGTCCGTGGACGCTTGGTGTGGGAACGGCACGCTTTCCATCGCAAAACCATTGAAACCCAAGAAACCTAAGAAACCCAAGGCACCCTGGAGGCAAGCAGGGTGCTTCTTGGCATGGGCTTCCACCGTCCACGCCTCCTGGCTTGGCCAGGGAGGCATATGCAGCGCTCCCGGGTCCAGGATGGGCCTGGCCAGCGGCGGTGGATATGTAATATGTATATAGAGGCCTCCTAGATGGTGTCGGAGTAGATGGGGTCGGTGGATGACGCCGCATCGCGGATACATCGTGGACGTCAGCGATGCATCGGCGACGCCGGCGTGAAGCAGATCGGGCTCCACAGCGAGCGGCGTCGCCGATGCATCGGCGATGCGGCGCGAGCCTCCGAACCCATCTGCTCTGACCCCATCTGGGAGGCCTGGAATGTGTAGACCTCGTCGCCCGAGCACGGGGGGGCCAGTCCACAAGAAACCTTCCACAAGAAACCCAACCCTGAAAACCCAGGACGCCCATCGATTCTTGGTGCGGGAACGCCACGCCTCCCATCGCAAACGTCGTCGAAACCCAGGAAACCCAGGGCACCCTGGAGGCGAGCAGGGTGCTTCTTGGCATGGGTCTCCACTGTAGACCTCGTCGCCCGAAGACTGTAGACCCTCGAGAGGGGGAGGAGGAGGAGGAGGAGGAGGAGGAGGAGGAGGAGGAGGAGGAGGAGGAGGAGGAGGGAGGAGGAGGAGGAGGAGTGAGGAGGAGGAGGGGGGGGAGGAGGAGGAGGAGGAGGAGGAGGAGGAGGAGGAGGAGGAGCGGTAGGAGGGGGAGGAGGAGGAGAGAGGAGGAGGAGGGAGGGGAGGAGGAGAGAGAAGGAGGGGGAGGAGGAGGAGGAGGAGGAAAGGAGGAGGGAGGAGGAGGAGGAGAAGGAGGAGGAGGAGGAGGAGGAGGAGGAGGAGGAGGAGGAGGAGGAGGACGAGGAGGGAGGAGGAGGAGGAGGAGGAGCACCTCGTCGCCTTGTCACACTGCCACGGGGTGAGCTCGGGCGCGGCGCGCGGCGGCGCCCGCCTGGGTAGCCGCCGGGCGGCGGCCGCGGGGCCGGCGGGGTCGTGGCGCGCAGGACCGCGAGGCGCGCCTGGGCCGGGCCCCCTCTCGTGTGGCATCTACGATCCCAGTCAGATCAGGGCGCAGCAGGTCTGGCACAGAAGGGGGAGAAGATGAGGAGGAGGAGGAGGAGGAGGAGGAGGAGGAGGAGGAGGAGGAGGAGAATGAGAGGGGGGGGGACAAAGATAGGAGGAGGAGGAGGAAAAAGAGGAGGGGGAGAAAGAGGAGGAGGAGGAGGGGGGGAGGAGGAGGAGAGGAGGAGGAGGAGGAGGAGGAGGAGGAGGAGGAGAAGGAGGAGGAGGAGGAGGATGAGGAGAATAATGAGGAGGGGGAGAAAGAGGAGGAGGAGGAGGAGGAGGAGGAGGAGGAGGAGGAGAAAGAGGAGGGGGAGAAAGAGGAGGGGGAGAAAGAGGAGGATGAGGATGAGGAGGAGCAGAGGCGAGCTCTGCAGGCTCGCGCGGGTGTCACAGCGGCTGGGCCCCCTCCCCCATGCCTCCTGACAAGCCCCGAGCTCATGTTGGGCTAGCCTTCATGGGAGCCCCTGTGGACCTCCGCGGCCCTGTTGAAAAACAAATAGTGATTTCGACCGGACTTTTCGTCCAGATTTCGACCTCCCCACTTCTTCACCCTCTCGTCCAAAGTTTGCCCAAATCTCGTTCGAATGTCGAACACATCCGACGAAATCCACACGAAGTCCTCACAACCGCAAGGAATTCTGGAACCCTGTGAGGCTCCCATGAAGGACCACACAAGGGCCAGGCCCCCCCCCCGGAACCTCCTAAGCCGCCTCGAGCTTATCCTTATCCCTAAGATTGCCAAGGCCGAAGGCGATGGCATTCTCAAGGATGCGCCTTCAGAATCTGAAGGAATGTTTGAGATCGGCGCCAGCATCAGGCGATGCCAACCACAGGGGTAAGGATTATGCTTCAGGCTGGCAATATTGCCTCGTCGTCGTACCAGCGGGACATACAAAACAAGCAGCTAGCAACTGCGGGCTAGTAGCGTCAGCTTGTGGGGCGCGTGTTTAGAACAAACAGTTCCCCTGCTCGGGCGAATCGCGGGGTGGCGCCCGCCAGATTGAAGATCAGCGGGGCGGCGTCGGTTCTTAGCGCCGACACCCTGCCGCTAACGAGGGGCAAAGGGGGGGGGTGGAGGCAAGGGCGAGCCAGGGCGCCGCATTTTCTGTCGAACCGATGCGGGCCTGCAGGCAAAGGCTGGCTGGACGAAAGTGGGGCGCAGCTGAGAGGGGAATTGCCAAGCAGCTCACGTCGCCGAATTTCCAAGCGCCTCCTGGCGCCGAAAGCGGCCATGGGGAGCCCCGGAGCCCAAGGTAGCCCCATGGGCTGCCCAAGAGCCTCGGAGCCCAAGGTAGCCCCCCTGGGGCTTCGGCCATGGAGCGTCGCCCCGCCGATCGCCCCTCAGACCCCACCAACCCACCCTAGAGCCCTATAACACCTTCTCTTCTTCCTCCTCCTCCTCCTCCTCCTCCTCCTCGGAAGAGGTGGAGGACGGTGGGAGGTACAAGGGGGGGGGGGGGGAGGAAGAGGCTTTTCCTCCCTCCCACCCCCCGTACCCGTAGCTCGGTAATCTTGGAGGGCCAGCGAGTCCGCAGAATGCATCGGACGCTGCAGCCGTTCTGGAGCACTCTGGAGCACTCCGAAATGCTCCTGCAACGAGGTGTCCGTGCCACGGAACCGCCAGCCTGTCCTTCCTCCTCCCTCCTCCGTCCTGCTCCTCCCGCTGCTCCTCGTCTCCTCCTCCTTCCCCCCCTGTGAGGGCACCCCCACACACTGTAGTGGGGTCGCACAGTGCATGAACATGTGGCGAGGCGTCGGCGTCATCGCACTCTAGAATTAGGTCGGGCATGTCCCCCTACAATGCATGGGCTCCAAGCGCCTCCTGCGACGCCCCCCATGGGCTGCCCAAGGACTGGCTCTTCGGCGGGGCGACCGAAACCAGCTGCGCGCAGCAGGCTTTGCAACCCCCCCTTTCCTTCCCCAGCCCTTCGTCTGGCCCGAGCAAGGCGGGTAGTCCTCCTCCCCCCCCTCCGTCGTCGTCGTCGTCGTCGTCGTCGTCGTCCCCGCCGTCCCACCTCTCGCCTGCGCCCTGCCGGCGCCTCCTAGCGCGCGTGATGGAACAAAAATATCGCGCCCCGCGGGGTCTATTCATCAGCCCCGGGTGGGGTGGGGGGGTGGCCTTTTGTTAATCACAAGCTGACAGTAGTGATGGAGGACGAGAACTTCATCAACATGTTTGCTTGGAGGTCTGCGCGGAATCCAACAAACAGAAATATGCCGTTTTTGTTCTTCGACGGTGCTGCGGAGGCGAACGGGACATGCTACACGAGGAGGCATGCAGCGGGACGTGCCAGCACTGTGCGTCCCCCGTGGAGGCGAGCGTCCGCCCGGGAGCACGCAGCACACGCCAGCTCGGCGCGGCGTGGTCCAGGCAGCATGGCCAGACCACGCCCGCCGCGGCCCTTGTGCTGCAGGGTGTGTCGGTGTGTGCGCCGCCCCGTGGAAGCGACGCCCACACGGTACAAGTATGGCTGCGGCCGACGGGTCTCCCGACCGATGCTCCTCCTCCTCCCGGGCTCGAGAAGGATCCAGGCTCGAAGGTCCGATCGAGGGCCCCAAAGTTGCTTCGGCCCTCCCTGGGCGTGGGCCTCCGCGGGGCTCCTCGTCGCCACGGCCGGGGTCCCCTTTTGAAATCCTGGCCAAAACGCATCCCGAGATGTGCCTCGGGTTGGGTTGATCCCGAACCCGAAAGCCCTCGCGTCGCGAGAAAATCACGACGGATAAGGTTTGACGTGTTCCGTCTTCTGGGGGCCATTGCGCAGAGCCCGATGGGATGACAAGGAGCGCGATCCTTGGTGAACGCCACACTTCCGCGGGCACACGCGCTCCATGAACCATAAGAGTGTTTCGAGGCAGCACTGACGAATGTTACATGGAGAGGAGACAGACAGATGGACGACGAAGAGCAAGAGAAGGAAGCAAGTCAAGAGAGCAGGAATCCAGGTCTAGTTTGGGTCTCCTCTAGGCCCGCAACTACGCTGGACCTCCCAGGAACCCTCGCAAATGGTGGCGGGCACGCAGTTGGAAGCCACCCGGGTGGCGACATGAGACGTCTAGGTTTTGTCCCTTTAGCCCCGCGCTCTGCTGGGCCTCCCAGGAGCCCATGAAAGCGGCGAGGCTGCGACGGCTGCGCAATTGACAGCCACGAGGGAGGCCAGGTCAAGACTGGGCCCCCTTGGCCCCGCACCTCGCTGGACCTCAAAGCTAAACATAACAGCTCACGATGGAGTTGGGAGCCTTTAACCTCCACCTCCCTCTCCTCCTCCATCTCCTCCTTCTCCTGCTTATCTGCCTCCCCTTCTCCTACACCTCTACCCCCGCCACCTGCTCCGCATCCTTCTCCCCCTCCCCCTCCTCCTCCTCCTCCTCCTCCTTCTCCTCCTCCTCCTCCTCCTCCTCCTCCTCCTCCTCCTCCTCCTCCTACTCTCCTCTCTCCCCTGACTCTGTCCGGAGAGTCTCCCGCCATCTCAACGTATCGCTTTTACACGCTAAATGTCATTGATTGTTTTTCCTGTGTGATTTTGCAATTCCGTTCGTTTCCCGTTCTTTCAAGCAGGTGCTCCCGCTGCAACGCCGCCCTCATTTCCGCGCTTCGGTCATTCGAAATCGTGATTCCGCTGCAGCGTTGGCCTCGTTCCCGCTGGTCTCCCTGAGCTCCCGGTGCTCCGGGGAGCCCAGGGAGACTTCGAAAGTGGGCTTGGGAACGCGGGGCAGCCGGGGGGGCTTGAAAAATTACAGCACCCCTACCGGACGGCACTTGGCATTCGAAAGCGCTCACATCGGGCAAGCACTGTTGCGGAGGTCATGCAGACGGCATTCCGGACAGGCCCTGTGCTCTCGTAGACGGGCCACTTACCCTCCAAGTCATCTGGTGCCATGCCACGGCATGCAATGCGATGCTGTGTTGTGCACCGCTGTGCGATGCCATGCTTTGTGATGCTATGCTTCGTGATGCACTGCTTCAGTACGCAATGCCACGCCATGCAATGACATGTTATGATCGGCCATGCCCTCTACGCCATGCTTTTCCATCCATCGCGTACCCTCTCGGGATCATTGCCCTGTTCGACACCCGGCCGTGCTACGCCGTGGAAAAGGATGGGAGAGGGAGGGGTAGGACGTAAGATTTGACGCTAGCGCACCTAGCCTGTCCAGCTCCCCTCCTCCTCAACCTCCAGCTCCCTCAACCTCCTGCTCCTCCTCCTCCTCCTCCTCCTCCTCCTCCTCCCCCTCCTCCTCCTCCTCCAACTCCGCCTCCTCAATCTCCTCCTCCTCCTCGTCGTCGTCCTCCTCCTCCTCCTCCTCTTCCTCCTCCGCCTCCTCCTCCTCCTCATCCTCCTCCCCCTCCACATCCTCCTCCTCGTCCTCCTCCTCCTCCTCCTCCTCCTCCTCCTCCTCCTCCTCCTCCTCCTCCTCCTCCTCCTCCTCCTCCTCCTCCTCCTCCTCCTCCTCCTCATCCTCCTCCTCCTCCTCCTCCTCCTCCTCCTCCTCCTCCTCCTCGTCGTCCTCCTCTTCCTACACAATCACACAATATGAATACTACTCTCCTCTCTCCCCTAATGACGTCCGGAAGATGTTCGGCCCCCCTTCCGCGTATTTTTACACACAAGATTCCCGGGAATGCGGTTTTGGCTTCGGCTTGGTTTCAAGATGTTGCTCCCGCCAAAGCGCTGGCCTCATTTTCGGGCTCCCGCTCGTTCCGAATCGTGTTCCCGCTGCAGCGCTGGCCTCATGCCTCGTGTACGCGTTTCGGCTCGTTCCGAATCGTGCTCCCGCTGCAGCGCTGGCGTCATTATTTCCAATGCCATGCCACGGCATGCAATGCAATGCTATGTGGTGTTCCGCTGTGCGATGCCGTGCCTTCAGCTGCAATGCTAACGCATGTGGTGTTTGACTACGCAGTACCACGCCTTGCTATGCCATGCTACGCTTTGATATTCATCGCCATGCTATGCCATGATCTGTTCTGTGCCGCTGTGCGATGTCATTATTTGCGTTGCAATGCTTTGTGATGCAATCCATCACTGCGCAACGCCACGCCATGCTATGACATACCACGCTCTGCCGTGCTCTTCTGCGCCCTGCTATACCGTGCTCTAGGATGCATCGCGTACCCTCTCGGCATCATTGCCCTGCTCGACATCTGGCTGTGCGAATACACAGGAGATCTACGCTGTGGTAGGGGATGGGAGGGAGGGGTAGGACGTCAGATATGACGCGAGCGCGCCCAGCTTGGCCTCGCCCCTCCCTCTCCTCCATCCCCCTCCTCCATCCCCCTCCTCCACCCACCTCCTCCTCCTCCTGCTCGCCCCCGCGCCGCCCCCCCGCCGCCCCTCGCCGCACGCCCGCCGGCGCCTTCTCCAGGCGAGGGGTCTGGTCCACCGCCCCGGGCAGCGCGTGCTGCGGGCCGCCAATGGACACCAGCGGGGGCAGCCTGTGGCACCCCGACGGGGCATGGAGCGGCGGACGAGCGCAGGGCCCGGGAGGGAGAGGAGAAGGAGGAGGAGGAGGAGGAGGAGGAGGAGAAGGAGGAGGAGGAGGAGGGGGAGGAGGGGAGGAGGAGGAGGAGGAGGAGGAGGAGGAGGAGGAGGAAAGGAGGAGGAAGGAGGAGGAGGAGGAGGGGAGGAGAAGGGGAGGAGGGGGAGGAGGGGGAGGAGGGAGGAGGAGGAGAGGAGGAGGAGGGGGGGAGGAGGGGAGGAGGAGGGGGGAGGAGGAGGAGGAGGAGGAGGAGGAGAGGAGGAGGAGGAGGAGGAGGGGAGGAGGAGGAGGAGGAGGAGGAGGGAGGAGGAGGAGGAGGAGGAGGAGGAGGAGGAGGAGGAGGAGGAGGAGGAGGAGGAGGAGGAGGAGGAGGAGGAGGGAGGAGGAGGATGCAGGGTGCAGGCTACCAAGAGTACGCCAGCTGGACTGACATACCTCAGCACAAACAAGGACAGGGAAAAACGGCCACACCAGGAAACGCGAGGGGCCCCAGGACCACACACGCCAGGGACCTGGGGGCCCAGACCAAAAAACAGCCTACGGCGGGGGCTCGGGGTCCCCTCCTCGCTGACGTGGCTCGAGCCCACGGCTGATCCTGTCGATCGCCCTGAGCTGGTTCCTCCGAGTGCTGAGGTTGTCAGAGAGGCCTACACACTCACGCTTCAGCTTCCTGAGACTATTAACCTGCAACACTGAACAATGCCCTGCACAACGACGGCAGCAATACATTGAATTAACACGGAACACATCGTGCCCTAGAGCCCCACACTCCAGGATGAGGGGGTCCACATCCTCCCTAGAGGCCCCGTCGAGCACAGGTGGCTGGGAGGGGCCTCCTTCGGCCTCCTCGGGGGCTCCTTGGGGCTCTAAGGCGGCAGCGGCATCGAGGGCAGCGGCCACGCGCGCATCACTCACTGGCATCTCCCACACGTCGAGGGACGTCCTGAAGAACTCATTTGTGAGGGCCTGGGTGATCTTGCTGGGCACACACTTCCGACCCCCACCCACACGCAGATTGTCGAAGGATGCAGGCGTGCGGGCTGAGGCCCCGCACCTTCTACACTTGAAAACGCCCGTCTTGACGTTCTTGTACAATACATGATCATCCGCTTTTTGAAAGAGCACAGGCGCACGAATCTCAACTGGACGGGGCCCTGGAAACACATCTCGTCCGTACTTCTGAGACTCCACCACCCTCTGGATTCCCCAGGACACATACTGAAGAACCAGTCGGTGCTCTTTCAGGGCGGACGCCACGCTCTCAGTCGTCACCTTTGCGACAGCATGTTGAGCAGCGCCAACTCTTGCGAAAAAGTCCGCCCAGGCATTGCCGAGCCAATCTTGAATTTCCGTAGTACCAGCCCCGCTCGACACCACAGCTTCGATGTCTCGATGCGCAGGGGTCCACTGGAATGCTGGAGGCGGCAGCTTCTTGTCCCGCCTCTCAGCTGCAATAAAAATATCTCGCCACACACGTGCATGCTGCTTTCGGCCGTGCTGAAGTTCGTCCATCCAAGCATTCCCCTCCTCCACCAAAGAGAGTAAATCGCTCACGAAAACCTCGTGGTTTGGATGAACAACCAGCCCCATACGTATAGCATATCTTTCAGCACGACCGACTGTCTGGATTAGATACGGCAATGGGCCGAAAATCGCCCGCTTCGGCAAGAAAGTGTCGGGGTCCAACTGGCATAGGCCCCAGCCACACCTCCTGGTTTCTGGCACATTCGACCCGAACCCCGAACCGTCCGTGTACGACTTTGGCCCCCATTGCCCTTCGGTATCGCCCCAGTACAAAACTTCAGAACTCACAGAATCTCTCGGAGGTAGCCCGACAGGAAGCTCAGGGATCCCATAGACAGGGTATGTGTAGTCCCATTCGGGACGACCTGCCCCGACTCCAGAATTCACCAGGCGATCTCGCACTTCGACGAGCTGTTCAGGCAGGGCAGCAAATTCATCATCGGGGTCGCCCTCCAAGAGAGCAGGGCAGTCGTACAGAATGTGTCCCCAGCATTCGTTGATCTGGCGACCACAAGCTGCGCAGGGACGGAATCGGCCTCCAGCCTTCAAATCCAGCCTGGCAGGTATAGGGATACCGTCGGCCCAGTGTGCCTGAATCGCTCCAAGACGCTTCACGCATCGAATCCCTTTTATCGCATACCTGAGGGCCCTGTGCCAGACTGGAATAGCTACTCCGTCACCCACAGTATAAAGATGCCGCAAGAGGCGGCCGTGTTGCCACCTCTGCACTCCCTCGGTCAAGAAGTGCTTGAAATCTGCTGGGCTCAGCGTCCTGAGGTCGTAGACTCGGCCTAGGTCGTCCCTAACAACGTGGCTGGCGACAAGGTCCCAAGAGATCCTTCGAAGCGACAGCCATGTGGCCGCCATGGGGCCCCTGGCCTGGGCCCACGAAGCCTTCTGCGAGCCCCCGAACTTCTCGTTGAGCTTCTCCCAGGCCCTGTGGAGCCTGCTCGGTTGAACCCTGGAGTCCCAGATCCATTCCGAAAACTTAATCACAACCTGCAACGTCGCATGGTATATGGGGTCATACTGGTCGTTCTTGTGCGAGATCAAGTACGCCGTGAGCCCCGTGGAGGATCTGCCAGGAGCCCCATTGAGGACCGCCGCGAACAGCCTGAGCTCCTTCAAAGCCGAGTCGCTCACCCCTGCCACAGTGGCGCCGTGGCCAACTGACGGCAGGGCCCCAGTCCTCCACAACGATGTCACTCGCCTGCCTGTCGCCCTTCGCAGCATGGTGAAACGCTGGCGGCGATCTCTAAAACTGGTCAGGCGACGCTTCTCGATCCTACGCAAAACTCGAGGTCCTGACAACTCGTGGCCTAAGTTCCTCATGTGGGCCTTGAACGGGATCTTCATGGAGCCCATGTACTTACTGACGGTCTTCCAGAGACGTTTTTTCCCAGGGATCCCGCCTGACTTCGCAGCATTTAAAACCATACCCAGCCCCTTGGAATCGTGGACGAAGCCCTTGGCCGCAATGGCCAGATACTTGAGGTCCTCAGGGGCCTTCGAGATGGACTGGAGCCCGACATCATCCATGAGGGTGCGGGGCGTGACCGTGACCGAGACCTGGTTTGCTCTACTGACAGCCCTGTACGTGAGCAGGTAGAGGAGGAAAGTAGCATGCGTGCAACCCGCCAAAATTCCTTGGTAAGATACCTGCCCAACCGATACGCTACCAAACGCGCGAATCCTTCGCGGCTGCTGGTAACTGCACACGAGCATCCACAGCAATCGCATAGAGAACCCCAAGGCTCTCCCTTCTCGCAACAAAGCGTGCGGGTCTACCATCTCGTAGCACTTGGACATATCCAAAAGAATCGTGCATGTGTTATCCCCTAGCAACTCGGCAATCTCCTGCTGCAAATTGTGGTCGAATGCCGAATCGCTCGAAGTCTGCCCCGATTTCGTGCCCCACATCTCATGGCAGGCATATCGATCTTGCCATTCCCTCGAAATCGGTCGCCTGAGTTTCCCCCATACACGTATCAGTGTGTTACTCAGAACAATTAATCGGTGATCGCCATCGGGTTTCGGCAGTCGCACGAGTTCGCTGTATATTCGATCTGCTGGCCAGCACAACCACCGTTCACATAACATGAAAAGGTTGCCAATAGCTTGGAGCGCGCCGTCGGACAGGACGTCCAGACTCCTCGGCGCCAACCTCGTAGGGCCAGCAGCTGTCTTGGTCGAAAAGGACCTCACCACATTCCTTACATCAGTAAAAGAGATATGGGGAAGAGCGTCCCACTCACTGGAATCCGAGGGAAGATCAGGCGCTTGAAGCCGATGATGCGTCCATACCTTGGACCACTGCCGCAAAGTCTGGTCAGCAAGCTGGTATGGCTGCGACTCCTGACAATATTGGAGTACTTCAGCTTGTGCTCGGACTTTGGACATCGCATGGGCCCGACTGGCCCCTTCCAAGAAAGACTCACGAGCCCATTCTCTCCAAATCTTTTCCGTTCTAGAACGCTCCTGGCCTAAAACCTTGTCGGCCTGGGCGGAAATGGCATCAGTGATACTCTCAAAGTTTGGATCGACAATCATCACCAACCCTTTTTGCAGAAATTCACTGAACTCCTCACCCAAATCCTTGAGCACCCACTGCTCAGCAGAAATCTTGTCACAATATCTCCCAGCCTCGTCGAACGCCTGCAGCACCTTGAAGTACTGCATCTCGGTTAACGTGCACACCGCACTGCATATTCGGAGCCGCTCACAGAAACGGTGCAGCTTATCCTTCTCCGACCGCAAGTGGGCCACCCAACGCTTTGCCGTGGCCCACGCAGCTACCCTGGAGTCTCGATATTCTCGCTTTCGAGGTGGAGTCCATGTCGTTTGTTCCCATTTGAATCTCGGGGGTCCAGCTCGTCCAACGAATTCCTGGGCCTTACCATCGACTTTGTCAAATCTCCCAGCGATCTCGAAATCAACGCCATCAAGTACTGCATCCCACACACGCGGTAAGTCACTGGGCGCCTTCACCGACTCAAACATGCCTTTGATCCCGTCCCAGTTGTAAGGGTACCTCGCACATCCTACTGGTGGGATCGGGGGAAACTTCCTCGGTTCATCAGCAACTCGACACCACATGGGCCTGTCCGACCCATGGACCACCAGCTGCACGGGAAAA
Organism: Prorocentrum cordatum; assembly: GCA_963575745.1. NCBI lineage: Eukaryota > Dinophyceae > Prorocentrales > Prorocentraceae > Prorocentrum > Prorocentrum cordatum. The sequence continues at coordinate 16,962 of CAUYUJ010007892.1, forward strand.
TGTGGAGGTGGAATGGTGGCTTGGGCATTCATCACCACCGCCTGCCTGTCGAGTCTTGGAACCAAATTGCTGGCGGCCAGAAAATAATCAATCTTGGACGAACCAGCGTCGGTAATGCACGTGGCCTCCGACGGAACAAACGCCAAGCCTGCAAGCTTCTCGACCCAACCTTTGACATTGACGGCATAGAAGTCGCAATTCCAATCTCCGCCTATCACCCAGTCCAGTCCCAGAGCCTGCCACTGAGCAATCCTCTGCACAACTGCCCAAAGTATAGCAAGATTTTCTCCAGTCATGCCAATCGCCGTCACAAAGTAAACGCTAGCAAAGACAATGCCACCTGGGACCCCACATTGCACGTGGGCGCATACCGCTCTTCCAGGATATATCACATGGCTGCCGTCAGGGGGGGCGGTGATGGTGATGTTGGTGCGAGCAAAGACCACCACCCCACTCGAGTTGGACATGGCCGACTCGCCCGTCTCTAACGCTGCTGACCACAGCCCGTGCCAGCCTGCATCCCTCGCCCTATTCTGAAATTCTCCTAAACGGGCCTCCACGACTCTGGTCTCCTGCGCCAAGAGAACCGAGCCCTGGTACTCCGAGAGATACTCAAACAGCGGCCCATGCGAGCCAGCATTGACTGTCGTGATGCAGCAACGTTTAGCCGACCTCGTACCAGTGAGAGGTGGACCATCAGCCGCATCGTTTGGGGCAATGACCGCGGGCTGCCCCCAACCGCCTGAAACAGCTGACCTTGACGCCGAACTGCCAGCACTTGGCCCACCACCAGGGGCAGAGAAATGCCGCGTCGCCGAACCCGCCGCTGACCTGGAACAGGAGGCCGACGCCGAAGCCCAAGCCCCTGGCCCGCTACCAGGGGCAGACAAGAGACTGGTGGTAGCCGTAGTTCCCCGCATACTAGCCTTCCCTGGGGGAGGGCTTCCACTGGCCTCATTCACGCAATCACCTGCGCCAGTCAGCCCGACAACAGGTCCAGCGCTTCCGAGAACACAGCGGCCGCCCTCCATAAGCGAAGGGACGAAGGTAGATTCCAGAAAAGCACCAGATGCAGAGAAATGCCGAGTCGCCGAACTCGCCGCTGTCCTGGTACATGAAGCCGACGCCGAAGCCCCAGAACCTGGCCCACTACCAGGGGCAGACAAGAGACTGGTGGAAGCCGTAGTACTCCGAATAAAAGCCTTCCCTGAGGGAGGGCTTCCACTGGCCTCATTCACGCAATCACCTGCGCCAGTCGGCCCGACAACAGGTCCAGCGCTTCCGAGAGCACAGCGGTCGCCCTCCATTAGCGAAGGGACGATGGCAGGACCCAGAACTGCTCCCAATGCAGAGAACTGCCGAGTCGCCGAACTCAACGCTGTCCCTGAACAGGAGGCCGACGCCGAAGCCCCAGCACCTGGCCCACTACCAGGGGCAGACAAAAGACTGGTGGAAGCCCTTGTACCCCACATACCAGCATTCACATAAGCCAATGGGACAGAAGCAGGTCCCAACCCTGCAAAATTAGAACCATCATCTGAAATAGCACATCGACTCAATGAGAAAGGGCTCCCGCTGGCCTCCTCCACGCAATCACCAGTGCCAGTCATCCCAACAACAGGTCCAGCGCTTCCGAGTACACAGCGGTCGCCACTCGAGCCCCATATTCCTTCCATTCGCGGGGAAGGTCCTGCACTTTCCGAAACAACCATCATTCCACTAACACTTCCAACCATCACACTGAGCACATTGAACACAAGCGAGAACCTACTCGGCCGACGGCTTTTGCCGCTTGCACATGGAGAGGTAGCTCGTCTGCATCTTCCTGATCTTGCCACGCAGCACCTCGGCGTCATCCGAGGGTTGCGCAGGTATCCCTGCTGCATCCAGAGTAGCCCGCAGATCATCCACGTCCATGGACTCAACATGTGGCGCAGGGTCCTCCTCGGGGTCCTCCTCGGGCTCCTCGGGCGTCTGCGGTTGCTGCTGTGGCTCTGGGGTGGGTGGCTGCGCTGCAGGGAGTTCGGCGAGCTTCTTGATCGTGGCCGCCATCGCCTGCAGCTCTTCCAAGAGGTCTGGAGGAACCCCCAGCCCAGAAGCGACCACCCCCAGCTGCTCGACCGACACAGAGAGCGTGGGGAGCATTTGCCGCAACGAAGGAGGCCCTTCCCCACTGCCGTCGGGTGGCTGAGCCTTGGACATGGTTGCCCTCGTCTCACATTCAAGCCGCAGGACCTCCTCCTTGGCCTCAACCAAACGCGTGTCGAGGCTCTCCAAGACCTTCTGGAGCTCGCTGATCTTGCTCTGCTGCTCATCGCGGGCCTTCTGCAGCTGCGTTTCCTTATGCCGAGCACTTTGAAGCCGGTTTGCCAAACTGCGAGCCTGCTCCTCAACAGGTCTGTCAGCAAACAAGGCCGTCTCGAGGGCAGACTTCTCTTCTCGGTACCGTCTGAGCAGCTCCTCGTCCTGGGAAAAGCCTCCACTCGCCACTTGCTTGATGAGACCTTCCAGGTACTTGATCCTGCTGCGCTTGTCACACTGCTTAGCATCAGCAGCCCAAGGAGGAGGGTTCCCAGTACCTGAATCAGGAGAAGAACGCCTTGCTGCTTGAAGCTGTCTGACTTGCTCTTGAAGCTCCGCACACTTGGCCTCGAGCGTGGCAGACCGAGTAGAAGTGCTTGGAGACTCCGACTGCTTGAGATTCTCTTTGAAGCACACGGACTTGTGCAGGCTGCACTGGCGACAGTACATGACCCCTGCTTTGTTGAACCAGGGCTTCTTCGTGACAGCGTGGACGCAGAAACGACAGACCCAGTTCTCACTCTCATTCTGCCGCCGCTTCGCCGCCTTCGAAGACATGGGATGGCTCGGGAGCTCCGAGCCCCGTGGAGAAGCAGTTGCTGGGGCGAACCAGCACTGCAAAGAAACTGATCGGGCGCAAGCGCCCTCGCACTGCCGCGGTGTCAGCGGTGTCCGTTTCTGCCTATGCGGGCTCAGCCCGCCAAGACAAAGCCCTTGAGCCAAAATGGCTACGGAGGAGGAGGAGGAGGAGGGAGGAGGAGGGAGGAGGAGGGAGGAGGAGGAGGAGGACGAAGGGGAGGAGGAGAGCACGGGAACGCACTTGACCCTCGAGCCCTCGGCCCTCGCTCCTGTTCGAGCCTTGCGTTGTTCCCATCGTACTTGAGGACCACATCCCATCAATGATTCCGGGCACCCAGAGAAATAGTAAAAAGAAGCAATGCCGAACGAGTACCGCCTCCCAGGGCCCGACACGTGAAAGCACTCCTCAGGTTTCGGTACTTTCTTGGTGCTAAAATTGTTTTTGGTGGTCACCGCTAAGATAGGCTGGAACATCATGACTCGAACCCAGGATGGGGCGGCCCCGAAGCGGGCAAGACGGCGAACCACCTCGGAACAGAAGTGCCGTGGCGACGAGGGCAACCCGAGGACACCACGACGGAGGAGTAGGAGGAGGACGAGGATGATGAGGATGAGCAGGAGGCTGAGGATGAGGATAAGGATGAGAATGAGGATGAGCAGAAGGAGGAGGAGGAGGAGGAGGAGGAGGAGGAGGAGGAGCCTGCCCTTCATAACGCCACAAGTGTGCCCTTCATAACGCCACAAGCCCATGCTTCAGGTCCGAGCAACGTCAACGACAAGGTTGCCCTCCTCCCAAAACTCGGCCACGAGGGCGAACGACAGGGGGGGGACTGGCTGAAGGGAGGGAACGTAGACTTGGAATCGGCGGTGCGCCGCCGACGGACCTGCAAAAAGCCCCGGATGGGGAACCCAACGCTCCTGGGCGGGGTGGGTCCACCCTGAAGTCGGGCCTGTTCCCCTACAGGCGGATTTTGGACGAAAAACAGAAATACTCAAATATCCAAAACATGTCAAGAAAACCCCCTAAAATCGTTCTCTGACTATTTTTAAACGATTTGTGAACACCTCCTGTAAGGGGACATGCCCGACAGAAGTCCACATAGGTCATCGGGGGTCGATGCCTCCCCCCGAAGCCCGTCCCCCTCCTGACGCTGCCCCTGATCAACGGTAACACAACATAAGCCCCTGCACCTCCGCGAGGGTGCGTTCTGCCGCGAATCCCGAGGCGGATCCAGCCGTGGCCACGAGGGCGCCCCCAAAATGGCCAGAACCGCCCAGAAAGGGAACCTCGCCGCTGCCCCTGAGCCCCAGGCATCCCACGCCGAGACTCCCTCCTCGCGTCTCCCGAGAGAGCGCTCCCAGAAAAAGCGGCAAGAAGTCCGCGGGAGGCCTCGCCTGGCCATCGTTCGGACGTCCATTCCCCGTGTTTTTCTGTTGTTCGGGCTTCGGGCGCGGCTTTCTTTGCAGGATGATCCAGGATGCTCCTTAACAATCCCTGCCGGGAAACATTGCGCACGTCCGAGCGATGCCCGCGCAGGGCCTGGGAGCGCACGGGAACGTAGGAGGAGGAGGAGGAGGAGGAGGAGGAGGAGGAGGAGAAGGAGGAGGAGGAGGACGAGGAGGAGGAGGAGGACGAGGAGGAGGAGGAGGAGGAGGAGGAGGAGGAGGAGGAGACGAGGAGGAGGAGGAGGAGGAACAGGAGGAGGAGGAAGGGGGAGGAGGAGGAGGAGGAGGAGGAGGAGGAGGAGGAGGAGGAGGAGGAGGAGGGGGAGGAGGAGGAGGAGGAGGAGGAGGAGGAGGAGGAGGAGGAGGAGGGGAGGGGGAGGAGGAGGAGGAGGAGGAGGAGGAGGAGGAGGGAGGAGGAGGAGGAGGAGGAGGGGGGGAGGAGGAGGAGGAGGAGGAGGAGGAGGAGGAGGAGGAGGAGGAGGAGAGGAGGAGGGCGAGGAGGAGGAGCAGCAGGAGAAGGACGAGGAGGACGAGGAGGAGGAGGATGTGGAGGAGGGGAGGAGGGAGGAGGGGGACAATCCCTGCCGAGAAGAGGTGCGCACGTCCGAGCGACGCCGAGTCGCAAGGAGGAGGGATGGGGGCCCGAACCCGACGCCGCCCCCGTGGCCCAGCAGTTCGTGCGGCCGCCCTTTCGCCCGAGAGACCTCCTCGCGCGTCCTGCGGGGCTCGCCGGGCGTCGCTCGGCGGGGGGCGACCGGGCCCCAGGAGGAGGGGCAGGAGGCGGAAGAGGGGGGGGGAGGAGGGGGAGGAGGAGGAATATCAGGAAGATCAGATGAAGCCACAACGCGGCCGTCCCCCATCAGTCAGACGAGCCCGAGTCCGCCGCGAGGCGGGAGGCGGGGCGGCGCCTGCGCGTCGGGCTCCGAGACGGGGGCGGCGGCGGGGGCGGCGGGGGCGGCAGAGAGGCGGCACTCTCGCTCTCTGCCGCTCTCACAGCAGCCTCCTCCCCCGCCCTCTCCACCAATCTCTGATTAGCTGCAGCAGTGACTGCAGCAGGAACCCGCCTAGATGGGCAAAGCCCCTTCTCAAGCCTCGAGAGATTCTCTACCCCTTTCCTGGTGGGTGGGTGGCAAGGAAGGGAAAGCCATCGACCGTCAACAGTAGCCGTGCATCCGCATGCTCGACAGAAAAACAAGTTAAAGTCTTCCCAGAACATCTAGGTGTGTGAAACATGGCTGACCTTCGTGCCAATCTGGACCTGCCTTTCGACCGACCGAAACCGACTCCACCCGACTCTCTTTCTAGGTCCAGGGCGCTGAGTGGCAGCGAAAGAAATAATGTGGGCCGCTGGCACAAGCTGTTCGCGAACCGAACATCTGCACTGCCCACTACACTTCTCGAATCGATGCGATGTGACCGCCAGCGCTCTCTCGACTTTATTCAATGGCTTCGAGCGAGCTTTGCCTTCTCTGGTGGCCTGCCAGGGGTCAGCTGCCGAAGAATCAATAAGTGCTCTGCGGGCCCTCTTCCTAACCAGGACTGCTATGCAATCGACTTGGTCGGTGTGAGGGATCGGCCGCTGGACATGAGAATCCCAACCCCGCTCCGCCGCCTCACCCGCCCAATGATCCGCGCACATATTGCCACAGGTGAAAAACAACTGAGTCGAAGCGAGGGCTACATTCTCATCCTCCAGATGCGCGGCAGTCCAGTGGAGGTGCACATCGCCCTCTCCTCGATGCTTCAACGCAACTGCAACTGTGTACCACAAGTCCTGGTTAGGTCCTTTGTTTTCCCATGCGCTCTGCCTGCTCTCCATCCATCTAGCACTGGCTGGCAATCAGTGAAATAAACTATGGGCCCCACAATTTCTTCTAAGGCCAAAGCAAGCGCAGCTATCTCCGCTCTCGGCACCGCTTGGCGCCGTCCGAGAAGCGGGGTCGCAACTCCAGCAGCTGGTTCCCAGGCCCCTTCACGCCCCTGGAGAACAGCTATCGCGGACCCACATCTCCTACGCCTTGGGTCCGAAGAATGTCGGCCCCCAGAGCCATCGCCAAAAACATACAAGGGCTCCTGCCCTGGCAGCACACAAAAAGATCTGAGGTCTGCATCACCGCGGTACCTAGGAGGGGGGCCACAAGAGGGTCGTGGAAGGTAGGGGTGGTGAGGTTGCGGCCAGGCGCTCCGCGCAACCAAAGGGACGGGTCGCTTTCCCACTGGCTCTGCGCTTGTGGGAACAACATCTGCGAGCTGTGCACAAGCAGGAACAGTGCATCCTGTCTCTATCTGTCGAGCTCGAGGCCACTGCCCTCCTGCCACAACACACATCGTGAGACTCCACAAGTCTAGTTGACCTTTGCGCTCACAGCGCTTCAGCTCTCCCGAAACCTGATGGAGGTCGGCTCCTTCCGCCAGGCTCTCGCCAGCAGGGTGGAGAATAGCTTTCCGCCAAAACAGATGATTCAAATCTGCAACAAGGTCGTCTAAAAGCTCAGTGTGATCTGAAATTCCTTCAAGCTCAAAATCGGGGTCGCCCTCCCTAAGAAACCGCCAAGCGTCCTGGGCCTCCGCTGGCCTTTCCCAAAAAATCGGGCTCCTTCGGGTTCCATCCCGCTTGGAACAGGGTGGCTTGGATGGCCGCGATCGGTCCCTGGACGCCCTTCCATTTGACGGTTCCTTTAGGGGATATGAGGCGACTCTTGACAAGGTGTCAGGATCTGCGAATGCGAGACTGCAAAGAGGGAGCCTGCTTCCATAAACTGATCCAAGAGTCCACTAGCTGTCGGCTAAGCTCGACTCCTGGTTCTCATACTCATATCACTGCTTGGAGCGACGTCGTAAGACCTTCCCCCCTCCCAAACCCCGCAATCACCTTCCCTAGCTGACGCCTCAGGGACAGGACGTGGCTCGGAGGGGCGTCTAAGCACTGGTGCCCATAGGTGGCCTGCGGAAGAACTCCTGTGCGCCAAGCCCCTTGGGTAACCCTCCTCAGCCCCGCCAGTCCCCTCATTCTTACAATCCGTGGACCTTCTCTGCTGGACTTTCTTCTGGTATCTAAATCTCCCCGCAGTGGTGTCGAGGCCCAAATCAAGGCCTGTCCTGGCAGGTTTCGCTGGGGCCCCCTGGGTTTGAAAAAGGTCGACAACAGCCTGGTCAAGTTTAGAGTCAGAAGCAATGCTCGCTGTTTTGTCCGACACAACCAAAACGCTGTTCCTTCAAAGTGTGCCCGGACGACTCCGCGATCTCCGTCATCCCCTCTATGGTATTGGTTCGCGTTCCTTCTGACCTGACCACTGTGTCGTCAACAAATGTCCAAAGTGAGGCCTGCGGGGCTCGGCGGTGAGCGGCCTCCAGCACTGAATGCAGAAAAATCTTCCCAAGACAAACACCATGCGCTGATCCTGCCACCAACGACCGCATGGGATGCAACGGCCGTCCAATAAGCGCGCCCTCCTTGGCAATCCGTGGCGACGCAAAAAGCAAAGTCCCCAGCAATACCACAATCGGGGGAAAGTGTACCTCCATGGCTGCATCAATGAGAAGTACAAACGGTATCGAATCATAGAACTTCGCCAGGTCGAGCAAGACTGTGGCCGTGTGGAATCCCAATGTCACCGCTGCCTCATCCATGAGGCTCCGAACAATAGCAGCTCTCAAGGCAATGCTTCCTCTAACTGCTGTGTCCCAGTGCGCCTCAAGCTTGTCTGACCACTGATGTGTGATGGAGCCCCTCGCCTGGCTCCATGTCTTGCGTAGCTGAGGAAGCATGCCCAATACTCTCGTGCCACCAGAAGGCTTGGGGATCATCGCACAGATCGTGGCCAACAGTGCTGTGGGCCAAGTTTGCTGGTATTCGACTTCATTCAGAACATGTGTGAGATCCTCGGGCCCCGCAAATGGCATACGCTGGAGATCTGTCGGGCCCAAACTGTCTACTCCTCTCGCCTTGTCTGGGGCCTGACGCCTCAGGATGGTCTCCAGCTGGTCGGGTCGTAGGGGCTCCAGGGGCTCTTGGCGGGCACAGCTTGAGACCCTCTCAAGGGCTCTGAGAATATCAGGAATCTGGTCAACTGGATCCGTCCAGATCCGTTTCCATTCCTCTTGTCTGACTGAAAGTAATACTGTAGGATCAGCTGTGGTGTCGCCTTGGTGAGTGATCTCACGTGGGAGTGGTTCAAGTGGTGGTGCTTTGACATGTCTGTGTGCTGCTCCTGGCTTCTTGGGCCACGTGCGCTTGGCCCAATCCATGAACGCCTGCCTCGAACGAACCATGGGCCGACCCTGCGCTCGGTCAGCGTGGGTAAGTGTGAGCTCGTGGTACTCAATAAGTGCTGGCTCTGGGCTGTGCACTTCCAATTCGCAATGCTGGTGATCAAAGTCTTCTTGCCGAGGAATTCGGTGTGCTGATCAGGTGTGATGTCCGCCACGTGCTTGCCCAAGAGCGTGATGCACTGGCAGAACTAATTGGTATCCTTGCCCGATTTGGCGAGTGCCAGGATTATGATGACTAGCGTGGAAATAACCCCCACCACTCTGCCGTGGGGTCCTTCATGTGAGTTCTGCCTGGGGCTGGTCGCATGCGCTGCCAGCCGATGTCGTATCCCGATGCCCTACCAGCCGCGTAGTCTACGTCCTGAATGTCGTGGTGCTCTGGCGCCTCTCTGGCTTCGACTTGGCTGATGTGGGTGGCGGCGTGCTCAAGGGTGGCTACCCATCGTCCGTAATGTCCATCGATCCTCATGCGCCCTTCAGGTCTCCAAAAGGCCAGTGGTCCACCTTGTATGTGTTGGAGTGCTGTGTGGGGCCGTGGGATGGGCATGGTTGCCACTCGCGCTGCATGCTGTTGCCAAACTGCACTAGGTATGTGGAAGTTGGTGGTGGGGCCCGTCGGAGTATCGTCGTGCTCTTGGAGGTCGCCGAAAGCGTCCCGCAGGTGCTCGGGTAGCTCCTGTCTTCGTGTTTCGACGTTGTCTCTAGCTCGTCTGCCGCGTTTGCTGTTGGGGGCCGCTGCCTTGGTCGGGCGTGCCGTACGTGGTAATGGTGGTGGTAGCTGCAACGCCCTATGCCACCACACCCTTTTACCATCCAAAATGTCCGCTGCCACCGCGCAGTGGGTCTTCCAGGGGACCGCCAGGATTGGTCGAAAGGCGATGCGGGCATGGAGGCTCCTGGAAATGATGACATAATCCGACATCCGTCCAGCACCTTTGTCACAGGTGGCTTGGATGGGTGGCTGGATGAGGGGCCCATTGAACTGAGCGACCCATCCTGAGTCTAGTAGTGCACTCGGTACCTGACTCCAACCTGCCATAATAACCCATGGATCTGCCAACGCCTTGATGGAGGCTGCCAGCGCCGTGAGAACTTCAATGTTATACCCTGAGGATCCCAAGCCTGGTAGAAGGTATGCAGCAATACAGGCGACGTTGCCAAACTTGGGATGTCAAGTAACTGCACTGAAACCTTTGAACGGGTCCTGACGTCCATCCGCCAGGGCCCGGGATCTGAGTCTGCCAAACGGGGTTGTGGCCAGATGAGTCCGTGCAAGCAGCCATTCACATCCAGAGATACCTTGCTCAGAAACATGAAACCCGCCCTTCTTGAGCTCGTGTGTCCAATGAGCCTTCGTAGCTGCCGACTGGTGCGTCTCCACGAACCCCATCACTGGGTAGGCCTCAGCATGGCGCCGAACAAACTGGTGCGCTTGTGGCCCCCACCCCGTGATGTTGGCAAACAAGAACGTGACATGTAAGCCCGATGGCTGGCGTTGAGCCTGGGACCCTACGGAGGCACCTTGTCCAGCACGCGTGGTCGACGGCACCGCCTGATTAGCAGCCAGGTTACATGCGTCACCAGGGCTCCCAGGGAGCCGACCACTGGCAATTCCCTGGGCCGCGCGAAGTTGCCCTGGCTCTGCACCGACGCCTGGCTGCGGGACGGCGGACCCCCAAGCGTCCTGACATCGAGCTGCTGGTGCCTCCTGCACTGTGGGCCCTTCCCATTGCCCAGCCACTGGAGATCAATCGAAAGGCTGGGGGTACTCATCTGCCAGCTGTTTGAAGGGGCCCAAGTCAGGGTCATCCATACCATGGTTGCATCGTGAAGTTGATGACGTCGTTCCCGTGCCGACTCCTCTGTCTGGGCTCTGCTGGCCTACCAACGGCGGCATGTCTCCCCCCCGCTGTGCCCTGCACCGCGTTCTCAGGAGTCTGCCTTCCAGTGAGCACAGCAGAGGTCGTCAGAGTCGCATGGGCCGCAGGCTCTGCGTCTCGCCCCCCCCCCCCCCCTCTCCAGCAGTCAGCTGGTCTCCCCGAGCAGGCGCTGCAGGGGCAGGGCGTGGGGCATCAGCTGGCGAGTCCGAGCCCCTCCCTCGCCAGTTGGTGACTTCTGGCGGCTCGCGAATCGTTCGCGCCGAGGGTATGGAGCACTCGCCTTGGTCCTTGAGATCGGAGCGCTGCCCCTCCCCTCGCCAGTGGTGTATGGCCGCCGCAGGTGAACGTCCTGGGCGGAGGGTGGGGGCCCCCGAAGAGGTCTCTGGAGTTGCGCCCCTCCCCTCGCAGTGTGGATATCCTGGCGGCTCTGCTCCATCGCAGGCCGAGGGCATGGAGCCTCCTTGCCTATTAGTGCATTCACTTCGAAATCGGAACCAATGACAGCTGAGGAGTCGACATGTGCATGACTTGAGATGTCCGCCCTGCTATTCCGAATAGGAGGGCTTCTTGTTGCCCCCCCCCCCCCCGCCCCCCCCCCCCCCCCCACCCCCCCCCCCCCCCCCCCCCCCCCCCCCCCCCACCCCCCCCCCCCCCCCCCCCCCCCCCCCCCGGCGCAGCACTCTTGCCCTGGCATGTGGTGAAGGCAAGGCCTGGAGACTTTCTCGTACTTGTTGAAATTGCTGCTGCTGTTCGGGAGGAGGGCCTGGCTCCGCTGCTGACGCTGACGATCCCGAACTGGCCGCCGATGCCGCGGCTGGAGCAGCGCTGTCGCCGCCTGCTGCCGCAGCTGGGCTGCCTTCTTGAGCGTCGCCCACGCGTCGCTTTTTCTGAGCCAATCTGATCTTCTGGGACTCGTGTGCCTCAATCGCCTTCTGGACGTCTGCAATGGCTCCTGCAAGTAGCTGTTTAGCCGTCTCCGCAAGCCTCTGCTGCAGTTCTTTGGCCCTGGTCTGGACCTCCTCTCGCTCCTCAGCCGCGCAGCCCACGCCCTCGGAAAGCTGGTCCAACATGCCCAGGTCGAACTGCAGCGCGTCAGTCTTGCCCGCTCCAGTCGCACCGTGGGAATACCAGCCGTCGACGGTGGAGACTCAGCTTGCTTGGAGCGGTCAGCCAATCGAGCCGCCAGGAGACGATGCTGCGCGTCCTTTGCGTTGAGCTCCTCTCGCAGATTGGCGATGTATTCCTCCTGCTCCTCCATCTGCCGTTGCCACTTGTCGTGCTTAGTGAGCTCCTTGTCCAACTTGCGCAAGAGGTGGTCCTGCTCGCCCCTGGATCGCGCAAGCTGCTGCTCCAGGGCCTCCTCAGGATGAGGTGCTGCGGCAGCCGCCAGTGCTGTCTGACGGGCGCGAACCCTGTTGACCATGTTGGTGTCGCCCGTCTTCTCAGCGATGGCGAGCAACGCCGTGAGCTCGGAGCTGTCCAAGCTGGCATGGCTGGCATTGACGATGGTGGCGGCAGGCTGCCCAGGACCTGGTAAAGCACCCACAGGCAAAGGACGTGCAGGTGGAGTCGGAGTCGATTTCCTGTCCTCAGACCAAGAGCGCCACGCCGGCCAGCTCCAGCCCGAAGCAGAGGTGTTCGAGGAGCGCTATGGGCCTGAAGGTCGCCCGGCATGACAGTGCTTGTACAACTGCCAGTTATGTTCATTGCGGCCGCGTCCACAATTCGTGCACTTCCATCCCGCTGCGGCGAGCGGGGATTTGATCTTCTTGCGCCGCACGATGTGCCACGGCGCAGACTCATATGTCATGGGGCTGTTGCAGGTGCCCAACTCCAGCAGTAAAGGCGAAGAAACTCGAAGTCTAGCCGCGGACTAGCGATATCCTTTTTGGCCCCAAGGGAACCTGGCATCTTGAGCCAAAATGGCTACGGAGGGAGGAGGAGGAGGAGGAGAAGGAATAATAAGAGGAGGAGGAGGAGGAGGAAGGAGGGAAATTAATCTGGCTGGTCGCGGCAGCCGAACGCGCAACAGCGTGGCGCGCGCACGTGCACGCGGGCGGTGGTCGCCCACCCGCCAGCAGATGTCTCGAGAGCCGCCCAACGCCAGCTCGGTCGGACACTGCCCAGCGCACTGGCGAGCGTCTCCCAGCGCTCTGCCAAAAGCGCAAGGCCGATGCACAAGCCCCACGCGGCCACCCGCTTTGCGAGGGTAGCGGTGAACGGCGATGCGAAAGCAGTCTTGCGCAGAGAGGCCGCGAAGGCACGCTGGAAATGGTGGCGCCATGGCGGGTTGGATCCGTTGGCCATCCCCTTGTCCGCCAGCGCTGCGCGATGAGCTTATTGCATCATGGCGGGCGTGAGCGGCGGCGTGCGCTGCACATCTCGCAACCGGGCGTAGAATTGCACAATCGCGCGCGGTTGCTCCCAGAAGCTGGGAGACCACAGGCCGCCCAACCAGCGATGGAAGGAGTGAGCTGCACGCTCCTCCCATGCAGCGTCACGGAGGTGAGCGTAGCGCCCCCCCCGCAGATCTGCCGAGGTGCGAGACGCTGAGTGGGCGGCGGCTGCAACAGACGTGACCTGCATCGAGCCGAGCACGGGCGCCGGTAACCAGTCCGCCATCGCGTGGAGATCTACCTTGCGGAAGGTGTTCGGCGGCAGGAATAGCACCGCGTGGAAATGCACTGCTCGCGGTGTACAATGGAGGCGGGGGCTGGGAATAACTGGCTCACATAGCTGAAACTAAAGATCGCCGACGTGTTATAGAGCCACACTGCGGCGTCGCATCCAGAGTGCACACACATACTGAAGCGAGCGAGCTCGCTGCCACCATTTTTTCCCAGGGCGTGCCATTGGTCGGCCAGGGAGGCCGACGGACCAAGGGACATCCCGAGGTATTCGGCACGTCCCTCGATCGAAAAAAACACGCCAGGCAGGCGAACATACAGGAAGCAGGTCCCGGGCGCGGGCCACGGTGGCAGGAGACGCCTGTACCTAAAGCGGGGCAGCTACACACTTGCGAAGCAACAGGAGCGCGAAGCGCGCGGCGGCGTCCAGGGCCTCAGTCAATTTGCCGGTCACACCGAAGGCGTCGCATAGGATGCCCAGGTCGTCTGCACAGGCGCCCAAAAAGTTCGGCGAGGTGGCTTCCGCGCTGCCCAGGCCAATGGCAGCGGCGATGCGGCGGATCAGCGGGCCCAACGCAATCGCCCATGCGGAGCGGCTCGCTGGGCAGCCGCCAGCAACGCTGGACTCGATCGCGAACCCGGGGCGGCGAACGCCGTCGACCTTGACCGAGGGGGATGGCGCGTAGCGCACGTCCTCGAACAGATGCATATATCCAGCCGGCAGTCCGAGGCGGCGCAGCGCCTTGAAGAGCAACGCTCTGCCAAGCGATGGGCAGGCCGCCGCGGAGCCAAAGCTGGCGAAGATGGGGTGGGGCCCCCTGGCGTTTTCCATCAGGCCGACTAGACGCATCTCCGCGTCCAGGCGCGCGATGTGCCGCGTAAATCTCCTGCCCATGACGAACCCCCTGCTGCGCCTTGTGGGCCAGTTCGGCCCCGGGCGGCTTGACGAGGTGGTTCGCGGCGCCTGCGATGGCCTTCACGTCAGTGTTCTTCAGCGAGGGCGGCCGAGTGTCTTCTGTTTGGGGATCCACGGTGATCTCGGCCAGGAAATTGTCGCCCTTCGGAAGGAATGCGAAGTCCGAGTCGTTCATGTCGCGCGGGGTGGAGTGCCCTGAGCAGGGGTGGCAGTCCAAGTCCTCCAGGATGGAGAGCGAGTGGTCGCGGGCGACCCACGCGTTGCACGGAAGGCTGTCGGGGCCAGGCGCAAAAGGGGATGTGTTCTTCAGGAAAGCCCGCAGCTGGTGCTTGGATGGCGGCAGAATGCCCAGCTTGTCGCCCTGCGGCGCGCGCGCGCGTCGAAGCGCGCGTTGACGCCATCAGAGCCGACGATCTTATGGGCGAAGACGGGGCGCCAGTGGTTGCGCAAGGCGTCGACAATTTTGCCGCCCTCTCTCCGCCTGGTTACGGCAGCAGGGCATTCGAGGCCCGCGGTCTTAATTACTCCCTCGGAGGATAAGGCGGCGCTTCCAGGGGGCCCAGAGGAGAGCGCGCTTCTGAGAGGGGCAAGGCCTCGGGGTGGCTCCGCGGGGGCCTCGCTGCCGGTTGCGCCAGAGAGCGCTGGCGAGCCTCGAAGTCGCGGCGCAGGGAGGGCGTGAGGCTCGCGAACTGGGCGCGGTCGGTGAGCGCGAGGAGCGGGGAGTCGATGTCCAGGAAGCGCGTTCCCAGCTCCTTTGCAGCATGCAGCCGCCGTGCCAGTTGCACGTCCTGACGCCAGATCGCACGCGAGATCGAGCGCACGGCGATGGCCCTGCCATCCAGGATGCCAGGATCGGCGAGGTCGCCCGAGCAAGGGGGGGCCCAGTCGTCACGGACCACGCGGCCGGCCTCCGTCACGCACCGCTCGTGCATGCGCCAGAGCGTCTCGACGGAGAGGTGCTGCGTGTCAGCGGCGTCAATCATGTTCTGCAAGTCGGCAGCGTAGTTGGCGGAACACTGCTGGTGGGATGGCTTGTTCAGCGAGCGGGGTGCGCGGCTTGCTGCCGTTCGAGAAGGAGATGATGGCGTGGTCGATGAGGCACCTGTCAGACAAAATGTCAGAATTGAACGGCACGTGGACAGCCGTGGAGAACTCCTGCGTCGCGTGGGAGGGGAGGCTGATGAACGCGCGGTCGATGGAGGAGGTCGCGTAGTCCGCCTTGTTGAAGCGCGCGGGGAGCTCGGACTCGACCTCTAGCATGGCGCCGAGGAGGGCCTTCCAGAAGGGCTGCTGCTGGCGGTTGTTGCTGTCCAGCTGGAAGCGCGAGCGCTGCGCCAGGGGCTGGTTGAATCTGCTCGGTGGGCGGATGGCGGTGTTGAAGTCGCCCATGGCAAGGCAGGGCGCTCGGTGTTGTCGCGCGCGGCCCATTCGCGGAGCACGTGCCATGCTGCGCGGACCCCGTCGCGACCCCGCGCTTGAAGTTCATGGTTACTGATGCTCATGATGGCGAGGGAGTGGCCTGCGTTCGCGCTGCCGGTGACCAGCTGTTGAACGCGCCCAAGGACCAGCGGGGCGTGATCGAGAACTGGAAGCTGGTCGCGACGGAGGCGCTTAAGCTGCACGCGCGTGAACCACGGCACCAGAATAGCAACGCCGCCAGTCGAAGAGGACGAACCGTCCTTGGCATCGGCCGCGAACCCGGAGAAAAAGAGCTTGCGCGGGCCCGATTGCGTGTCCAGCCACGTGCGGAAGGGCGCTTCGGCGTCGTGGACTCCCTGAAGCAGGATGACGCGCTTGCTTCGCATGTACTTTGCGAGGGCTGCTTGCTTGCGGCGGCGTCGGCGGGGCCTGGAGCAGATGAATGCGCGGCCGCTCCAGCTGATGAAGGCGAACGGCATGGGCGCGTCCACTTCTCGCCGCGGGGCCCACGGGTGGCTCGGAACGCCGCGTTGCTGCCTCGGTGTCTGCGAAGAAGGCCTGGGAGGCGGTGAAGGCGTCTCCGCGGTTGAGGCCATTGAAATCTGGGTTATCCAGCTCGCGATCGTTCCATTCGAGGATGGTGGGATCGGCCAGGCCATTGAAGTTGAGGCGCGCTAGCGGCGCGGCATCGCAGAGGATCTTGCCCCTCGCGCGGAGCGCGCGCCAAGGTGCGGAAGCCGCTGGGCGAGGACCTGCTGCAACTTCTTACACTGGATCTCCGTGCGGATCTGTCTGGGCGACTTGTCAGGGCCGGTGAAGAGGTCGAGCCGCTGCCCGTTGGCGTCGGCGGAGCGGAAGCGCTTCCACCTGCCAGCAGTATCTCCTAGAGCAAGTTGAAGGGCGAGAGCAGGCGGGATGGCCGCCTCCTTTGCGCCCCTGACCTGGAGGATGAAGCGCCTGGCAGGCGCGTCGCCGTGGAGCTCCACTTGGCAGGGCTGGAGGCCGCCGTCTGCGAGCCAGACGCGGAAGTCGTTGAAGACAACGCTGGGCGACATGATCCTCTGATCTCCGATGGAGAAGAGGGACGGGTCGGGCGAGCGACCCCAGTCCGAAATGGGGAGCTGGGCCTCGAAGAGAGCGGGTGCGTCGCGCAGCTTGTCGATCACCAGCCACAGATTCTTCTGGTCGGCGGCCTGGCGATCTTGCTCGCGCTGGGTGTGCGCCACCTAGCATTGGACGCAATCAACCTTGCGCTCGGTCTGAAGCACCCCTTGTTGAAAGAATTGGCGGAAACTTTCGCGGGATTGGTCGAGGAGGATATCGGCCTGTTGCTTGATGGCGCCCGCGGCCTGGGACATCTGTTGCTGCGTGAGGTCTTGAAGGGCGCGGTCGAGATCCGCAGGAAGCCCTTAGTCGAACGGGAGGGCCATGAGCGACTGGGGTGGGGTGGCCGCCAACGGGAGCGGCAGGAACCTGGCCAGCTTGTTGTTCAGCGCCTTCTGGGTGCAATGCGAAGGTGGGGAATGCCTCCCGGTCCCTCTCGAACTCGCGCTGCGGCTCCTGATCGCGTTGGAGTGGTCCGCGTGGCCGCCATGGATCTGACTGCTGAATTTGATCAGGTTGCTTTCCGCCAGGGAGGCCTGAAGAGTCGGGTCGATGCACGTCCCGATCTGGCAGTCCTTTGTCTCCCTGCACCGGAGGCCATGAGCGAGAGCGTGTCGGCGGCTGCGGTGGCGCGAAAACGTTCGGTACCACCTCTGCGTCGTCTTTGCTGGTTGCGGCTCGTATTGCGGTCCTTGTCTGAGGAGCTGGGCATAATACGCGGAACGGGACGCCACCAGCCAGCGGGAGTACGGAACAACCACGTGGCGAGAGAAGACGGATGATATGTAGGGCCGCCGGGCCGCTGAAAACCCCTTGGAATGGCAGCGCGCGAAAAGCCGAGGCCTGAGGGAGCCTGCCCCTTGGAGGCGGTGATATGGACACCATCTTGGCCTTGAGCCAAAATATCTACGGAGAAGCGGAAGAGGAGGAGGAGGAGGAGGAAGAGTATGAGGAGGAGGAGGACGACGACGAGCAGGCAGGAGGAGGAGGAGAAGGGGGGGAAGGAGGAAGAGGAGGAGGAGGAGAAGGACCACTGTCAACCCAAGAGCCATCAACAACGTTGGAATACACCCTCCCTCGAAGCTCCCTCTTCACAGGCCCCTACAACGGTTCATTTCCATTTAAGGATATGCTTCGTTGGAAAGCAACCGTTTGAAGACCCGGAAACACGCCAAAACATTGCGTCCGGAATTCCAACGCGACGGATCAACCTGACGGTTGCGTCTTGGCGATCCTGGATCGTGCCAGAACGCTGTTGTTGGGATTTCAACACCCGCAAAATCCAGAATCCTTCCAAAACGCAGATTCTGGTAGGTTGAACCCGTGAGACTTTTACAATTTTGTGCAACGGATGTGCGCGGTGCTGGGGCGAGAACCACATTTTGAAAAGGAGCCGCCCCCAATATGTGAAACTCTTGCAAATTCTGGAGAACAAAACGAATGTGCGCGGCGCTGAGGCGAGATCCACGTTTTGAAAAAGAACCGCCGTCAATCCCTGAAAATCTTTCGAGTAATTTGAACGAATATGCGCGGCGGTAAGGCAGGCGAGAGCCACATGTTGAAAACGGGTGCTCCTCAATTCGTGAAGATCGTGCAGTTTTTTTCCCCAAACAGCTTGCTGAACGGGGTGCTGTTGTGATAGAAACTAACTCCGGCCGAGGGAAGGCGGAGCAGAGACATCCTCACAACAAATTTTATGGTTTTGGCCGTTTCGCTTGAGACATCCTCACAACTCTCGTTTCTGAGTTGGCCGGGATTGGCCGTTTCGCCTGAGACATCCTCGAAAAGTTGCGCTCCGGGACCCCGCGCGAGAGGTGGTCCGGGCCGTTTCGCTTGAGACATTCTCGAAACTCTGAGCCCCGAGGTGCCGTGCGAGAGGTGGTCCGGGCCGTTTCGCCTGAGACATCCTCGAAACTCTGAGCTCTGCGATGCCTTGCGCGAGGTGGTCCGGCCCGTTTCGCCTGAGACATCCTCGAAACTCTGACTTCGGAGATGCCGCGCGAGAGGTGGTCCGGCCCGTTTCGCCTGAGACATCCTCGAACTTCTGAGCTCTGAGATGCCCTGCGCGAGGTGGTCCGGCCCGTCTCGCCTGAGACATCCTTGCAACTCTGAGCTCTGAGATGCCGTGCGCAAGGTGGTCCGGCCTGTTTCGCACAAGACATTCTCGCAACTCTGAGCTCTCAGATGCTGCGCGAGAGGTGGTCCAGCCTGGGGGCCCAGAAGACCACATGTTACATATCCTCCATGGGACCCTGCGAGCCTCAGGAGGCCCCAGAGAGGTCCAGGAGGCCGCAGGACGCCCAGGACAGGCCACAGGGGCCCCCAGGAGATTCCCAGGAGGCTCCCAAGAGGCCCCAGGAGGCCCTCTATCAGAACGTGTCAAGTTAATTCACATCCGGTGTCGATTCGTTGATTCTTCCTGCTCTTGTGCCCCCCCTCCATTTTGAGGGGCCCAAGCGGCCACAGGTTAGATATCCTCCCTGGGAGCCCCAAGATGCTTCAGGAAACCTCAGGTGGAGTTCAGGAGGCCACAGGAGGCCCAGGAGGAAGCTCCAGGAGGTCCCCAGGAGGCCCCAGGAGGCCCCAGGAGGCCGCAGGACGCCCAGGACAGGCCCCAGGGGTCTCCAGGAGATTCCCAGGAGGCTCCCAGGAGGCCCCAGGAGGCCGCCTATCAGAACGTGTCAAGTTAATACACATCCGGTGTCGATTCGTTGATTTTTCCTGCTCTTGTGCCCCCCCCCTCCATTTGGAGAGGCCCAAACGGCCACAGGTTAGATATCCCCCCTGGGAGCCCCAAGAGGCTTCAGGAAGCCCCAGGTGGGGTCCAGGAGGCCACAGGAGGCCCAGGAGGAAGCCCCAGGAGGTCACCCAGGAGGCCCCAGGAGGCCCCAGGAGGCCCCCGCAACTCGGAGCTCTGAGACGCCGCGCTCGAGGTGGTCCGGCCCGTTTCGCCTGAGACTTTCTCGCAGCACGTTTCGCCCGAGACATCGTCGCAACTCTGGGGTCCGAGATGCCGCGCGCGAGGTGGTCCAGCCCGTTACGCTGGAGACATCCTCGCAACTCTAGGCTCCGAGATGCCGTTCGGGATGAAGAGGAGGTGGAGGAGGAGGAGGAGGAGGAGGAGGAGGAGGAGGAGATGGAAGGGAGAAGGAGGAGGCGGATGATGTGCATGAGGGAGCAGGCAGGAGGAGGGGGAGGCCCCAGAGAGCTCCAGGAGGCCGCAGGACGCCCAGGACAGGCCCCAGGGTCCCCAGGAGATTCCTAGGAGGCTCCCAGGAGGCCCCAGGAGGCCGCCTATCAGAACGTGTCAAGTTAATTCACATCCGGTGTCGATTCGTTGATTTGTCCTGCTCTTGTGCCCCCCCCCTCCATTTGGAGAGGCCCAAACGGCCACAGGTTAGACATCCCCCCTGGGAGCCCCAAGAGGCTTCAGAGAGCCCCAGGTGGAGTTCACGAGGCCACAGGAGGCCCAGGAGGAAGCCCCAGGAGGTCCCCAGGAGATCCCAGGAGGCACCAGGAGGCCCCCGCAACTCGGAGCTCTGAGACGCCGCGCTCGAGGTGGTCCGGCCCGTTTCGCCTGAGACTTTCTCGCAGCACGTTTCGCCCGAGAAATCGTCGCAACTCTGGGGTCCGAGATGCCGCGCGCGAGGTGGTCCAGCCCGTTACGCTGGAGACATCCTCGCAACTCTAGGCTCCGAGATGCCGTTCGGGATGAAGAAGAGGTCGAGGAGGAGGAGGAGGAGGAGGAGGAGGAGGAGGAGAAGGAGATGGAAGGGAGAAGGAGGAGGCGGATGATGCGCATGCGGGAGCAAGCAGGAGGAGGGGGAGGAGGAGGAGGGAGAAGGAAGGGAGTTGCAGGAGAGGACCTAACGGGAAGCGAGTGCGATGTGGACTTGTCAAAACGTGTGCGAAAGATTGTCCGGCCCGTTTCGTTTGAGACATCCTTCCAATACTGAGCTCCAAGATGTCGCTCGCGAGGTGGTCCGGCCCGTTTCGATTGAGCCATCCTCGCAATGCGAGGCTCGAAGATGTTGCGCGCGAGATGGTCTGGCCCATTCTGCCTGAGACGTTTTGTAGCACAGGAGCTCCAATCACAACCTTTCTCATTCCTTCTCCCGCCTCCCTCTTCCCACTTCCCGCCTGGTTCCTCTTCCCTCCTCCCTCCTCCCGCCTCCCGCCTCCCGCTGCTGCGCCTCTGCCTCCGCCTCCCCGTCCCCGCCGTCGTCGTTTCTGCCGCCTCAGCATCCGTCATGCGCGCACTGCCTTCCGCCCTCCCCAGACATCCGACGTCACGATTTTTCCCCAAACAGCTTGCTGAGCGGGGTGCTGGGTGCTGTTGTGATAGAAACTAACTCCGGCCGAGGGAAGGCGGAGCAGAGACATCCTCACACAAATTTTATGGTTTTGGCCGTTTCGCTTGAGACATCCTCACAACTCTCGTTTCTGAGTTGGCCGGGATTGGCCGTTTCGCCTGAGACATCCTCGAAAAGTTGCGCTCCGGGACGCCGCGCGAGAGGTGGTCCGGGCCGTTTCGCTTGAGACATCCTCGAAACTCTGAGCCCCGAGGTGCCGTGCGAGAGGTGGTCCGGGCCGTTTCGCCTGAGACATCCTCGAAACTCTGAGCTCTGCGATGCCTTGCGCGAGGTGGTCCGGCCCGTTTCGCCTGAGACATCCTCGAAACTCTGACTTCGGAGATGCCGCGCGAGAGGTGGTCCGGCCCGTTTCGCCTGAGACATCCTCGAACTTCTGAGCTCTGAGATGCCCTGCGCGAGGTGGTCCGGCCCGTCTCGCCTGAGACATCCTTGCAACTCTGAGCTCTGAGATGCCGTGCGCAAGGTGGTCCGGCCTGTTTCGCACAAGACATTCTCGCAACTCTGAGCTCTCAGATGCTGCGCAAGAGGTGGTCCAGCCTGGGGGCCCAGAAGACCACATGTTACATATCCTCCATGGGACCCTGCGAGCCTCAGGAGGCCCCAGAGAGGTCCAGGAGGCCGCAGGACGCCCAGGACAGGCCCCAGGGGCCCCCAGGAGATTCCCAGGAGGCTCCCAGGAGGCCCCAGGAGGCCCTCTATCAGAACGTGTTAAGTTAATACACATCCGGTGTCGATTCGTTGATTTTTCCTGCTCTTGTGCCCCCCCCTCCATTTTGAGGGGCCCAAGCGGCCACAGGTTAGATATCCCCCCTGGGAGCCCCAAGATGCTTCAGGAAACCTCAGGTGGAGTTCAGGAGGCCACAGGAGGCCCAGGAGGAAGCTCCAGGAGGTCCCCAGGAGGCCCCAGGAGGCACCAGGAGGCCGCAGGACGCCCAGGACAGGCCCCAGGGTTCTCCAGGAGATTCCCAGGAGGCTCCCAGGAGGCCCCAGGAGGCCGCCTATCAGAACGTGAACGTGTCAAGCTAATTCACATCCGGTGTCGATTCGTTGATTTTTCCTGCTCTTGTGCCCCCCCTCCATTTGGAGGGGCCCAAGCGGCCACAGGTTAGATATCCCACCTGGGAGCCCCAAGAGGCTTCAGGAAACCCCAGGTGGAGTTCACGAGGCCACAGGAGGCCCAGGAGGAAGCTCCAGGAGGTCCCCAGGAGGCCCCAGGAGGCACCAGGAGGCCCCCGCAACTCGGAGCTCTGAGACGCCGCGCTCGAGGTGGTCCGGCCCGTTTCGCCTGAGACTTCCTCGCACCACGTTTCGCCAGAGACATCGTGTGCATGAGGGAGCAGGCAGGAGGAGAGGGAGGCCCCAGAGAGCTTCAGGAGGCCGCAGGACGCCCAGGACAGGCCCCAAGGGGTCCGCAGGACAGGCCCAGGAGGCTCCCAGGAGGCCCCAGGAGGCCCCCTATCAGAACGTGTCAAGTTAATTCACATCCGGTGTCGATTCGTTGATTCTTCCTGCTCTTGTGCCCCCCCTCCATTTTGAGGGGCCCAAGCGGCCACAGGTTAGATATCCCCCCTGGGAGCCCCAAGACGCTTCAGGAAACCCCAGGTGGAGTTCAGGAGGCCACAGGAGGCCCAGGAGGAAGCTCCAGGAGGTCCCCAGGAGGCCCCAGGAGGCACCAGGAGGCCCCCGCAACTCGGAGCTCTGAGACGCCGCGCTCGAGGTGGTCTGGCCCGTTTCGCCTGAGACTTCCTCGCACCACGTTTCGCCCGAGACATCGTCGCAACTCTGGGGTCCGAAATGCCGCGCGCGAGGTGGTTCAGCCCGTTACGCTGGAGACATCCTCGCAACTCTGGGCTCCGAGATGCCTTTCGGGATGAAGAGGAGGTGGACGAGGAGGAGGAGGAGGAGGAGGAGGAGGCATGTTTGAACATGCCATGCCAGCCCGCACTGGACGGGCACGCAATCGACCTTGGAAACCGCAGTTGGTCTAAAAACCCTGTTTGGGGATACTGCACTCCGGCTATATCATTAAATGAATGCGCGCGACGCTAAGGTGAGAGCCACATCTTGAAAACCACCCGCCCTCCATCTGTGAAACCGTTGTCAATGTTTCAGTTTCACATCGTAGATGGTGAAGAAGTGTCACGCGAAACGCCCGGCCCGCCCAAAAGACTGGCCTCGGGGTGCGACAGGGGAAAATTATGTATAAGGAGAAGGAATGAGGAGGAGCCGAGCTCCACGTTGCGAACGCCACCGCTGCTGGCCGGGAAATGAACAGGAGAAGGCCTTCTCAGAAGGCGGCAGGGCCTCTCAGAAGCCCTCCGGCCTTCTGAGAGGTCGCCTGTGCCTTCGGGGAAGGCTCAGAACACTTCTCGGAAGGCCGGGGGTCTTCGGAGCCTTCTGCTCGCCGTCGCTCGGACGTCCATTCCCTGTGTTTTTTTCGGTTTCGTGCGTGGTTTTTTCGCCAAATGATCAAGGATGCTCCTCGACGGTCCTCGCCGAAGGAAAAATGCACACGTCCGAGCGATGCCAAGGTCCTGATTCGACGAGTTCTCGGTGGCGGTGGTCCACGCTTCCCCTCTGACGAACGAGGTCCTGGGAATCCTGGCTGGCAAAGCGGGAGCCTCACTGGACCACGCCGCCACAACAGCGGCGAAGGCCGCCGAACACCCACGCCTTCGCCGCCCCGATGCGCAACACGCAGCCCATAGCGTGTTGGCACGGAGCTCAACACGAACATTGGATGCGCAGGTCTGGCACGACACGTTCGCCAAAGCGTGGGCCAACACGTGCGTGACCCGTGTTCAACACGGTACGTGTTTTGTTTCAACACGTGTGCACCAGGGCAGCTCACAGAGGCCTCCTAGATGGTGTCGGAGTAGATGGGGTCGATGGATCTCGCCGCATTGCCGATGCATCGACGGTGCATCGGGGACGTCGACGCGGAGAAAATCGGGCTCCACATCGAGCCGCATCGCCGAGGCATCGCCGATGTATCGGCGATGCGGCGCGATCCTCCGACCTCATCTACTCTGACCCCATCTACGATGCCTAGAACTCAAGCCCACAGCGAAAACGAAAGGAGGAGAAGAAAGAGAACGACGACGACGACGACGACGACGCCGACGGGGGCCGGCCTCACCGTGGGCTCCTCCTGCAGCAGCCGCCTGCAGCGCTCCGCGCCGTGGCACAGGCGCGTCGCGCCCACGACCTCGCGCAGGGCGGCCATGAGCTGCATCCACCTCGGACAGGTGCGGGAGGGAGATGATTCATCGAAGAGGAGCCCCTGACCCTTTGGGAGGGGTCCTAAGTTAGGAGGGCCAACAACAATGGGTATAGGGGATCTGTTCTGCAGACGTATCAGGCCAAACCGCCTGGAACGACTAATTATCCTTCATGCGACGACGGGGACCTCAGCGAGGCCACGTCTTCATCGTGTCACTAGGATTAGGGGGTCTTTGGTGCTCAATGAGGAGAGGCCTCCCAGATGGGGTCCGAGTAGATGGGGTCGGAGGATCGCGCCGCATCGCAGATGCATCGGCGCTGTCTCGGCGATGCATCTCGGGGGCGCGCAAACATGGATTAGCGGTTCATGGATTTGGCGCGCGGTCGCCAAATCCATGGATCGGGGGAGGCGCCCTCCCCAAAATGCGGCCAGTGCCGCCTCGCTCGGCGGCGGAGATCCGCGATGTCCCATGGAGACGGGACCCGTCGCTAATCCACGCCCCCATTGCTCCACGTCTGCGATCGCGTGAGCATCGGCGATGCATCGGCGATGACGGCGACGCTGGCGTGGAGAACACCAGGCACCACACCGCGCCGCATCGCCGATGCATCGGCGATGCGCCACGGCCCTCCGGGCCCCTCCCCGGGGGAGGCCCAGAGGAACAGACGAGCGCGCTCCACTACTCGCAAAGAAACCACTCGCAAATGGGCTGGATCCACCGCGGGGGATCTACGATATACTACACGAAGGCGGGCGCTTGGTTTTTCGCACGTTTGCGTGTAGGCACTTTGCGAGTAATTAATAGAACGCGCTCGGTGAAGGAAGGACGGGGGGGGGAGGGGCCTGGAGGTGCTTTTGGCTGGCCTCGGCCGGTCCCCCCCCCCTCGCCGTCCACCGCGTCGTCGTCGTCGTCGTCGTCATTCTCGTGGTCGTCGTCGTCGTCGTGGTCGTCGTTCCCGTGGTCGTCGGTCTCGTGGTCGTCGCGATCGTTGTCGTGGTCGTGGTCGTGGTCGTGGTCGTGGTCGTGGTCGTGGCGATCGTGGTCGTGGTCGTCGTCGTCGCCGCCGTCGTCGTCGCAACAGCCAATCGCAACTGGGGGCGCCCGGGGCCGGTGTCGGCTCCATCGGCCCTCTCGCGGAGGGCCCCAACGGGGGCCGTCGAAGCAGGGCTCGGCAGGCCCGCCCTGGGAGGATCGGGAGGGAGAAGACCCACAGAGACACAATGGATCGTCGATTCCCCCGGAAATATGGGAAAATATATGGGAAGTGGGGGGGGGAAGACAAAAACCCAGAAAATATGGGAAATTACGCTACCGAGGAACCCCACATACTTATATTATGGCTGGAGTAATGAGAGCTGAAATGAAGCATGTGAGAATTATGTTGGTGGCCGTTGCCCCGCCGATACCGCTGTGCCCTGGACGACCGTCACGGATAGCGGCCGCGGTGAGAGACCACCCCCTGCGCACCCCCTTATGGTGTCGAGAATATGCCATGCCTGCTGTGCCCTGGACGACCGTCACGGATAGCGGCCGCGGTGAGAGACCACCCCCTGCGCACCCCCTTATGGTGTCGAGAATATGCCATGCCTGCTGTGACCTGGGACGACGACCGTCCGAGTAGTAGCCGGCCGCGGTCGAGAGAACGCCCGCTGACGCACCCCCTTTTATGGTGTCGAGGAATATGCCATGCATGCTGCTTGTGCCCGACGACTGTCACGTATAGCGCCGCGGTAGTGAGACCACACCTGAGCACCCCCTCATGTGCAGAATATGCATGCCTGCTGTGCCCTGGAGACCGGACGACCGTCACGATAGCGGCCGCCGGTAAAGAGACAACCCCCTGCCAATCCCATATGGGGTCGAGAATAGCCACGCCTGCTATGCCCTGGACGACCGTCGGGCATAGCGGCCGCGCTGAGAGGCCAACCCCTGCGCACCCCCTTATGGTGTCCAGAAAGTGCCACGCTTGCTATGCCCTGGACGACCGTCGTGCATAGCGGCCGCGGTGAGAGACAACCCCCTGCGCTCCCCTTTATGGTGTCGAGAAAATGCCACGCCTGCTATGCCCTAGACGACCGTCGTGCATAGCGGCCGCGGTGAGGGACCACCCCCTGCGCACCCCCTTATGTTGTCGAGAATATGCCACGCCTGCTGTGCCCTGGACGACCGTCACGGATAGCGGCCGCGGTGAGAGACCACCCCCTGCGCACCCCCTATGGTGTCGAGAATATGCAATGCCTGCTGTGCCTGGGCGACCGTCACGGATAGCGGCCGCGGTGAGAGACCACCCCCTGCGCACCCCCTATGGTGTCGAGACTATGCCATGCCTGCTGTGCCCTGGACGACCGTCACGGATAGCGGCCGCGGTGAGAGACCACCCCCTGGGCACACCCTCTGGTGTCGAGAACATGCCATGCGTGCTGTGCACTGGACGACCGTCACGGATAGCGGCCGCGGTGAGAGACCACCCCCTGCGCACCCCCTTATGGTGTCGAGAGTATGCCATTTCTGTTGTCCCTCTGGTTGCGAGAATATGCCATGACCTTTTTACTGTGCCCTGGATGACCCTCACGGATAGCGGCCGCGGTGAGAGACAACCCCCTGCACACCCCCTGTGGTATCGAGAATATGCCATGCCTGCTGTGCCCTGGACGACCGTCACGGATAGAGGCCGCGCTGAGAGACCACCCCCTGCGCACCCCATATGGTGTCGAGAATATGCCATGCCTGCTGTGCCCTGGATGAGCGTCACGGATAGCGGCCGCGGTGAGAGACCACCCCCTGCGCACCCCCTCTGGTATCGAGAATATGCCGTGCCTGCTGTGCCCTGGACGACCGTCACGGATAGCGGCACGGTAGAGAGACCAAACCCTGCGCACCACCTATTGGTGTCGAGAATTTTCGCCATGCCTGCTGTGCCCTGGACGACCGTCACGGATAGCGGCCGCGGTGAGAGACCACCCCCTGCGCACTCCCTATGGTGTCGAGAATATGCCATGCCTGCTGTGCCTTGGACGACCGTCACGGATAGCGGCCGCGGTGAGAGACCACCCCCTGCGCACCCCCTCTGGTGTCGAGAATATGCCCTGCCTGCTATGCCCTGGACGACCGTCACGGATAGCGGCCGCGGTGAGAAACCACCCCCTGCGCACCCCCTATGGTGTCGAGAATATGCCATGCCTGCTGTGCCCTGGACGACCCTCACGGATTGTGCAGACGTCTTGGGTGTATGATGCAGTGAACATGCGTCTTGTGTGTGCGAGTGTGTGCATGCGTGCGGCTGTATGTAGACGCGTGTCTCATGTACTTGCCGTGCATGTGTTGACCGCGGGTTGAGGAGAGGAATGAAGAGGAGGAGGGGAGGTGAGGAGACGCGGGTGCGCCGCGGCAGGGAAGAAAACCAGAACCCCACGAAACATGTGGGGAACTATGGGGGGGAGGACAAACACCCAGAAAAAATATGGGACAATACATGGGGAATCAGGTTAGTTCTGTCTGTTTATTTGTGTGTGAGTCCCAGGGCCCCCTTTGCAGGAGAGCCCGAGCTTCACGGGGGCCACGTGCGGAACACAATCACAGAATCGGAGATCTGTGGAGGGGAGGGAGGGCGTGGAGGGGTGGCGGGGGGATCCCCCTCCCTCCCCCCCCCGCCGTCATCGCACCCTCCCTCCCTCCCTCCCTCCCTCCCTCATCTCTCCCTCCCTCCCTGCCGCCCTCCTCCCCACCTCCTCCCCAGGGAGAGCGGAGAGCGGGAAAGAGAAGGGGAGGGGTGAAGGGAGAAAGAGAGTGAGGAGAGTTGCTGCTGTTGAAATATCACTTCTGAAAAGGCTAATACGTTGTCCCCACCTGTCCAACGCGCAATGCTGGTTCAACTGCAGTGGCCTCCTCGACCCTCGTGCACTCATCTTGTCAGGGGAAGTATCATTGGTCAAACAATGCCCGTGAGCCCCCCCTGGCTACAACAACAACGGCTTCCGCCGAAGACTGCCTCATAATTCACCGAAGAACCGCGCCCTCGCTCCAGACTTCCTTGCCATTTCCTCAAGGGTCGCGCTCTGGCCTGGCACATACCCGCAATTCAGTCAGGAATCTGGAACCGCACTCTCGCAACTTATTCACTAACCGCTCTTTCTCCTGGGCCATCGTGACGAGTCGCTCAGGAAACGAGCTTTCGCCCAGGACCGCACACACGCCTTTCAAGAATGGCTCTCTTGCCTGGGGCCTCCTCGCAGCCCGACCCGGGCGTTCGGGTCTGCCCGCCCGACCCGCTCGTTCGGCCCCACCCTCCTGACGCGCCCGTCCGGGTCCGCCCGCCCGATCCCGACCTGGCCTTTGCAATGTCCGCACGACCCGCTCGTCGAGGTCCGCCCGTTCGTCGGCCTGAAGCCCACCCGCCCGCCCGTTTCGGTCCGCCCGCTCGACCCGCCCGTCGGGGTCCGCCCGTCCGACCAGCCCGTCAGCGTCCGCCCGCAAGGCCCGCTCGTCTGCCCTTCTCTCTCCTCCCTCCTCCCTCCTCCCTCCTCCCTCCTCCCTCTTCCCTCCTCCTCCCTCCCCCCTCCTCCCTCCCCCCTCCTCCCTCCTCCCTCCTCGCTCCTCCCTCCTCCCTCCTCCACGGCCAGGGGTTACCAACGAACGATGGCTGGCTTGTTACAACATGGACCCCGGATGTTCGGATTGACCTCAGGCGTCTTGACGACTTCAGGAGCCCTCGACCCGTCCGATTCGCGCGATTCTGCGGGTGCAGATGGAAGACGGAATCCTCCTACTGGGAAATCTGTGGGTGGAAACACGAACCTGCTTTCCAAGAACAAAAACTGTTCACATACCGTCGCCAGAAAGGTTAGAAACTTCACCCACAGCGAAGAAATACGTATGACATGCAGAACGCGTGACACCGTTACCCTTCCCCACGTGGGTGTGTGTGTGTGTGTGCCCAGAAGAAGAGGATGGGAGTCGAGGGCTTGGGATGTACATGTTGGTGGTTGACACGCGAATATCACCAGCCCTCTAGGCGGTGGTATCGAGCATATCCTCTTCCATGTTCCAACTTCCACTTCGAGGAGGGCTTTCTCATTCCTCCGCCTCATTGCTATACGCGCGACAAACGGGGGCCAATGAGGGCACCCCCCTCATCATCCCTGTCAAACAAAAAGAGCCACATCGCACTTTACGGCAAAAGCTTGGGCCACGTTCGGGGGCCCCGCGAGCACTTGGCATGCTCTTTTGACAGGGACGGCGGGACTGCCAGCACATGGCCTGCTGTGCAGGGCCACCATCATTGTCAAAACGCAACAGAAACCTGCGGAGAATCATCGAAGGCCTCCTCGCTGGAGGTGGCCCCCCTATAGTGGGGAAACCAAAAGGTACCGATACCGCTACTCCGTGGACCTCTCCCGGGGTACGTTCTGGCCAGGACTTCGAGGCGAATCCAGCGGTAATCTCCCAGCAGGCCCAGAAAGATGAAAACGGGGGAAGGGTAGAGGTATGGGTATGTACCTCTTCCTCCTCTGACCTAGTGGTGGTGGTGGTGGTATCGTTTCTCCTTCCCCGGAACGCCAGCGTCGCCGCCACGCTTGTTTGTGACAATGCGTAGCTCGTTTATGGGCGGCGCGCCCCAGGGGGGGAAGTGAGAAGAGGCGGGCCTTCCCACTGGTGTTCGGTACTTTCTTGGTGCTCGAAATTCTTGGGGTGGAACATCATGATACTCGCAACGTAACTGCTCGCAAATGGCCTGGATCCGCGGCGGGGAAGCTGCGACGAATTCTATCGAAGCAGACATGTATGCCTCGGACGTTTGCGAGCAGGCGCTGTGCGAGTAGTGGAACGCGCTCGGCGAGCACTGGAGATCGGCTGTGTGCTTGTCGGCGATAACCAGGCCGAGAATCCAACCTTTGCGCTTTGAGCAACCCCGCGTGTGCCCGCTCGCCCCAGCACTGCGCACCCACTTCGGACCTGCGCAGCCCTGGCCATCGCTCGGAGGTCCATTCAAGATGAGCCAGGATGCCCCTTGAGAATCCCCGCCGGGAGAAAAGAGTGCACACGTCCGAGCGATACCGAGAACCTAAAAGCAGGCTGTCCGTGGGGGGGGGAGGGGGGCGGGCGGGCCCCGAGAACCCTGCGCACCCACGCCGGACGCTGCAAGCACGTGCTTCTGCCACCTCGGGGGGTCGCAGAAGAGCACAGGGAGAGACGAAGGCAGGGGCCTCGAAAGTGCCGCGAGACCTCACACCGCACGGTCCGTCACCGCACGGTCCTGGGACCCTGGAGGGCCCCAGCCGCCCGAGACGCACTCGGAGACCGACCCACGTCCCCAACCCGTCTGTGCCACCACGAGCCCCCGCTCACTTACCACACGATGTGGTCGCCGCTCCGTTTGGTGGCCCCCGCAAGGCGGCGATACCATACCATAGGTCCTAACATCATGTCGGCCCAGCAATTTCCGACGTTGTGCAGGGTTCGAATGGATAGGAGCACCCCGGCCAAACTAGGGAACATACGACGGGGGGGCGCCCATCCTCGACAGGTGTGCGTTCTGAATGGCCCCCGCGGGTGTATCCCCGAGTTCCCCTCCCTGTCCTGGACGGTGAGTCGTTTGGGGGCAAACGCTGAGATTGGGCGCGAGACATCGCTTGCGAAGTCCAGGATGTCATCTGTTCGAGATCTGACAGAACTCCCGACAGCGAAACGCCCTTTAGTGAAAGCTGCCAGGGGCACTCCGCGCGCACGGAGACGCATTTCAACAAAACCCCGGCGGAATAATTAATCGACGTCCAAAAGCTACCGTGCGCATCCGGCAAAACACGCGTCGATCAACAAAACGGACAAGGGACTCCACTGGCACACCGCGAATGAAGAACCCTTGCAGAATTCCTCCACCGATTTGTCCTGGTGGGCGCTCTCTCAACGATCGTGCAGGGGATGGACTCCATAAGTGATTCACCCTTACTTGGCCTTCTCGTCGAGTCTGCAACACGAACACGCACATGATGCTCTGCGAACATTCCGCGTATTTGTGATGTTGATAAGACGAGACAGCGAATCCTGGGGTACATCAATGCTGCACGCAGTCGATCCCCTACTCGCGACGCCCGATCTCTGCGCCGCGCCGCGGCGCTCCGACTCCGGAGCGGCGCGCGCTCCGGCCTCCTCTGAGGCCCCCGCTCGTCGACTCCGATGCGCGGGCCGCGGTTCAGCAGCTGGGCCTTGGGCGCTCGGGGGGAGAGAACAGGCAGCCTTGGGCTAGAGGCCTCCTCGAGGGGGTCGGAGCAGATGGGGTCGGAGGCTCGCGCCGCATCGCCGATAACATCGGCGATGCGTAGGCGATGCATCGGTGATGCACTGGCGATGCATCGTCGACGTCGGCGATGCATGTGCGCCGTGGGCGTGGAGACAATCGGGCTCTACATCGAGCCGCATCGGCGATGCATCGACAATGCGGCGCGATCCTCCGACCCCATCTACTCCGACCCCATCTAAGAGGCCTAGATGAGCTTAGCCCTATGTTTCTTAGACTGGCAAGCCTGAAGGCGAGGACAACCTTAGGGATGAGCCCTCAGAAACGAAGGGGATCCTTCGGATCGGCATCGATGTCAGGTGATGCCAATCAAAGGAATTGGGACATGCTTCAGGCTGGTAAGAGAAGGCGTGCGGGGGGGTGGCTCGCTGAACCCAGTCATAGTAAGCCATATGCAACAATGCTGGGCCGAAACGGTGCGGAAGTGACTTGCGACGCGCATGACGCACAGAGTTCCTGCAGGACCTCGCCAACCCCCCTCCCCCTCCCCCTGGAAGACACATATGAAAATCTATGTTGGTTGCTCATTTCCCCAGCGGCAGCTGCATTCGGAAAGATCGCATGGTCTCTAACATTCATCCCTGAATCATATGTGTTTTACAGCGTCTTCGTACAGATTACTAGATACGAATAGATATGTTTCATATTTATATATATATACACACCTATACGACCACCCTTCGGGTGATCAGGAGGTTCGGGGGGGGAGGAACCAACGTCTCACTCGATCGGTCTCACTATCGATCTCACTATCGATCTCAGTATCGGTCTCGATCGATCGATCTCCCTCGATCGATCTCACAATCGATCTCACAATCGATCTCACTCGATCTATCTCACACTCGATCTCACTCGATCATCATCATCATCATCATCATCAGCATCAGCATCATCATCATCGTCCTCATCATCAGCATCACCATCATCATCAGCATCACCGATCGATCATCATCATCATTCTATCAGCCTAAACGATCAGCATCAGCGTCATCCATCGTCATCACATCAGATCAGCATCATCATTCATATCATCATCATCGCTATGCATCCAACATCATCATCATCATCGACATCATTCATCATCATCATCATCATCATCATCATCCGCCTTCAGCATCAGCATAGCATCATCATACATCAGCATCATCAATCATCATCATCATCGTCATCGTCATCGTTCAGTCGTGCATAGTCATCATCATCATCATCATCATCATCATCATCATCATCATCATCATCTCATCATCATCATCATCATCATCATCCTCGCGGGACACCGCGGGACACCGGCGGGACACCGCGGGACACCGCGGGACACGCGGGACACCGGCGGGACACCGCGGGCCACCGGCCGCCCGGAAGGGAGACATTTGGTCCGGCCGCGCCTCAGCCACACGGGACACCAGCGGGACACCGGCGGGACACCGCGCGCCACCGGCCGCCCGGCGGAGAATCATTTGGTCCGGCCGCGCCTCAGCCACAGGAGACTTTCCTCTCGCCCGCCCACGCAGCTTCGCCTCGCCCGCACGCACGGCACGCACGAACACGAAACCGAAATCGATTTCCCGGTAGGGGGGCTCTCCGTTCCACTTCGATCTCACCCCCTCACCTCCGATATATATGTATATATACGTTTATATGCGATTTTCGCAGGTTTAGATACGGGAGTTAGGTTGTGCTTCCAATGTTTCGATACGGTGATATTTTGAGATACGAATAGATATGATTAGAGATGTCTCGAAACGGTTCAATATGGCGCCCCCCGCTGGAAAGCCTGTATGCCAAAATAGATACAAATAGATACGGCGTCATGTCTCCTGCGCACGCCCACGATCGATCATTATCGCTCCTCGCCCCTGTTGGATCCTCCTCATCCGCCCTCCTCGGTGCTCATCTTCTCTTCTCTTCTTTCGCCACATACTGAGTGGGATTCTTGTTCCCCGCATCCTGAGTGGGGTTCTTGTTTTCCCAAAACATCCTCTCCTGTTCTTTCTCCTCCTTCTCCTTTTTTTCCCACCTCCCTACTATACCATACCAACGCGTACCATACCCATACCACGCCGGCCTACCATACCATACCTACCACACCACACATACCATACCATACTGACCATACCATACCATACCATACTTACCATATCATGCCACACTATGCCATACCTGCCAAGCCTACTAGACCATACCTCTCCTCCTCCTCCCCCTCCTCCTCGACTCCTTCTTCTCCTCCTCCTCCTCCTCTTCCTCCTCTTTGCTCTCCCCATCCTACGGTTCCCTGTTCCTACCCAATTCTCTCCTAAATTTCGTTCCGTGGTTGATATCCATCATGCTCCTCGTCATTCTTGTCGTCGTCGCTCGCCTCCTCACTCCTCATCGCTACGGCATCCCACTATCCTCATCCCGTTGTTCATTGCTTCGACCAATATCATGGAT
The DNA here is from genome assembly GCA_963575745.1 of Prorocentrum cordatum. NCBI lineage: Eukaryota > Dinophyceae > Prorocentrales > Prorocentraceae > Prorocentrum > Prorocentrum cordatum. Next base: position 50,827 of record CAUYUJ010007892.1, read on the forward strand.
CTTGTTCGTGCTGGTGGCACAGCCCACTGCATTCGTTCTCACAAACATTAAATACGAATAGATACGGCGCGGCACTGCCATTCTTTGAAAAAGTAGAGACGCACGTGTATATATATGTATATATGTATACACCTATACGACCACCCTGCGGGTGATAAGGAGGTGAGGGGAAGGGGGAACCAACGTCTCACTCAATCGATCTCGCTATCGATCTCACCATCGATCTCACATTCGATCTCACCATCGATATCACTATCGATCTCGCTATCGATCTCACTATCGGTCTCACAATCGATCTCACAATCGATCTCACATTCGGTCTCACATTCGGTCTCACTGTCGATCTCACTATCGATCTCACTATCGATCTCACAGTCGATCTCACATTCGGGCTCACATTCGGTCTCACTATCGATCTCACTATCGATCTCACAATCGATCTCACAGTCGATCTCACAGTCGATCTCACATTCGATCTCACTATCGATCTCGACGAGCAGCATCGTCATCATCAACATCATCATCATTATCATCATTGGAACACCATCATCATCACCATCATCAATCATCATCATCACCATCATAGTCATCATCATCGGGACACCATCATCATCAACATCATCATCATCAACACCATCATCATCGGGACACCATCATCATCACCATCATCAATCATCATCATCACCATCATAGTCATCATCATCGGGACACCATAATCATCATCAACATCATCATCATCATCAACACCATCATCATCGGGACACCATCATCATCATCATCATCACCACCATCATCATCATCATCATCATCATCATCTCTATCATCATCCTCAACATCGTCATCCTCATCATATCCATCTCTCATCCCTCGGGACACCTCCATCGTCATCATCATCACCTAATAATCAGCATCATCAACATCGGACACCATCATCATCATCGACATCATCATCATCATCATCATCATCATCACCATCACGCCTTCATCATCATCATCATCATCAATATCATCGGGAAACCATCTCATCTCAACATCAATCATCATCACCATCATCATACATCATCATCAACAATCATCGTCATCTTGACACCATCATCATCACATCATCACGTCATCATCATCCACCATCATCATCACCATCATCACCCATCACCAACATCTTTCATAATCGTCTGACTATCGAATCTCACATCGATCTCGACAATCGTCTCCAACGATCCCACCATTCGTTCTCACTATCGATAATCAAAATCGATCTCCACATTCGAAAACCCCCCCCCCGTTTCCCCCAAAATTTTTTTAACAAAAAATCCAACTCATCATCATAAGCATCAACATCACCTCATCATCATCATCAATCATCATCATCATCACATCATTCATCATCACCATCATCATCTCGCCATCAATCAACATCATCATCAATCATCACCATCATCATCATCATCATCATCCAGAATCATCATAATACTCATCATCACCATCATCATCGTGATACCGACGGGACACCAACGGGACACCGGCGGGACAACCGGCGGGACCCGCGCGCCCCCGTCCGCCCGGGAAGAGGCACATTGTGGTCCGGCCGCTCCTCATCCACATGGGCTGGCGCACACACCGACGGACCACCCGCGGGACACCGGCGGGACACCGCGCGCCCCGGCCGCCCGTGAGATCATTTGGTCCGGCCGCGCCTCAGCCACAGGAGACTTTCTCTCGCCCGCCCACGCAGCTTCGCCTCGCCCGCACGCACGGCACGCACGAACACGAAACCGAAATCGATTTCGGTAGGGGGGCTCTCCGTTCCACTTCGATCTCACCCCCTCACCTCCGATATATATATATATATATATATATATATGTATATAAATATATGTATATACAGCCCCCCCCCCCAAACACCCACTCTTCGCAGCATTCGCGGCCAACGTGTTTACTAACATCCTTCTCGTTTGCCTCTTCTTCTCTTCTCATCTCCTTTTCTGCCTCCCTCTTTCTCTCCCAATCTCTGCATTCGCTTCCCAACATACAAGCGTCAGCTCTTTTCTCTCACATCTGACGGCGGCGTGGCGCGCGCTCTGCCACAGCGCACAGCGGAAGGCCCAAGGACACGATCCTCCCCAACGGAGGACATCAGCTTGCAAGAACCAGCGCACCAACACGTCGGATCACCAAACCTTGTGTTTTCATTTGGATGTTCGGGATTTCTGGGATGGGAATCAACGAAACCTTGTGTGTTCATGTGGATGTTGCTGATTTTGGGGGTTTCAGGCCCCGACGAAACCTGCGCCGCCTCTCGCTCCTCCCCCAGGTCGGCGCCCTCAGAATCCCAAACATCCAAATGAAAACACAGGGTGCGCAAGGTCAGGGGCCACCGAACCCTGTGTTTTCGTTTGGATGTTCGGGATTTCTGGGATGGGAATCAACGAAACCCTGCGTTTTCATGCGGATGCTGCTGATTTTGGGGGTTTCAGGCTCCGACGAAACGTGCACCGCCGCTACTCCCCCAGGTCGGCGCCTTCAGAATCCCAAACACCCTAATCCAAACACAGGGCGCGCGAGGTCAGGGGCCACCGAACCCTGTGTTTTCATTTGGATTTTTTGGATTCTGAGGGCGCCGACCTGGAAGAGCGCTGGCGGCGCAGGTTACGTCGGGACTTGAAACCCCAAAAATCACAAACATCAAAATTACCCTGGCAACGTACCCAACCCCTGCGCAAACGCGGGGCGCAAATAGTTTAGGACACGTTATAAGGGGGCGATGACGGAGCGAGGGTTATCTACGTCTGCAGACGGAATCCGGGACACTCGCAGGACACTGGCTACAGGACAAGGACTAGATAAAGCTGATTAGTTACAATCCCTGAGCACCCCTAGCCACTTCGAAAGCAGGGATCTCATATCGCAGCCCCCGAGAGATGGCGAGGTCTAACTTGAGTCTGCGGCGAGGTCCCAGAAACAATAACGGTTCGTCGCCGTCGCCGTCTGACGACGGCGACGGCGACGTCGGCGACCCGACGGTGACGAGAATGACGACTCCGACGACGATGACGACGCCGACGGCGACAACGACGACGACGATGACGACGACGTCAGCGGCGACGACGCCGACGACGTCCCAAGCACGCGGCGAACGTCCTGCCCCTCATTCGCCTCCTCCTCCTCCTCCTCCGACTCCGACTCCGCCGCCTCCTCCTGACCCGCAGCCCCTGCGGCCCAAGGATACGGAGGTCTATTGTGGATCCGCGTAGCGCGTCACTGTGCTGGGCCCCCCAGCAGGCCTCGAAAGTGGCGACACTTTCACAGATCGCAGCCCCCCAGGGATGGCGAGGTCTAATTTGAATCTGCGTGTGGCGTCACTGTGCTGGGCCCCCCAGCAGGCCTCGAAAGTGGCGACAGTTTCACAGATCGCAGCCCCCCAGGGATGGGCGAGGTCTAATTTGAATCTGCGGTGGCGTCACTGTGCTGGGCCCCCCAGCAGGCCTCGAAAGTGGCGACAGTTTCACAGATCGCAGCCCCCCAGGGATGGCGAGGTCTAATTTGAATCTGCGTGTGGCGTCACTGTGCTGGGCCCCCCAGCAGCCCTCGAAAGTGGCGACTGTTTCACGGATCGCAGCTTCCCAGGGATGGCGAGGTCTAATCTGAGTCCCCGTAAGACGTCACTGTGCTGGGCCCCCCAGCAGGCCTCGAAAGTGGCGACAGTTTCACAGATCGCAGCCCCCCCAGGGATGGCGAGGTCAAATTTGAATCTGCGTGTGGCGTCACTGTGATGGGCCCCCCAGCAGGCCTCGAAAGTGGCGACAGTTTCACAGATCGCAGCCCCCCCAGGGATGGCGAGGTCTAATCTGAATCCCCGTAGGGCGTCACTCCGCTGGGCCCCCCAGCAGCCTCGAAAGTGGCGACAGTTTCACAGATCGCAGCCCCCCAGGGATGGCGAGGTCTAATCTGAATCCCCGTAGGGCGTCACTCCGCTGGGCCCCCCAGCAGGCCTCGAAAGTGGCGACAGTTTCACATATCGCAGCCCCCCAGGGATGGCGAGGTCTAATTTGGGTCCGCCCGTGGCGTCACTGTACTGGGCCCCCCAGCAGGCCTCGAAAGTGGCGACAGTTTCACAGATCGCAGCCCCCCAGGGATGGCGAGGTCTAATTTGAATCCGCCCGTGGCGTCACTGTGCTGGGCCCCCCAGCAGGCCTCGAAAGTGGCGACAGTTTCACAGATCGCAACCCCCCAGGGATGGCGAGGTCTAATTTGAATCTGCGTGTGGCGTCACTGTACTGGGCCCCCCAGCAGGCCTCGAAAATGGCGACAGTTTCACAGATCGCAGCCCCCCCAGGGATGGCGAGGTCTAATTTGAATCTGCGTGTGGCGTCACTGTGCTGTGGCGTCACTGTGCTGGGCCCCCCAGCAGGCCTCGAAAGTGGCGACAGTTGCACAGATCGCAGCCATTCGCAGGCAAGACAGGAAGAGGCAAGAGGGAGGCGGGAAGGAAGGAAGGAGGGAGTGGAGACCACACTGCTCTATTCAAAACGAATACCCAACCAAGGAGGGTTGGGAATGAAAACACAAGGTGTCGCTGATTTCCATCGCAGAAATCCAAAACAAGCAAATGAAAACACCGGGTTCGATGACCCCTGACCTCGCGCACCCTGTGTTTTCGGGCTCCCGACGCCCCAAGACCGCCCCAAGAAGGGCCGAGAAGGCCCCAAGAGGGGCCCAAAATAGCCCCAAGACGGCCCTAAGAACGCCCAAGAGCCGCGCAAGAGCGCCCCACGAGGGCCCCAAGAGGTGCTTTCAGGCGCTCAAGAGGGGCGATGCTAATTGGGACCCGCCCCCCTCTTTGATCGATATCCTCCAAGATGGCCCCAAAGATGGCCTCCAGGAGAGCCCCGAGAGGGCCCCAAGATGGCCCCAGAAAGCGCCCAAGAGGTCCCAAGATGCCCCCAAGGGGCCCTCAGGATGCCCCGAAGCGGCCCCCAAGACGCGCCAAGAGACCCCCAGGACCGCCAACTGACCCCCAAGACGCCCCAAGAGATCTCCAAGAAGCGCCCAAGAGATGCCCCGATAGACTCCGAGAGGCATCCAAGAAGCTTTTGCCCCTACTGCTCGCGCTCCTACTCCTCCTCCTCACCCGCCTCATCCTTCTCCCTCCTCCCTCACCCCTCCAACCCCTCCCCTTGCTCCTTCGAACGATGACGGATGCCTCCTCTTTGCTCCTGCACATCCCTGATCACCTCAACTCGCCTGAGCGTCGTCTCTGGATGGGCTGGTAAGGGTACGCGAAGCGTTAAGAATTACCAGCGGCGCACCAGATGCGCGCGGGCACAGCGATAATGCACTTGTATAGGCACATAACAGTTCAGGGGATGGAGATGATGATCATTTGTATTTCAAGGCACACAACTTCTGCTTGGCCACCAATTGTTCCAGAAAACGCGCCACGCTTTCGGATTCAGTCCATAAAGGTTTTGAGCGTATTTCGTGGCGCACCTGCGCGTCTGAGAGAGCCGGTAAAGTGTCCTCCGCTGGGTTACGGCCTTGAGGATATCCAGCAAATGCCACGCCCCCGATCACGCTGGCCAAAGCGCCAAAAAATCCGGGTATGTAATACCCTTGTGGGAACAGTTCTATGATTCCCGTACAACGCCGAGCCCAAATGAGGTTTGTGAGCTGAGCTCCATGCGGCGAAACTATGACGTCTTGTTTGTGTACCCATTCGGCTTGATCACGTGGGGACGCGTCATCCAAATATTTCTCTTCAACAACTGAATTCGAAAACAACCTCTGGGTAGCCTCAATGAAAGCGGAAGACTCGACCCAATGCCTTGTAGCTTTCCGGTCCAAGACTCCGATCCGTAATTGACTTGACTCCCCTGCAATGGTGGACCCAAACCCAATCGCAACATGCAACTGAAGGGCATCTTCAGTTCTCATCAGAAATTGATTTGTGTTGTCTGTGGCCGCACCAGAATCAAGGTTCCAACCACCGCCGTCTTTAGGAACATAAGCTGCTACCTTGCATGCGCTCAAGTCCCGCGTTCCAAGTTCCACTTGCATGACCTCGAGCAAATGTGACGACCATGGGGATCGTGCATAAGGGTTCTCTCCTTCCGGCACGACCAGCACTCTCCGAAGATCTGGGTACATTTGAAACACTGACCAGCAGGGTCCGTCGACCCCCGCTTGCCGGGGGTGTAAAGGCGTGTGAGACGATGGGCTGTCCCCCTCCCCTTCCCCCCTCACTTGGGGTCTGGAATCCGATTCTGAAGGGGCGGGGCCCTGGGGGGGGAGGGGGGATCCCCGGGGCCAGGGTTTTCCCAAATCAAACGGGTCTTCTCAAACCAAATGTTGCGGAATCAGACCGCCGGGTCTTCCCAAACCAAACCCAGGTCTTCCCAAACCAAACGGGTCTTCCCAAACCAACGCCCCCGGGTCTTCCCAAACCAACCGGGTCTTCCCAAACCAACTCTCCGGGTCTTCCCAAACCAACCGGGTCTTCCCAAACCAACATCCGGGTCTTCCCGATACAACCGGGCTTTCCCAAACCAACTCCCCGGGTCTTCCCAAACCAAACGGGTTTTCCCAAACCAACCGGGTCTTCCCAAACCAACCTCCGGGTCTTCCCAAACCAACCGGGTCTTCCCAAACCAACTCCCGGGGCCTTCCCAAACCAAACG
>CAUYUJ010007892.1:62500-122500 GCA_963575745.1 Prorocentrum cordatum
CTCCTCTTCCCTGCCCAAGCAGGTCTGCCCGAACCAAGTGCCGACGTATTCCCACACCCTCAGGTCATTTCGAACCACGACCCCGGGTCTTTCCTACCCAACCAGGTCATCCCAACCAAACGGGCCTTCCCAAACGGGGTCGTCCCAAACCACAACGTCCGGGTCTTCCTAAACCAAACGGGCCTTCCCACACCAACTCCCCGGGTCTTCCCAAACCAAACGGGTCTTCCCAAACCAAACGGGTCTTCCCAAACCAACATCCGGGTCTTCCCGAACCAACCTCCGGGTCTTCCCAAACCAACTCCCCGGGTCTTCCCAAACCAAACGGGTCTTCCAAAACCAACCATGTATTCCCAAACCAACCTCCGGGTCTTCCCGAACCAACCGGGTCTTCCCAAAACGGGTCTTCCCAAACCAAACCCGGGCTTTCCCAAACCAACCGGGTCTTCCCAAACCAACCTCCGGGTCGTCCCACACCAACCGGGTCTTCCCGATCCAACTCCCCGGGTCTTCCCAAACGAACCGGGTCTTCCCAAACGAACCGGGTCTTCCCAAACCACGCGCCCGACTCTTCCCAAACCAACTGGGTCTTCCCAAACCAACCGGGTCTTCCCAAACCAACCGGGTCTTCCCAAACCAACATCCGGGTCTTCCCAAACGAACCGGGTCTTCCCAAACCACACCGGGTCTTCCCAAACCAAAGCCTACGTCACCCAAGCCCAAGTTTGGTTTGGGAAGACCCGTTTGGTTTGGGAAAGACGCCCCTCCGGGGTCCCCGGGCACCCAAACGCCCCCCCCGGGGCCTCCAGAGCCTCCATTTGTACACTCCGTGGCGTCCAAGATTTCCATGATTCAAGATTCCGTCTGAGCTTGCTCACGCTGGGCTCCAGCACGCCGAGGAGGCCTCGAAAACAACCAAGATAGCCAACCTCGAAGACGCCCCCCCAATGGAGCTCCAAGAGGACCCGCAAGAGGGCCCCAAGAAGCCAAAATCGTCAAAAATCATAGGGCAAATGTGCATGTTCAGCATATGTTATTCACCTTTTTGGTTTCAACGACCCAGCGGCGTCCAAAAACAGACCAAGAAGCCCCCAAATCGCTCCAAGACGGCCCAAGAGGCCCCTTAAGAGGGCCCAAAGAGGGCCCAAGAGAGCCCCAAAACGGCCCAAGAGGCGCCCAAGACGGCCCAAGAGGGCCTCGAAAGATGCCCAAATTGTTGGGCCCAAGAAGGGAAACTCGAACTGACACGTCGAGCCCTCCGCCCCAAGAGGACCCCCGAGACCGCCAATAGGCGCCCAACAGAACCCCAGGAGGCTCTAAGAGGCCCCAAGGAGGCCCCTCAAGCGGTTCCCAGGAGGCAAAAGGCCTCACCCGTGGACTTCGTTTCTCCTCTGGGAGTCGGCGGAATGGCGTAAGCCATTTGAATCCGCCCGCCCGCCGGGTTGAGGGGCGTGTGGGATTTAACTGTGAGAGCTCCTTACAATGCTTTAGCCCCCCCCTTCCCCCCCCCCCAGAGGCCTCCGCCATTCCGCCGCCCCGCTGCTCCATTCACCCCCTTCGGGCCCGCAGACGGCTTCCAGACGGCGTCCAAGACGAGCTCGAATTTCAGACCGCTTACAATGCGCTTTCGGCCGCCGATTTCGGCCTCCTCGGGGCCCCTCTTGGCCTCCAACATCGACCCCCGAAGCCCTCAGGAACGCCTCTTGGGCCCAACCACGCGCACAAACTGGAAACTTCAAAAATATAGCAAACCCATACATTGTTGTATGATTTTAGCCTTGCTGGGGGTCGCCCGGACGCCTTTCCCGGCTGATTTCCAGGCTCGCCAAGGGCATTTTTCAGCACGTACATGTTGACAGCGTTTTTGAACGCACTCCACAATGAACTTTGAACGACTTGGGCCCAACTTGGGCCCCAAAACGGGGCCCAAAGAGGCCCAGATCCGGCCAAGTTGTTTAATGAATTTCAGACGGGGCTGCGGTCCAATAAAAAAGCGGCCCGCCTGGGCTGCCTCGGGCCCGTCGTGGGCCCCTTTTGGGCCCTTATCCGGGCCCTCGTCGGCCCTCGTGGGCGCCCTTCGGGCCGTGCTCGGGGCGTTTTTGGCTGGTCTCGAACAATGCTCTGGCTATCTCTTGCCTCCTGCTGTGGATAAGGGGCGAAGGTCAAGACGGGCAGCGTCCGCATCGCTGATCCAGTGGTAATGATGACGGGCCGACGACAAATCAACAAATTTAACATCGATCAACCACGCGGCATGCCTGCGCCCTATCGGCGATGGGATAGAAGAGAAATGACCGCATGACAAATTACAAAATATACCTGCTGGGAAGTCATTCGCCACTTCCGGGATAATATCATCTCGTCTTGGCGCCGTCTTCGTCTCTTCCGGCGGGAACTGGAATGGGCGGGCGGTGAACGCTCCAAGACGGCTTCCAAGACAAGCTCGATTCCCAGATCGTTCTGGAGACGCTGTCGGGACGCATTTGGGCTCCATTTGGGCCCTTTCGGGGCCCTTTTTCTTGGCGTCCCAAATCCGTTGCCGGAGCCCTCAAGAGCACCTTTTGGGCCTCACTTCGCCTACAAACTGGATGCTTCAAAAAATACTACAACTAATACTGTTTGATGATTTTCGCCTCGCCGGGTCGCCCGGACGCCTCCTGTAGCTCACCTTCGGGCTCGCCTGGGGTGTTTTCCGACATGTAAATATCGACAACGTAATTGGGCGCGCTCCTGGATCAATCCTGGATGATTCCGGGCCCAACTTTGGCCCCAAAACGAATCCCAAACTGGCCCCGAACCGGCCCAGGTTTCCATGGCATTCGGACGGGTTTGCGGCCCAACACGGACGTGCTGTCGCTTGGGCCGTCAAGAACCCCGGCCTGGCCGCCTCGGGCCCTGCTTGGCCCCCTTTTGGGCCCTTCTCGGAGCCCTCTTCGACCCTCGTGGGCGCCTTTTGGCAATTTGGGGGCCGTCTTTGGCTGGTCTCGGGCAGTGTTTCGGCTATCTCCGGCCTCCTGCTGTGGATAGGGATCACAAATAATTGCGCTACCGAGGAACCCCGCATACTTAATTTAAATATTGTGTTTTGCTTATGTATGTATTTATTATATATATATATATCTATATATATATATTATATATAGGTTATTATATATATATATATATATATATATATATATGCAATCCTGCGTTCTGAGCCCTCGTCGCGAATGTTCCCTATGGGTCATCCAACGCCAAATTGCTTGACCCTCCTCCCTCTCCCCAGCCTTCTATCCTCCATCGAGGACAGATTCGAGGTGGTCACCGAGGACCGTTTCCTGGGGCGGCAAAAAGCAATGAGGTAATGCAAGACGATCTGCCACATCGCGCCTCGTCAGGGTGCCCAGTGTGGAAGCCAGTGCCAATCAAACCCCTTGCGCAATCGCTCTAGGGAGCCTCTAGAGCGATCCTTTCTCCCTCCCTTCATGTTGCATTATCCCGCACCCCTGCCTTCCCTTCTCACCTGGGCGGGCGTACTTTTCTTAGCTTTGTCTCATGCAGTCTCCACGCGTCCCCGCGTCTCTTCGACGGGGAGTCTCTGAGGCGCGCGCGCAAAGGAGTTGCAAACCAGACACAATCCACCTGCATGCAATCTGCGAGTGACCTTCGATGAAAAATCTCTGGGCTGCGGTTGGCACGTGGACAACAGATGGGCGGGCGATCAGAAAACGTCAAGCAGCGGCGCAGGCCGCGCGAATTCGACGCGGCTGGACAGCGCTGCCTTTGTCGGAAAGACTCCGGCGCCCGTGCGCTCCAACGACCTCACGCCGCCGGCAAGATCCATTGGCGTTCCAGAGCGAGGGCCTCGATCTCCCGCGTTTCCGTAGCCATGCGCTCATCAAACTTCTGGAGGGCTTTGAGCACTGACGGAGGTGCCCTTCTGCAAGACCTCCCGTGGCGGTGGCCGAAGCAAGAGCATGTCTTCCATGCAAGTGGCTCTGCTGAGCATCACGTGCAGGTGCAGCCACCAGGTCTCCTCTCTCTCCTCCGGTCTGCCGATGCTCTTGTCCTGCGCGCAATCGATGGTCACCCCGGCGCGGATCGTCTGGCCCTGTGACGCGGTGGATGTCAGGAAACGCCCGTGCGTGAGCGCGTACCCATACCTTTTGACCCGGTGCGTTTTGTTGGCGCTTGTCCACTTGAAGTTCGCCTCCATGAGCGGGAAGCAGAACAGGCCGTTCGCCTTCTCTTTGTCGATTCCGAAAGAGTTGGTGAAGGCGGCGACCACGTCCGGGCTCTGCTTCTCAAACTTGTGCACCTGCGCCCAGATTCCGGCAGGCAGAAAGCGCGGGCGGAAGATCTCCCTTGGCGCGCACGCGTCGTACCTGACCTGGTCGCTGCTCTCGAACACGAAGCTCACCATGGTGGCCTTCTGCTCCTGGACCAAGCTCTTGCGCTTGGACACCTTGACGGTGAATCTCACCTCCATGCCCGCGTGCGCTGGAAGAACTCCGTGCATGTGCCCCGTCTCGCAAGGGTTCGGCACGTTCAGCAGCCTTTTGCAAGCCTCCACTGTTTCCTGTGGTGCGCCGCAGGAGACGTCCTCGTCCTTTGACTGCAGGAACGCCAGCGGCGCGCCCATGGCACGAGAGTCGACCATGGTCCGGCGAGATATCCATCGGCACAGCGTACTCCAGTACCAGGCCATCCCGAATCCGGTCGCAAACTTCTCCTCGTCGCGCCTCGGCCCCCTCGCTCCGGTCGCGCAGTCGGTGGCGACCCGAGCCTGGAAGGCTGCCCAGACATAGTCGGGGATCCGTCTCGCGTGGCGCATTGCCGGCGAGGAGCTCGATCAGCGGGTCGCCCGGCTTGAAGCGCTTTGTGCCCTTCAGCTCGATCACATGGGGCACTTTGCCGAACGCTCTAATGGCGTGCTGCACTTCCACGCTCGGATGGCGGATCCAACTTGTAATTGCCGTGCTCATCTTTCTCTTGGACGTCCCTGATGAGCCCTATGGCTCTCGTCGGGGTGAGCTGGAGGAAGTCGCCCAAGTGAATGACGATGGGGACTCGCCCAAAATGGTGGCGGTCCTTCCTGTAGTTGGACTCGTCCACGGCGAACTCCTGGCGCCTGCCGAACATGCACCTGAAGTCCAGCATGTTGTAGAGGTATGCAGATATCATGCTGATCTCCTCCATGATGAGCACGCGCGCTCGGCGCCAGCGCTGCTCCAGCTTCTTGAGCTTCGCCTGGCTGCGCGGGCGTGGCAACGCCCCCGTTGCCGGCGTCGCCGACCCGCCGAACTTTCGCCAACGGCGAGCCATCGCCATCCTCCGCGCTGCCCCCCGGCTGATCAGCCCGGAACCCGCCGGACGAAGGGTTCAGCAAGTATGCCACCAGGCACTGCCTCCTCCTGCTATCGTCGTTCGCACCTGGATGCGGCAACTCGTTATACCTCATGTAAGGCGTCTCGGGCCACCAATTATTCAGTTGACGGTGATAGGCATCGAATGCGTTTCTTATCAGAGGCCCCTCGCAGCCACGCAAGCCATCCAGGCTTACATCGTCGCCCATTTCAGTCAGTGCGTTCTTCAGCTTCACGCGCGGAGGCGGCAGCTGTCCAATGTCAATTTTGGGCGGCATTGCTGCCGCGCGTAGGCCGGGCGGCTGTTGCCCGCAAGTTGGAGCACGGACAAACTTGCGTAAATGCGCAGTCGTGCCGCGCCGGCTTGAGCCGCGATGTTTACGGATCAGGGTAAGACGCAAGCTCTCACGCGCAATGCGGTGGATAATCACTGCACCAAGAGATCACCCCCTGCGCTGGCCCTATAGTCCCGGGAGAGTGCCACGCCTGCTAAGCTTTGCGACAGTGTCGTGGGTGGCGGCCGCGCTCAGAGACCCCGTGTGGTGTCGAGAAAGTGCCACGGCTGCGAAGCTTTGCGCCAGTGTCGTGGATAGCGGCCGAGCTGAGAGACCACCCCCTGCCCACCCCCTTTGGTGTCGAGAAAGTGCCACGCCTGCTAGGCTTTGCGCCAGTGTCGTGGATGGCGGCCGAGCTGAGAGACCACCCCCTGCGCACCCCCTGTGGTGTCGCGAAAGTGCCACGCCTGCTAGGCTTTGCGACAGTGTCGTGGATAGCGGCCGAGCTGAGAGACCACCCCCTGCGCACCCCGTGTGGTGTCGAGAAAGTGCCACGCCTGCTAGGCTTTGCGACAGTGTCGTGGATAGCGACCGAGCTGAGAGACCACCCCCTGCGCACCCCCTGTGGTGTCGAGAAAGTGCCACGCTTGCTAGGTTTGCGCCAGTGTCGTGGATAGCGGCCGAGCTGAGAGACCACCCCCTGCGCACCCCGTGTGGTGTCGAGAAAGTGCCACGCCTGCTAGGCTTTGCGCCAGTGTCGTGGATAGCGGCCGAGCTGAGAGACCACCCCCTGCGCACCCCCTGTGGTGTCGAGAAAGTGCCACGCCTGCTAGCCTTTGCGCCAGTGTCGTGGATAGACGCGCACGAGCTGAGAGACGGCACCCCCTGCGGACCCCCTGTGGTGTCGAGAAAGTGCCACGCCTGCTAGCCTTTGCGCCAGTGTCGTGGATAGCGGCCGAGCTGAGAGACCACCCCCTGCGCACCCCCTGTGGTGTCGAGAAAAGTGCCACGCCTGCTAGGCTTTGCGCCAGTGTCGTGGATAGCGGCCGAGCTGAGAGACCACCCCCTGCGCACCCCCTGTGGTGTCGAGAAAGTGCCACGCCTGCTAGGCTTTGCGCCAGTGTCGTGGATAGCGGCCGAGCTGAGAGACCACCCCCTGCGCACCCCCTGTGGTGTCGAGAAAGTGCCACGCCTGCTAGCCTTTGCGCCAGTGTCGTGGATAGCGGCCGAGCTGAGAGACCACCCCCTGCGCACCCCCTGTGGTGTCGAGAAAGTGCCACGCCTGCTAGGCTTTGCGCCAGTGTCGTGGATAGCGGCCGAGCTGAGAGACCACCCCCTGCCCACCCCCTTTGGTGTCGAGAAAGTGCCACGCCTGCTAGGCTTTGCGCCAGTGTCGTGGATAGCGGCCGAACTGAGAGACCACCCCCTGCGCACCCCCTGTGGTGTCGAGAAAGTGCCACGCCTGCTAGGCTTTGCGCCAGTGTCGTGGATAGCGGCCGAGCTGAGAGACCACCCCCTGCGCACCCCCTGTGGTGTCGAGAAAGTGCCACGCTTGCTAGGCTTTGCGCCAGTGTCGTGGATAGCGGCCGAGCTGAGAGACCACCCCCTCCGCACCCCCTGTGGTGTCGAGAAAGTGCCACGCCTGCTAGCCTTTGCGCCAGTGTCGTGGATAGCGGCCGAGCTGAGAGACCACCCCCTGCGCACCCCCTGTGGTGTCGAGAAAGTGCCACGCCTGCTAGGCTTTGCGCCAGTGTCGTGGATAGCGGCCGAGCTGAGAGACCACCCCCTGCGCACCCCCTGTGGTGTCGAGAAAGTGCCACGCCTGCTAGGCTTTGCGCCAGTGTCGTGGATAGCGGCCGAGCTGAGAGACCACCCCCTGCGCACCCCCTGTGGTGTCGAGAAAGTGCCACGCCTGCTAGGCTTTGCGCCAGTGTCGTGGATAGGGCCGAGCTGAGAGACCACCCCCTGCGCACCCCCTGTGGTGTCGAGAAAGTGCCACGCCTGCTAGGCTTTGCGCCAGTGTCGTGGATAGCGGCCGAGCTGAGAGACCACCCCCTGCCCACCCCCTTTGGTGTCGAGAGAGTGCCACGCCTGCTAGGCTTTGCGCCAGTGTCGTGGATAGGGACCGCGGTGAGAGACCACCCCCTGCGCACCCCCTGTGGTGTCGAGAAAGTGCCACGCCTGCTAGGCTTTGCGCCAGTGTCGTGGATGGCGGCCGAGCTGAGAGACCACCCCCTGCCCACCCCCTTTGGTGTCGAGAGAGTGCCACGCCTGCTAGGCTTTGCGCCAGTGTCGTGGATAGCGGCCGAGCTGAGAGACCAACCCCTGCGCACCCCCTGTGGTGTCGAGAAAGTGCCACGAGCTGTGCTGTGCTGTGCTGAGCTGAGCCGTGCTGGGCTGTCCTGAGCTGTGCTGAGCTGAGCCGAGCTGTGCTGTGCTGTGCTGTGCTGAGCTGAGCTGTGCTGAGGTGAGTTGAGCTGAGCAGTGCTGTGACGAGGGGGGGAAGAGTGAAGGGTGTGTGTGTGTGTGTGCGTGAGTGAGGGGAGGAAGAAAGAGAGAGGAGGGGAGGTGTCAGGAGACGCGGGTGCGGCGCGGCAGGGAAGAAAACCAGAACCCCACGAAGCATGTGGGGAAAAAATTCAACGTCCATATCACTGATCCGCTGGTAATGATGACGGTCCGACGACCAATCAACAAACTTAACATCGACCAGCCACACGGCAAAGCCGCGCCCTATCGGCGATGGAATAGAAGAGACATGGAACGCAAAAACAAATATAAACACACCCCCACACACACCTGTGGGGGAATCCTTGGCGATTTTCTGAATATAATCACCCCGTCTAGGCGCCGTCATCGCCTCTTCCGGCGAGAACTGGAATGGGCGGGCGGCGAACGCGAAGCGTCTTGAATAACATTTTTTCTGCGGCGTGGGCGAAATGAGTCTGCGCAAAATCTGTGCCACTTTCACAGAGAGTACGTGCGTCGGGGTGCAACCTGGATCCGCAGAAATATCGACATCGATTTTTTGAAGGAACGGTATGTCTGGATATTGAAAGACTTGTTTGAAATCATATGGTAAAAGTGTTTTGTTAATGCGCGGCTTCGCGAAAACGTCGCCAAAACCAAATTCTTCTTCATAGTCTGCGATTGACGGCCTACCATCCGCAATGTCTTGCATGTATTGCCGAGTGAGAACAGGATGCTGACCCTGCATGCACGGCATCTTCGAAGGCCCCCTACTCGTCACTTCACCCAACCGCAGCGCAGTTGCACTTGTAAAAAGTAACGAGAGCATGCCGCGCAATGAAATGATTACGACTTTGAACATGTCACCAAAGGCTGCCACGGACACAATGCAGTATAGGACGTGTCTGGAGGGCCGTGGATCACAACCCCTTTCGAGCCGAGGTGGCTCGACCCCCAAGGCACCGCTGCACCACGACGCCATGTCGGTGCCTCGATTGTATGTGGGAGACCTCGTGGGCGTTTGTCGAGGTCTCCTGGATGGCCCCCCAGGCTATTCTCAGAAAGCGCGTGAATCTTCGTGGTGGGGGCTCCTCTAAGTCTTTCACCAGCCCCTTAAGGCGCAGGTGGTTTAAGGCAACGCGGGGGCCAGGCGTCCCGGTAGACAAGGCTGCTTTCTTCGTCCAGACTCGATATCCCGACATCTCGATATCGGGGGGCGGGGGCTCGAAATCTCGATATCTTGATATCGGGGGGGGCGGGGACTCGGCATCTTGATATCTCGATATCTCGATATCGGGGGGGCGGGAACTCGATATCTCGATATCGGGGGGGCGGGGACTCGATATCTCGATATCTCGATATCGGGCGGGGGCTCGATATCTCGATATCTCGATATCGGGGGCGGGGCCAGGATGGGACTCGATATCTCGGTATCTGAGAGAACGTGATCCACCGCCGCTTCACTGTGGAAAATTCACCCCCCTTTTCCTCCGGGCAGGCCCCCCCCCCACCTCCGAAAATCCACCCCCCCTCTGCTGGAATCCCCCCCTCCCCCCCATCTCCTCCCCCGGCCCCCCCCCCCCCCTCCTCCCCTAACCCCCTCCCCTCCGAGTCACACCCCGCGGCGCGGTTCTCTGGGGGTTCTCCGGGTTCTCCGAGGGTTCTCCGGGGGTTCTCCGGGGTTCTCCGGGTTCTCCGGGGGTTCTCCGGGGGTTCTCCGGGGTTCTCCGGTGGTTTTCTGGGGGTTCTCTGAGGGTTCTCCGGGGATTCTCCGGGTTCTCCGGGGGTTGTCCGGGGGTTCTGGGGTTTTCGGGGTTCTCCGGGCTCTCCGGGTTTTCCGGGGGTTCTCCGGGGGTTCTCCCTGGTTCTCCGGGTTCTCCAGGTTCTCGGGATCCGGGTTCTCGGGGGGTTCTCCGGGGGTTCTCCAAGGGTTCTCCGGGGTTCTCCGGGTTCTCCGGGTTCTCGGGGGGTTCTCTGGGGGTTCTCCGGGGTTCTCCGGGTTCTCCGGGGGTCTCGGGGTTTGTCCGGCCGGGTTCTCCAAGTTCCGGATCCGAGGTTCTCTGGGGTTCTCCGGGGCTCTCCGGGGGTTCTCCGGGTTCTCCGGGGTTCTCCGGGTTCTCCGGGGGTTCTCCGGGGGTTTTGTTGGGTGCGGGTTCTACAAAACACTATATATAGCTATTGTGCACTATAGGATCCTATCAACATGCACTAAAAAAAGAAAATCGTAAAAAAATATCCCGGCAAAGCAACCTAACAGCGATGTGTAGAAGCATATCTGAAAGCATTCCCCTTAAGATTCAGATGAAAATCCAGTTGTAGAATTCTGCTGTTCTCGCAGTCGTAGTCGCATTCGCGATGACAGTCGCAGCGGCAACGGCAGTCGCAGTCACAGCCTCAGCCTCAGCCTGCCTCAGCCTCAGCCTCAGCCTGCCTCAGCCTCAGCCTGCCTCAGCCTCAGCCTCAGCCTGCTTCAGCCTCAGCCTCAGTCTGCCTTCAGCCTCGGCGTCAGCCTCAGGCTGCCTCAGCCTCAGCCTGCATCAGCCTCGGCCTCAGCCTCAGCCTGCCTCAGCATCAGCCTGCCTCAGCCTCAGCCTGCCTCTGCCTCAGCCTCAGCCTGCTTCAGCCTCAGCCTCAGTCTGCCTTCAGCCTCGGCCTCAGCCTCAGCCTGCCTCAGCCTCAGCCTGCCTCGGCCGCAGCATCAGCCTGCCTCAGCATTCAAAATGTGGCCCAGGAATGGAGTTCGGGGAACTAGAAGAACACGAAGTGGCCTACAGTTGGCTCCGGGCATTCAAAATCATGCCCAGGAATGGAGTTCTGGGAACTCGAAGACCACGAAGTGGCCTACAGTTGGCTCCGGGCATTCAAAATCATGCCCAGGAATGGAGTTCTGGGAAGTCGAAGAACACGAAGTGGCCTACAGTTGGCTCCGGGCATCCAAAATGTGGCCCGGGAATGGAGTTCTGGGAACTCGAAGACCACAAAGTGGCCTACAGTTGGCTCCGGGCATCCAACAAGTGGCCCGGGAATGGAGTTCTGGGAGCACCAAGAGCGGTTTTGCGAGGATATCCCAAGCGATTTCGGCTTCGGCGGCAGCCTCCCCGGGTCCCGCCCAGACCCCCCTGAGGAGTCATGATGCTCTCTTTTGAGACCACTAGAAACCTATCAGCAAAAGCTGTTAGGTAAATAGTGAATTATCCCGGCAAAGCAACCTAACAGCGATGTGTAGAAGCATATCTGAAAGCATTCCCCTTAAGATTCAGATGAAAATCCAGTTGTAGAATTCTGGTGTTCTCGCAGTCGTAGTCGCATTCGCGATGACAGTCGCAGCGGCAACGGCAGTCGCAGTCACAGCCTCAGCCTCAGCCTGCCTCAGCCTCAGCCTCAGCCTGCCTCAGCCTCAGCCTGCCTCAGCCTCAGCCTCAGCCTGCTTCAGCCTCAGCATCAGTCCGCCTTCAGCCTCGGCCTCAGCCTCAGCCTGCCTCAGCCTCAGCCTGCATCAGCCTCAGCCTCAGCCTCAGCCTGCCTCAGCATCAGCCTGCCTCAGCCTCAGCCTCAGCCTGCCTCAGCCTCAGCCTCAGCCTGCTTCAGCCTCAGCCTCAGTCTGCCTTCAGCCTCGTCCTCAGCTTCAGTCTGCCATCAGCCTCAGCCTGCCTCAGCCTCAGCATCAGCCTGCCTCAGCATTCAAAGTGGGGCCCGGGAATGGAGTTCTGGGAACTAGCAGAGCACGCGAAGATCACGACTTGTCCTACAGTTGGCTCCAAGGCATTCAAAGCATGCCCAGGATGGAGTTCTGGGAAACTTGAAGACACGAAACGAAAGTGGCCTACATTTGGCTCCGGGCGCATCCAAAATGTGGCCCGGGAATGGAGTTCTGGGAAATCGAAGAGCCGAAGTGGCCTACAGTTGGCTCCGGGCATCCAAAGACTGCGCCCCGGGAATGGATTTCTGGAAACTCGAAGAGCACGAAGTGGCATGACAGTTGGCTCCGGGCTCCAAAATGTGGCCCGGGAGTGGAGTTCTCTGGGAAACCAAGAGCGTTTTGCGAGGATGTCCCACGATTTTCGGCTCGGCGGCCAAAGCCGATCCGGGTCCGCCCGACGCCCCTGAGGAGTCATGATGCCTCTCTTTTGAGACCCACTAGAAACCAGCAAGAGCTGTCAGGTAAAGTGAAAAATATTGAAAAACATAGTGTTAAATAGTGACGGATAAGATAATTTATCCCGGCAAAGCAACCTAACAGCGATGTGTAGGTGCATATCTGGAAACATTCCCCTTAAGATTCAGATGAGAATCCAGTTGTAGAGTTCTGCTGTTCTCGCAGTCGTAGTCGCATTCGCGATGACAGTCGCAGTGGCAACGGCAGTCGCAGTCACAGCCTCAGCCTCAGCCTGCCTAAGCCTCAGCCTCAGCCTGCCTCAGCCTCAGCCTGCCTCAGCCTCAGCCTCAGCCTGCTTCAGCCTCAGCCTCAGTCTGCCTTCAGCCTCGGCCTCAGCCTCAGCCTGCCTCAGCCTCAGCCTGCATCAGCCTCAACGCTCAGCATCAGCCTGCCTCAAGCCTCAAGCCTCAGCCTCCTCTGCCTCAGCCTCAGCCTGCTTTTTTCCCCCAAAAACCCCAAGCCTCAAAGCCTCAGCTGCCGTCGCCTCGGCCTCAGCCTCAGCCTGCCTCAGCATCAGCCTCAGCCTGTTTCAGCCTCAACCTCAGTCTGCCTTCTGCCTCAACCTCAGCATTAGCCAGCCTCAGCCTCAGCCTCAGCCTGCCCCAGCCTCAGCTTCAGCCTGCTTCAGCCTCAGCCTCAGTCTGCCTTCAGCCTCGGCCTCAGCCTCAGCCTGCCTCAGCCTCAGCCTGCACCAGCCTCAGCCTGCTCAAGCACTCAGTCCAGCCTGCCTCAAATGCCCCAGCCTCAGCCCAGCCTGCCTCAGCCTGAGCCTCAGCCTGCCTCAGCCTCAGCCTGCCTCAGCCTCAGCCTCAGCCTGCTTCAGCCTCAGCCTCAGTCTGCCTTCAGCCTCGGCCTCAGCCTCAGCCTGCCTCAGCCTCAGCCTGCCTCAGCCTCAGCATCAGCCGCCATCCTGCCTCAGCATTCAGCCTCAGCCTGCTTCAGCCTCAGTCTCAGTCTGCCTGCAGCCTCGGCCTCGCAAAGGTGTCCAGTAGGCGCTGCGCAGTTCCTTTGAAAGGAAATCTTCGAAAGCAGGGCTGTAGCCAAGAAGGCTACAGGGACGATGATGATGATGATGATGATGAAGATGATGAATTTTGGAAATCTGGGAAGTGGAAGAGCACGAAGTGGCGTACAGTCGGCTCCGGGCATTCAAAATGTGGCCCGGGAGTGGAGTTCGGGGAAGTCCAAGAGCACGAAGTGGCCTACAGTTGGCTCCGGGCACCCAACATGTGGCCCGGGAATGGAGTTCTGGGAACTCGAAGACCACGAAGTGGCCTACAGTTGGCTCCGGGCATCCAAAATGTACGCCGGGAATGGGGTTCTGGGAACTCGAAGACCACGAAGTGGAGTTCTGGGAACTCGAAGACCACGAAGTGGCCTACAATTGGGTCCGGGCATCCAAAATGTACGCCGGGAACTGAGTTCTGGGAACTCGAAGTCATGAAGTGGCCTACAGTTGGCTCCGGGCATCCAAAATGTACGCCGGGGATTGAGTTCTAGCAGCGCCAAAGCGATTTTGCGAGGATGTCCCAAGTGATTTGGGCTTCGGCGGCAGCCGCCCGGGTCCCGCCCAGACCCCCCTGAGGAGTCATCGGCTGCTCTCTTTTGAGACCACTGGAAACCTATCAGCAAAAACTGTTAAGTGAAAGTGATGAAAAATGGTGAAAAATATCCCGGCAAAGCAACCTAACAGCGACGTGTAGAAGCATATCTGAAAGCATTCCCCTTAAGATTCACATGAAAATCCAGTTGTAGAATTCTGCTGTTCTCGCAGTCGTAGTCGCATTCGCGATGACAGTCGCAGCGGCAACGGCAGTCGCAGTCACAGCCTCAGCCTCAGCCTCAGCCTCAGCCTCAGCCTCAGCCTCAGCCTGCCTCAGCCTGCCTCAGCCTCAGCCTCAGCCTTTCAGCTTCAGCCTCAGTCTGCCTTCAGCCTCGGCCTCAGCCTCAGCCTGCCTCAGCCTCAGCCTGCATCAGCCTCAGCCTCAGCCTCAGCCTGCCTCAGCATCAGCCTGCCTCAGCCTCAGCCTCAGCCTGCCTCAGCCTCAGCCTCAGTCTGCTTCAGCCTCAGCCTCAGTCTGCCTTCAGCCTCGGCCTCAGCCTCAGCCTGCCTTCAGCCTCAGCCTGCCTCGGCCGCAGCATCAGCCTGCCTCAGCATTCAAAATGTGGCCCAGGAGTGGAATTCTGGGAACTAGAAGAACACGAAGTGGCCTACAGTTGGCTCCGGGCATTCAAAATCATGCCCAGGAGTGAAGTTCTGGGAACTTGAAGAGCACGAAAACGAAAGGACCTACAGTTGGCTCCGGGCATCCAAAACGTGGCCCGGGAATGGAGTTCTGGGAAGTCGAAGAGCACGAAGTGGCCTACAGTTGGCTCCGGGCATCCAAAATGTGACCCGGGAATGGAGTTCTGGGAACTCGAAGAGCACGAAGTGGCCTACAGTTGGCCCCGGGCATCCAAAATGTGGCCCGGGGATGGAATTCTGGGAGCACCAAGAGCGATTTTGCGAGGATGTCCCAAGGGATTTCGGCTTCGGCGGCAGCCTCCCGGGCCCCGCCCCGACCCCCCTGAGGAGTCATGATGCTCTCTTTTGAAACCAGTAGAAACCTATCAGCAAGAGCTGTTAGGTAAATTAGTGAAACAAATCGTGAACATTAATAAATAGCCAATTCTAAAAAATAAAAAAAAAAAAAAAAAAACAAGCCAGCTTGCTTCTCTTTTTTTTCCGCAGCGGCAGACCGCTTTTACATTGCAAGTTGCACAGTGCAGCAGTTTGGCCGCTTCAGAACTTCTGTTTTTAATCACGCCCAGAACGTTGCGCTCCAACGGGGGAGGGGAGGTTAAGGAGAAGGAGGAGGGAGGGCAAATGCGTTCGAATCCCTGGATGGCAACCTCCGATGGCCTCGTGAGCCTCTTGTCGCGCTCGCACCGGGCCCGCGCAAGGCGTCGCTGCAGCTCTTGAGATGACAGTGGCAGCGGCAAAACTGAAGGGAACCAAGAAGCTGAAGAGGCAAAGCGGTCGCGCCGCTCCTCCTCCTCCTCCTCCTCCATTTGTTCCTCCCCCTCCTCTTCCTTTTCGTCCTCCTTTTGGATGACCTGCAAAACGGTCATTCCCAGAATCAGGATTTAAGGGGCAAAGTGGACGCGCCGTTGTTCCTCTTCCCCCTACTCCTCCTCCTCCTCGTCCTCGTCCTCCTCTTCCTCGTCCTCCTCCTCCTCGTCCTCCTCGCCCTCCTCCTCCTCCTCCTGCTCCTCCTCTTCTTCCTCCCCCTCCTCCTCCTCCTCCTCCTCCTCCTCCTCCTCCCCCTCCTCCTCCTCCTCTTGGATGGCCTCGCAAAGCGATCGCGCGCGAAGGATCGGGGCATGAGGGGCAAAGCGGACGCACCGCTCTTCCTCCTCGTCCTCCTCCTCGTCCTCGTCCTCCTCAACCTCTCGTCTCGTCCTCCTCCTCCTCCTCTTCCTCCCTCCCCTCCTCTCCTCCACCTCCTCCTCCTCCTGCCCCTCCTCCTCCCCCTCCTCCTCCTCTCCCCCCCCCCCCCCCCCCCCTGGATAGCCTCGCAAAGTGGCAAAGCGGTCGCACCGCTCCGATTGTCTCTCCTCCCCCTCCTCCTCCTCGCCCCCCTGTCTTCCCCTGGGTAGCCTCGCGAAGCGGTCGCGCCGCTAAATCTCGACAGCGATTGCCGATTGCGCCTTTTTTCCCAACCATCCTGTGGTGTTGGGTCCTCGTTTTGAAGAGACGGTGCCCGCGTCCTCTCCTCTCCTCCTCTTCCCCTTCCTCCCTCCTCCCTCTCATCATCATCATCATCATCATCATCGTCATCGTCACCGTCATCATCAGCATCATCATCATCGTTCTTATCACCATCGTCGTCATCATCATCGCCGTCTCCATCATGGCCACACGTTTCGTGGACCCATAGTGAGCTCCACCGAAGGCCCCAGTGGCAAGGTCCGCATGCGGTTCCACCTCCATTTCGGCGCACCCCTCACACGTTCCGTGGCCCCATAGGGAGCTCCACCGAAGGCCCAAGTGTCAGGGTCCGCATGCGGTTCCACCTCCATTTCGGCGCACCCCTCACACGTTTCGTGGCCCCATAGGGAGCTCCACCGAAGGCCCAAGTGTCAGGGTCCGCATGCGGTTCCACCTCCATTTCGGCGCACCCCTCACACGTTTCGTGGCCCCATAGGGAGCTCCACCGAAGGCCCAAGTGTCAGGGTCCGCATGCGGTTCCACCTCCATTTCGGCGCACCCCTCACACGTTTCGTGGCCCCATAGGGAGCTCCACCGAAGGCCCAAGTGTCAGGGTCCGCATGCGGTTCCACCTCCATTTCGGCGCACCCCTCACACGTTTCGTGGCCCCATAGGGAGCTCCACCGAAGGCCCAAGTGTCAGGGTCCGCATGCGGTTCCACCTCCATTTCGGCGCACCCCTCACACGTTTCGTGGCCCCATAGGGAGCTCCACCGAAGGCCCAAGTGTCAGGGTCCGCATGCGGTTCCACCTCCATTTCGGCGCACCCCTCACACGTTTCGTGGCCCCATAGGGAGCTCCACCGAGGCCCAAGTGTCTGCGTGGCGCACCCCTCACACGGGCCCCATAGGGAGCTCCACCGAGGCCCCAGTGGCAGGGTCCGCATGCAGTTCCACCTCATTTCGGCGCACCCCTCACACGTTTCGTGGCCCCATAGGGAGCTCCGCCTAAGGCCTAAGTGGCAGGGTCCGCATGCAGTTCCACTTCCATTTCGGCGCACCCCTCACACGTTTCGTGGCGTCATAGGGAGCCCCGCCTAAGATCCAAGTGGCAGGGTCCGCATGCGGTTCCACCTCCATTTCGGCACACCCCTCACACGTTTCGTGGCCCCATAGAGAGCTCCGCCTAAGGCCCAAGTGGCAGGGTCCGCATGCAGTTCCACCTCCATTTCGGCGCACCCCTCACACGTTTCGCGGCCCCATAGGGAGCTCCACCGAGGGCGCCAATGGCAGGGTCCGCATGCAGTTCCACCTCCATTTCGGCGCACCCCTCACACGTTTCGCGGCCCCACAGGGTGCTCCACCGAAGGCCCCAGTGGCAGGGTCCGCATGCAGTTCCACCTCCATTTGGCGCACCTCTCACACGCTTCGTGGCCCCATCGGGTGTTCCACCAACGACGATACTTACAGCGGCGGCATTCGGAATTGCGTATGGTTGGGCCCTTCGCCAGGATAATTTTTCTCGGGGCATGCGCTGGCAAGCGCAATCGCGCCAGCGCTCGACGCTTGCAGGCACTTCGGCGCCTGCGGGTACTTATGCAATATCCACCAATAACAGAGTTCCAGAAGCCTCTTGTGTCCAGAGAGTCTGTGCCATGAAGGAGTCGCACTGCGCGAACTTCGGGGCGTCGTCCTTTCGCCGCCGCGAGGCGCTGGGCAACGCCTGGCAGACAAAATGCAACTCGTGAACAATCAACGCCACGTTTCCGCCTTCCTCGTTACCACCGAGGATAACATAGCGCTTCTCACCAATACGAAGAATATCTCCAGCTGATATGCGAGAGCCACCCGCAAGAACGACCTTCGAAACGTTCATGGCGTCGTTGTATTTGATGCCGCACACCAAGGCATTCCCAAATGAAGCATTATGTTGCGCATCGTGGCACTGAAAGGCAATAGCTCGTATCAGTAATGATTTCCCGAAGCACCGCGTGTTGTCGATGAATTCAGCGACCCGCAGTGATTTGTCACGGTATCTCTCCGTCACAAGCGCATCAACTGCGAACCCATCCCTGAGCACCTGTCGCGGCAGGTGCCTGCATAAATGAAACTTTGGGATGTGCACGCCGCAATCGCCGCACGCAGACTCGAAAGCCACGGCGTGGTCGCGGGGCGCCACGGCCCAAGCATCTGCCAGAGCCGCGCCCCTCTTGGCCAACAAATACAAAGAAATTGATTTGGCCAGCGCGGCAAGGGAAGCCAGCTCCCTTGCAAAGTCCAGCTTGAACTGAGCGGACCCAGCGGTAAGTAATTCGAGAGCGTACCGAGTGAGCCGAACGGCCGCGATGATCTCGCTCGCCTTGGCGCTGTATTTCTTGCTGGTCTGCAAGTGTTCTTGCCGCTGGTCGCTGAAAAGCCCGTTGGCGTCCAGCTTGCCGCTGGTCGCTGAAGAGGTGCAAGTCTGCCTCTGCGCGCTGGCGATGTCCCTGAAGCGCTCCAACGTCAGGCCGACGGCAGCGAGGCGGCACAGAAACTCACTCAGTTCAATATGAGCGATCCCATTTATGATCATGCAGCGTGCTGGGCCGTGCGCGCGCATGTCCAGCGACACGTCCTGGCGAAGCTCAGCGTCCAATAGCAAGCCATCTGGCACGTGATTGACGCCGTGCATCTTGCATAACGCGCCCATGGGCAGCGCGGCTTGCAGACGCTGGAGCAGGTCCGCGGAAAAGAACAGGTCCTCCGCGGTGCGCGCGTCGAACAGGTTGGGATCAGATCACGAAATGGGCACCGGCGCGCTCGTCCTGTCATGCGCTGACAGCAGGGGCTCCGCGTGGTCGTAGATGCCGTGCACATTCTTGCACAGAGCGCAAAGAATTACGCCAGCGGCGCCCTTCAAGCGCCAGGCATTTTTAGCGCCATCTTCGTCGCACAGCAGCAGGTTCGACAGCTCAAAGAAGATGAGCGCAGGGGCGCCGCCAGGCCCAATGCCATCAATGCGGGCGCCCCTCTGCGACGCGCTGTCTGGGCCAATAAAAAGTCGTCGCAACAGTTGGCGAACGACTCCAGGTATCCTGCCAGCAACCTTATCGACCACTGCGTGGCGAACAAAAGCGAGAGGCAACCAAGCGTCCTCGCTCGACACCGCGTCAGGGCCGAAGGAGCGGAAGCTCCCGTAAAACGAGAGCGTCTTGCGTTTTTTATCTTGCCGCAAGACATTGCCTGGCACGAACTCATCGAAGTGCAAGATGAAGTCCCACGGCGCCGCTGGGGGGCACGGGAATTCTCTTAAAGTTGCGGGCAGCAAATTTCTGAAGCTCGCAGATTCGGAAGCGCAGCGTTGAAGGAAGCCGGCGAAATTGACGACGGGCACGTCGGAGGCAGCGCCGCTTAACAAGTTCAGCTGTATTGGCGCATCCAGAAATCCTGATGCGAATTCCTCGTGAGCCTTTCTGATCCTCCACTTCGTCACGTCGTCAATGATCTCTGGCTGCTCCTTCAAGCAGCGCGCAATGCCGATCACGGCCGTGTTCGACGCTTTAAACGAGGCAACCAGCGGAGCCAATGCGCGCGACCCGGTGGAGACGTTCTCGCCCGCATCGGAACTTGAACGTTTCATCGGAGATGAAGCCAGAGCTGGCCCGGGCGAAAGCTGGCCTGAGCCAGCGCTACGGTTGAGGCGGCGCTGAGCGGAAGCATTGGGATGAACGTGCAGGCGTAGCAAAGCGGTCAGACCGCTGCGCTGATGCAAATACAAGTGAAGCGGTAATGCCGCTGCAAGTTGAGAAGGACATCGCTATAGCAAAGCGGCAATGCCGCTGCAATGCAACTACAAGTAAAGCGGCAATGCCGCTGCAAGTGAAAACGCCATCATCAGCAAAGCGGCAATGCCGCTGCTGCATGCGACAACATCACGATGCATTCCGTGGTTGGGGAGGGGGGATAAGCGGTTAACTCGCGCAGGAGGGGGGGGGGGGGGAGAAGGAAGAGGGGGATGATGATGATGATGATGATGAAGCGCCTTGAAAGGTCGGTCCTCCCAAAACACAAACCTGAGAAGCCACCAATACGCCAAGTGCGTACGGTAGAGAAAGAGAGAAAAGGGAGGAGAGGCAGGAGAGGAAAGAAGCGGAGAAAAGGTAAAGCCCAACCCAGGATTGAAACCCATGATGCTGAAAGAAATCATGAATGACAGACTGTCCAATATCCCAAATGAATCCCACCACTAGGTCCCTCTTGTGTTGAATGAAGATGAGAAACATAATGAAAGAGGTGCCCAAATTTGACTAACAAGATCTTGAGTGACAATTGGGGCCCAACCTTGGAAGCACATGGTCCCAAGGTCTAAAGTAAGTAAGAGGTGAAGAAAACTTCCATTAAGTCCCATGAAACCCATTGAACATGAGTAGTGGTCAAGGCTAATATATATGACTGAAAGAGAATCTGAAAGATAAACTGAATGTCCCAAGCACGCAATGAACCCAGAAGATACGGAGGCACACAAGATGAACTGTCAAAGCAGAATGAGATCCCAACCGTGAGAACCCACACCAGGCATGTCAAGGAGTATGGAATATGGTTGAATTCAAACGAATATGGAGAACGCAAGTTGGCTGGAAATGTTTATAACCTTTTGTATTTTGCAAACCAACATTGTAGAAGTACATGCAAGAGAGATTGAGAGAGACTGAGAGTCCTCCAAAAGCCGCAGGCCCACGCACCGCAGACACCAGAAGATTCCAGTCTGAGGGAGTCCCAGGAATGCCCTTCAGCCGTGCTTCCAACGCCACTTTTCCACGAAGAAATCTCCATCCCACCAGTAATCGGACAAGTACCACACAACTGGGTGAGGCCAGCCCGAATCGGGATCGATCCACGTGTCAAAGTACTCCGTATTCCATACTTTGGTGTAGACTTCGTCCTCTTCGCAGTAGTTCCACATTCCGCCCGAGCCGTGTGTCCACTTGAGACGCTTCTTGGCAGCAAGCTTGACTGGAAGGCAGCGTTTAGCCATCCCCTGGAGTTGGAGGTTTCCCAGCCGTCTCAGACAAGAGCCCCAGTAGGGATTTGAGGCGAAACGGCTACTGACCCGCAACAAATTCTGTCCAAGGGACTCTACGAACCCTTTCATCGGGACCCCGAACGTTGACATACAGACCATGATAGCCGCTGTCCCGGCAAGCTTTGAAGAATGGGATTTTGCACCAGTCATATGTGAAATGAGGACCACCAAGGCCCGACGGCACAAGAAACCGAGCCGGCAACTTGACCACCCTTTGGAATAGTAGCGGGGAGCAGTATGAAAGTGCCTCAAGATCTCGTTTAGACAGGAAGCAGACTTTGCGGTTAGACTTGCAAAGCTTCCCCTGAAAGATAACGTAAGGATCCGAAGCCGTGTGATGTAGCATACCGAAAGCTTGAGTCCGAGACTGCAGGAGCCGACAGGGGTCATGGGGAGGGAAGGGGCCCATCCCCCCAAACCCAAGGGAGGAGTACAGACGCCGAGGCCCAAAGACTCAGAGGCATCCTGAGGAGGGAAGGATTGTTGCGAAGCCACGGTATCCCTAAGATCGAATGGATCGAGCGGGTCCCAGATAGAATCGCACAAGTGACATCTCCTGGTGTCAGCCAATCCACTAGGTGGTAGGCAGAAGAAGGGAGAGGAGATCCCAGTGGGGTCTCGATTCAGACCCAAATGCAAATTCCGTGAGGCGTCAAATGCCCCGGCTCCACTAGTATTGAAGCCTGTTCTCTGAGGCCGCAATTAGGTAGGAGACCCAGACCTCTGAAGATTCCGTAACATTAAATTTGTGCACTTGCATTCCGTGAAACATTGCCACGGCAAACTTCCGAGTAAGGGGTGCACATGGGCCACGAAAAAGGCGACGGTCTTTCCCGGTCCTAGCAAAAGACCCATGTTGATCGACAAACGTCAAAATTGACCGAATGGAGCAGATGATGGGAGATATCCCCTGAATTATATTCCAGAACCGATCTGGGTCAACATACCCCGCTCCCAACCCAAGCTCCATCAAATCTCCAATAAGCTCTAGCCATCGAGAAGTGTCGGGTTCCCTATTCCACCGCTCGCGGACCATCCTCTGTACATCGGTGACACGGCCAGCGATTGAGCGAAGCTCCTCCATGGATTTGGACGAGGCCCTGGTAGGCTGTCGTCTTTGAAGGTACCTGGCCATTTGACCCCAAATATTCCACCAGACTGTATAAATGAAATTCCCAGGGTCCGACCAGCGGTTATCGTAGAACACTGCGCCTTTGTATGACATTGTCTTGATCTGTACAAAAGACATAGAGCGCACTGCGATTCCCACGATCCCAATAAGGTTCTTGCATGCCTCACTTGAGAAGAATTCCTCAAAGAGATTCCATAGCTGCCTGAGAGGTATCTCGAATTCGCGCCCCTTCTCATACATGTGGAGTGTGACGCATTTCCGTGGATTGTATGAACCTGAATTTACAGGAACGATCTCGGAACTTTCAATTGCCAGTGCACGTGGGCAGGCGGATGCCCATGCCTCGAAGACACAACACTGGAGAGATTTTGAATTCCATGGCCTGACGACCCTCTGAGGGGCAAGCATGAGAGTGTGTTCCCAGATAACTTGAGAAGGGGTTGAAGCAGAACGAGGTAAGCGGATTGAACCAAAATGACTACAGAAAAGCACCAGGACACCAAGACAACCGACAGATGTGGATCCATTAGATGGTGAGACAGGGATAAGAGATACACTTTATCAGGGATCGGACGGCAGTCATCGTCCTGGCCAACGAAGTGGGATTAACAATCCCAGGCCAAACCCATTTGTACTGAGGTGAAGAAGCAAACTAAGCGCAAAACGACCCCGAGTAGAAACTTGTCACTTCGAGGCCGTGGGCAAAGAGCGAGAATCAACCCCACTTGGCCCCGACAACCGAATTGAGAAGAACATGATGCAATCCCAGCTCATGAGAAATGACCTGAAGGCCCAATGTAATGAAGCACTTGTAATCCCAGGAATTCCCAGATTGAACCGAAAGCCATCATCCTGGCAAACGTGATGAAATTAACAATCCCATCCAAGCCCGTTTTGAACTGAAGTGAAGGACCAAACTAAGCGCGAAGCAATCCCAAGTTGAGACTTGCCACGTCGAGGCTGTGGGCAAAGAGCAAGAATCGACCCCACTACTTTGGCCCTGACAGACGAATTGAGGAGAACAGAATGTAATCCCAGCTCCAGGGAAATGACCTGGGGGCCCAGTGAAAGCCCTTGTAATCCCAGATTATTCCCAGATTGAACCAAGAAATGAGCTGAGGGCCCAAAGGACTGAAAAACCTGAGCCGTATCTTCGGAACTGCCTCGATCACATCAGGAAACGAGGTTTGCATAGCAGATGGCACCTTACATTGGCTCCGTTACTCCCAGACTCCACCGTGATAAGATCTCCCACATCTTCAAACATATCCTTGATGAAGAGGAGGGCCACAATGCAGCTGCCAGCAAAGATCTGCGATTTGTCATGGAGCCTCTCCTTCTTTGGGCAGATCTCTGGGCCAATGAAGGCCTCCTTAGTGTAAAAGCGCGCATTGAACAAATGAATGTCCTTGAAACGAAATGTGTTGAGCCCAAAGTGCCAAAGAATATTCGTGACGTCCCTGGTAGTGAGATATCCGTGCTCTCCCAAGACTGGAATACTGTCTGAGACCAAGGGACCTTGATTGTCAATGATGAAAGGCGTCAGCTCACGAACTGTGATGATTTGGAAGTGTTCCCCGACTTTGGCCTTAAAGGTATTCAAACCTGTGAGCTGGGGTACGAAAACCATAATGTAACGCCTTGAGCTCGTGTGGTCTGTGCCGCCCTTCGGAGCGAAAATTGGGCAGCCTGAGTGGTCGTATTCCAACTGAGACTTCAGCACTGGTGGGCCCAACTTGCTGATCCAGGGCTTCTTGTCCTGTTCCCAGCATTTGGGAGCAGGCTGCGACCTGCGGTCAGGCGAGTCGACCTCCGCTTCAGATCCAGAGGTAGAGCTCCTGGAGTCTGAGCCCCCCGAAGACGGTGGGGAGGGTCTGACAGGTGCTTCCTCTCGGTAGTCCTGCGTCTCTGGCAAGGCCTCGTCCGGCTCTGGCTTGGACCCCGACTCACCACCCTGCAATTGTTTCTTGAACCCACCTGAGAACTGCATCTTCCTGGCAATCGGTGATCGGCTCCGAGACAAAGAGTCTCCCCTGTGCACGGGCGCTGGAGGCGGGGTAGGGAGCACCCTGGATTCGCGAGGGTCAGCACCTGACGATGCTTTGGCCTTGAGGCCCTGATTCTTGATCTCGACCGTCCTTGCTTGGTCCTCCTTTTTGTTGCTCGAGCTTCTTCTGCAGCTTGACTTTCTTCTCATTCGTGGTAAGCACGGGCTTCGGATCCATCTTATCCAGACGCTTCCGAGCCCAACGATCTAAGGCGTGGCGATCGAATCCAAAGAAAAGGGGAATTGTCGGCTGAATCTGATTCCCAACCAAATCCAGATCCTGAGAGTAACAGGTGTCCGTGGTGAAAAGAAAGGTAGCCTCGCTGGGCGCAGTACGGTAACAAATGTGAGTCTGGATCACGCCAGACAAAGCCAATGGCTACTGAAGGCGAAGGTGAAGCGGTTGCCGAACCCAATCAAGCATTTCTTGAGCAAGGCCCAAACGAAACTTTTTGTCCCGGGAGCCCTGAGGAGAGAATAAGGTGGTCCAGGCATCCTTGTCATACCTGAAAACATATCCCCTATGCGAGCGTGAGTGGGTACGGCTGCCCCCAAAGTTGTCAAAGGAGCGATTCTGAATAACCCAATGCTTGCAATATTGAAACAGCCTCGACGAGAAATCTTCTGGATGTCTTTGCATGTGTGAAACCCAACTAATAGCTGAATCCAAATGGAAAATAGCCCATGAAACATCTTTGTATCCCTTGGTTTTGCGATTTCTGCGTAAACTAAACTGTTCGGGAGATTCCCCCGGGAGCCTTTTGAGTTTCAACATGATCCTGATACATTGATTTTGAGCCTTGGTAATCAAATCCGCCGTCGTCTTACGAGGGACCCAGGCAGCACCTCTGGAGCGGATAATCCCCCCCGCCATACAGTTAAGTTTTGAGAGACGTTTAGACATGGGGATCTGCTCGTTGATCAAGAACCTACTGTTAGCCCAAAAGGCTTTGTTGATTTGTGAAATACCCTGCTTGACATCTTCGTGACAGGATCCAGTGGCAGAGAGAATCGGACCCAGCACCTTAGCCTCCGGTACAACAGACCAAGTTTTCCCAAAGGGATCGGACCAATTATATCCTTGAAAGAAATAGGGGTAGGCCGGAAGGATTTCCCGATCGTCTTTGAGTTTGAGCCGATGTTCATTCCAGAGCTCCGACTCTACCAGTGCAGTCAGAGTTGCAAGGTCTTGTTCCGAGGACGCCACCACGAAGATATTATCCGACCAGCTGAGAAGAGCAATCCTGAAATCGAAGCCCAACTGCTCGCAACGGATAGAGATTCCCAAAGAAGAATGGGTAATTTTCTCCAGGGTGGAGGCGAAACAATCTTCTACGGAAACGCGCGCCAGTATGCATGCCGTCCCAGCTCCCTGCATCAACCCACGGTCTCTCTGGATAATCCCAGTGTTTGAGTCCAAAAGGGAGATGGAGACTCGAGGGTTCCTATGCAATCTGATGCAGCCCACTGCTAAGAAAAGAGGAACCCCCCGTCCCAATAGACTCCGCAGGACTAATCCATAACGAATCTGATCGTGGTGAGTTTTGATGTCAGTAATCCCAACCATTCCTTTGTTAAGATGATCTCGGCCGTATTCTAAAATGTGATAGACACTGGTGTGAAGTTCCTGTAATTGTCCACCTTTGCTGAGCCCAAAAATAAGACCTTTGAGACCTTTAGAATCAGTGTATGAATCCAGAACTGGCAGAATGGCCCTTGCCACATATGCGTGCCCAATCTTGGCAATTGCTGGCTGAGGAATGACAACTCTGGTTTGAGAAGGGGTTCCAAAACCCTTGATCTTGTTACCCAAGTGGCCCCTGAATGTGACATCGTTCCAAAATTCGGGATCGCCTAAGCAGGCCTGTATACACCCCATGAGCCTTTGGGACCATCCCGAGGCTTTTACTACCGCCGTGCAGGCGAACTCTGTGTCGATCTTACGGGGTGCCTTGATGTTGTCCAGCGCGTCTTCCAGCAGGGAGGGAATAATGGGGTCGTTGTAGAAGTTGAAGAAACCCAAAGAGCGAAGCCAGGCGATGTCCTCTTGCAGCTCCGATTCTGAGAGTCCCCACCTCTCGCTGTATTCTTCAGCCACCAGTGTGATACAGCGGTCCACTTCAAAAATCTTGACTTGATCTACACAGAAACCCAATATGGGTAGGAGGGTCTTGCGTGAGGCCCAGACCCGTTTTCCTTGGGAGGCGTTGAGCGCAACCTGAGCCAAATCGCGTTGAAGTTTAGTTATCTTGAGAGCTTTCAATAGAAGCTGACCCAAGGAGACCCTCGTGGCTTCATTAAGTTCGGAGTTGAACCGTGTCCTGAGACTCTTGACCCAAAATGGCTCTTCGGCAAATCTCCTAAAACTCCTTGGGAGAGCCTGAGTCGCTTCATAAACCTGGCCCAACATGTTTTCCCAGAAATCAAAGGAGAGGGTGAGGTCCCTTGGGTCATGATACCTGACCGCACATGAATCGGGCTGTTCTTCGTCATTTAAACGAATAAGTTCCGCTGATTCGGGAAACAGACCCTGGGCGATCTTCCTCACCTCCAAAATGTTTGTAGGAGTCCACAAGAGAGGTCTTCTCTTACGCACCTGCTGGTGAAAGGCCAGCACATCACAGCCCACAAGGGCATGGTCCCCTGGGGCGCCCGCCCAGCGGGCGAAACAATCAAAAGTGAGGTCACTCCTGGCGAGGGCTATGTGATCGATCGTGCTGTTGGCTTGAGAAAGCGCCTGCTCACCATCAGGCTTCCGAGTGAATTGCATGGAGGTCTCTTGGAACCTGAGAGGGCACCAACGGAGATCGAGGCATGAACAAGCTTCACAGAACGATCGGAATTTCGGATCTCCGTTACCTTGATCGGCATTCATGTCCCCCAACCAAGAAAGAGTAGACCCCACGGGGCGGGATCGACCGAGTTGGATGGCACAGTTTAAAGAATCATGGAAAAAATCGTGGGCAAGATGAGAGAAGAGAAAGGATCTGGCATGATGGCGGCATCCATCGAGACAGTCAGGACGAAGATCAACACGGATAGATCTCCAATCGCAGACAATGTCTTTCACACGTTTTCTCAGAGATTTGTGCACAAGCACGCCCATGGCCCTACACCCAGGGCCAGAGTGATGGCGGTAGTAAGCGTGGCCATTGAAAACAGGGCGTAGTAGCCCATCGTTTTGAAGACAGCCCTTGAAATCCGCCTCTAAGATACAAATTAAGCCCCAGCACTTCAGCTCGAGCAAATCTAGGTTGGCTTGCATTTGAGTCTCGTCGGCCCATTTACCCTGCACATTGAGTGCACATACGAGACCCCTCACGTGAGCATCTCAGAGAGATAGTGCCTCGTCGATGGTGTCTTTGAGCGTCTTGCGGAGCGTTTCGTCGGGGATCTCCTTGAGAGACTCGTCCCACTGGAATTCCCCATCTTTGATAGCACCTATATGACGGTCCAAGACGAAAAATTTTCGAGTCCGAGAACAAACCACGTAACTGTCCGTGCGATCTCCCATTGCCCTTTCCAGTGGAGGAGGAGGAAGGAAGGAGGAAGGAAGGAAGAAAGCGCGGGTGGGAGGAGGAAGAGGGGGAGGAGGAGGAGGAAGGAAGGAAGGAAGCGCGTTTGCCATGGGAACTGCATCGGAGCGGGCTGCTGAGAGGAGCAACGCAGCAGCTTCCGATGTATACGACGCTAGCAAGAGGAGCAACGAGCCCCTTATATATCCCACGCGAGAGCGGTTACGTCCGCCGTGCGCCCCTGCAAGCACGCTCAGAAGTCCAGGTAGCTACCGCCACGGTCATGCCATCGGTAACCAACCCGTCGATGGAGACATACTCCGAAGTGATCTGGCCAGAGCCCCAGTGGATCACTTCTTCTTGGCCCACGACTGCGTCTCGAAAGCAGCCTTGATATTATTCGTCCACGCTGTCATGTAGGTGACAGCCGTCTTAACCTCCTCCTCCTTGACGTCTGGGACGACATCCTCGTCCTCCAGGCACTTGTTGCAATGCTCCACAACATCAGTCAGAAACTTCTGCTTTTTGGTGGCCTCCTCAGTGCACGTCGCCAGCGCCTGAAATGAGAGGGGGCGACTCCGCCCTCCTCCTCCTCCTCCTCTTCCTTCTCCTCCTCCTCTGCCTCCTCCTCCTCCTCCGCCCCCCCCCCCCCTCCTCCTCCCCGTCGCCAGATCCGATCTGACTCCGTCGAGCCTTCTTCGCGCGCTCATCGCGCAGAAGATCCCCCGTCTTCTTCGGCAAAGGCTTCGCCGCCAACAGCGCCTTGCTAACGACCTGCAAGCCCTTGGTGCGCTTCTTCTGGTCCTCCCTTTTGCGGGCTGTCTGCTCTTTGGCCATCTCCCTGCCCATGGCTTTCTGAATCTTCTTAGCCTCGCGGGCCGCCTTCTTCTCTGCTGCGAGCCTCGCCTTGCGCTTGGCCGCAAGCTCCTTTGGGCTGAGGCCCGCGTCAGACCCTGAGAGCTCTTCCTCGTCATCGATATTGTCCTTCTTGTTCTTCTTGTCCTTCTTGCCTTTCTTGCCCTTCTTTCCCTTCTTGCCCTTCTTGCCCTTACTGCCCTTCTTCTGTTTCTTTTTTCTTGTCGGAGCTCGAGGAGCTGGAGCTGCTGCCGCTGTCGCTGCTGCTGCTGCTGCGCTGGCGCTTCTTTGAACCTTTCTGCTTCGGCAGCTCCGCTGGGGCCCCCTCGAGCGCTGCTGCTGCTCCTGCCGCTGTTGCGCTCTGCGGCTTTTCAGCTTCCTCGGCAGCCTCCAGGAAGGCTGACGCTCTGCGCTTGAGATTGCGGCCAACTTTCTTAGCTATCTCCTGCATGGTGACCTCCTTGACCCTGGCCTCCGAGATCTCGCGGATCTGAACTCGGTGCGTCTTCCCGAGAACTGGGTGATCCTCGATGTCAGCAGCCTGTGTTTTCTCCTCAATGTCTTTCGTGGTGCATCCCAGCTTCTCGCACACAGACAAGGGCAGGAATTGCCCAGCGCGGGTCTCCGTGATGCGCTTCATGCGCACATTCATCAGCACCCCCTTCATCGCGTCGCGGCAAGCAGCAGCGGCTGACCCGCAATTCTGGTAGAAGTGATCCTGCTCCTCCGTGGTGAGCTCGTCGAACTCCGCAATCGGCTACCCGCCGAAAATCCTTCGAAGCGTTTGGTCTCGCACCCTGCACGTGGCACACGCGATGACCGTGCCGCCATGGGTGATCTTACAACCCTGTGCAAGCGGATTCGCTTCCTTCTTGCACATGGAGCATTTCGGGTCGCCCTGCGAGAGCAGGGCCTCGACCTCCCCCCCCCCCCTCTTGTCGTCGTCCGACAGCTGCTCCACTGGCACGTCCTCCTCTTCAGCCCCCTCGCCCGCCTCCTCTTCAGCCTCTTCCTTCGTTGCCTCTTTGTCAGGCAGGGGGTCCCTTGCTGCCTCTTTGTCAGGCTTTGTCGCCTCCTTGGTTGCCCCGGGCTGGGGCGGACAGGGCGGGCGGGCGTCGCTCGGGGATTCTGCTGGCGCGACACCGGGGGCGCGGGCGACGGGCTCGCCCGCGGGTTCGCCGACAGGCTCGCCTGCTACTGGCTGAAGGCTGCCTGCGACAGCGTCTCCCGCCTCCTCGGTCGGCGCCCCCTGGCTGCCTGCCGCGGTCTGGCGCTGGAAGAGCGACTGCAGCACGTTCTGAGCTGCCACTGGTGCCATGGGAGCAGGGCTGTCGTCGGAGAAGCTGGGCAAGGTCGTCATCATCGCGTTGGCGATGACCTGTGCTGCGTCTGCTGCATCAGCAGCATCGCCTGAAGAGGTGCGGGGAAGGGGGGTCGGGTGCCAAGCGGCCACGCCGCTGCGCCTGGATGGAGCGATGATATGAGGGCATGAGAAAAGAAGCGGCATGATCGCCGCCATCGCCACAGGGCAGCGAAGCAACCTTTCCTGGACGCCGCTTCTCAATCACGCGCTTGGACGCCATGGCGTGCGCGGGAGAACTTCCGACGAAGGCAGTCGCCTCGGGAAGCCCTTCAAGTGGCTGCGAACGGGAAGCGTGAACGCGGGAAGCGACCGCGCCTTTGAATTTGCAGAGCAAGGCGGGTAAACCGCTGAGGAGGGGGGAGGCGGGGGGGGGCGAGGAGGAGGAGGAGGAAGAGGACATACATGCGAAAACTGCAAGGCAAAGCGGCTTGGGCCCGCTGAGGAGGAGAAGGGGGAGGGGGAGGAGGGAGAGGACGAGGATGAAGAGGTGGAGGAGGGCCCAAAACAGATAGATCACTGATCTGTCTGGTTTCGGCCGCTCTCCCCCCCCCCTCAGGGGCCATGCAAAGCAGAGCGGTTGCACCGCTGAGGAGAACGCGGATGGGGGGGGGGGGGGAGGAGGAGGAGGAACTGCGCGCGGCGCCTCCTCGACGGGAGGCGTCGCCCTCCGCGACGCTTTTTTCTCTGCGGGCGCAGGCGGGGAGCACGGCTCCCGATTCGAAACGCGCGGCGCGCGGATTCACTCAGCGAAGCCGTCGCCGCTGGTTGGCGCGCCTGTCCCTCTCGCCGTCCTGGGCAGCGCGCGCCTGAGCCACGATCGCCAGGCGCTCGTCGACGAGCTTCGTGGCCGTGTCCGCGTCGACGGTGAGTAGCGCTTCACCTCAGTATCGGTTAACCTAACAACCCCATGTAGCCCCCCACCAGCCCACCCCCTCCCGCCGCCCCCGACATGGGGATATACCCCCCGAAACCCCAGGTATTCCGCCTATATCCCCATGTCGGGGGGTAAATCCCCTAGTGGAGAAACGGCCACCGAGATGGGGATAGGGTTCGGTTAAACGGTGCTCATCACCGAAGCTCGCTCGGCAATTCCGAACGCGCCGCAGGCAGCAGCGGTGCCGCCAGGAGCCGTCCTGCGCGAAGTGCCACACGTCCATGTTGGCTGCGGGGCCGAGGGCGCCGCGCGTGGCGCAGCTCGCATCCCAGGCAGCCATTTAACGAATTCTCGAATTCGGCTGGGCGAACGCAACAAACTTGAAGCCAAACACGGCTGCGACGAAATCGTTATCCTGTCCTCCTCCTCCTCCTCCTCCTCCTCCTCCCCCTCCTCCTCTCCCTCCTCCCATGCAAAGCGGTTGGGCCGCGAGGAGCAGAATGGGGAGGCCGGAGGGAAGCGAACGCAAAGCGGTTGGCCCGCTGAGGAGGGGGGAGGAAACGGACGAGGGAGGTGACGACGGTGGGGGGGGGGGGGGGGGGGGGGAAACAGTAGTCAAAGGAACAAAAAAAGAGAAGAAACAACACCAGACAACAAAAATCAACACACACACACACAAAAAAAAAAAATAACACACACACACACACACACACACACACACACACACATACGCACAACAACACCATAAAACAACGCAGAACAACAAAACACAACATGTTGTTTTTTTTTTGTTGTGTTGTTGATGTTTTTTTTTTGTTGTTTGCATGTTGTCTTTGCGTTGTCTGGCGTCGTCTGGCGCCCGCCCTACAAGACAACTCAAAACAACAAAAAACAACGTAAACACAACATAAAACAAAAATAGCAACAACAACACAACATGAAAACAACACCCATGCACCATCCAGCCAACATCCAGCCTGCTGCCGATGTGAAAGGGGGGGGGGGGGGGGGGAGGGAGGTGGGAGAGGGGGGGGGTGGGGGGGGGGGGGGGGCGCGGAGGGGCGGGGGAGGGGGGGGGGGGGGGAGGAGCGGCATGAGGATGGAGGAGGAGGGGGGGGGGGAAAAGAGGAAGAGGGGGAGAGGGGGGCGAGGGGGGGGATGGGGGAGTGGGAGGGGGGGGGGGGGAAGGAGGAGGGGAAGATGATAGAGGAGGAGAGGTAGGAGGAGGAGAAGGAGGAGGGGGGAGGAGGAGGAGGGGGAGGAGGAGGGGAGAGAGGATAGAGGAGGAGGGGTAGGAGGAGGAGAAGGGGGAGGAAGAGGAGGAGGAGGAAGAGGAATGGGAGGAGCTTCGGAGCTTCGGATTTGGGGGCGCCGAGGCCCAGGGGCGCCAGCGCCAAGAGGGCGCCGAGGCCCCAAGAGGGGCGCCGAGGAGGAAGGGGGGGAGGGGGCAGAGGAGGAGGAGGGGGAGAAGGAGGAGGAGGAGGGGGACGAGGAAGAGGAGGAGGAGGAGGTGAAAACGGAAAAGAATGACAGCGGACAGACCGCTATACCAAGCAAATCTGGCAAACCCATGCAAGCGGCCAGGCCGCTGCAGCAACGTCGCAAACGCACGCAAGCGGACTGGCCGCTATAGGAAGAGGAAGAGGAGTAGGAGGAAGGAAAGGGGCAGGAATGGATGGCAAGGGATCTCGCGCAGCCTCTGTCTCCTGCAAAGCCGCGCAAAGCTCGGGCGTCGCCGTCTCGAGCGGAACTCCGCTGGGCGCTGGCTAAACAGGGGCGTCTCCAACGCAAGACGTGAAGTGCTCTAATGCGAACAGGCTCGCAGCAACTGAAGAATGATGAAATTCTCTATGGTGAGATTCTCGACGGTGAGATTGCGATGGCGAGATTCCCGATGGTAATGAGAAGAGAAGAAAACGAGCCACTGCAGATGCCGCTCAGCCGCGACCGCCGAAGACCAACCCCGACGAGTGCGCATCGATGAGCTGCTGGGTGGTCCCGTCGGCGTCGTTGAACGTCTGCAGCTCGTTCGAGAACGCAACCCTGGCGCCTTCCAGGAAGCGCAACATCTGGCCCGACGCCCTGCTGCACCGCTTGACGTCGTCCTGGGGCGCCTTGAGCTCGCCGGGGCTCATGGTCACCCTCGCGGCGTTGTCCGCGATGGCACCACTGCCCTGATGCAGGCGCGCCAACACGGCTGGTGACTTGGATGCCGCCCCTGGTGCTGCTGCTGAGGGCGCTGCCGCTAAAGCCCCTGATGTTGCTGCGCCAGCGGCGAGCTTGGACGCCACCAACTCAGCGATCTGCTCCGTGTCGGCGCCGCTGCCAGAACGACCACGACGAGCCCTCTTGTTGTCGCGGTCCCTGTCGTCGTCGCGGCGGCCCCTGTCGTCGTCGGCGCGGCGGGCCCTGTCGCCGTACTGCTTGCGGCCGATGGCTTCTGCAGCCATCCTCTTGTTCTCCTCCTTCTCCGCCTCCCATGCCATCCAACGCTTGTACTCGTCGTCGTTCTTGCTGATGGTGCGCTTATCGATCCCGACCGCCTGCGCGAAGTCCCTGAGCTCCTCGTCCGCCATGTCAGCCACGTCGCTCTGGTGCTTGTCGCTCCAGCGCAGGTGCATGAACAGCTTATCCCGCGCGTCCGCCTCGGAGTCCCAGCTCTGGCACCTGTGAGAGCGCTTAACCCACTTCTCCTGCGGGCAACTGTGGCTGAACGGGCACTCATGGAACCACCACTGCGTGCACGCGTCGTCGTCGTCGGCGCGATCGCTCGCCATCGCTCGCGCGCTGGCGGAGCCTCGAGCGGAGCCTCGCTCGAGGAGGCGGGAAGCGGCGTGCCCCGCGAGGAGGCGGCAGCGGAGCTCGCAGCTCAGCGATCGATCCGAAACGCAAGGATGTGGCGCAACCAATGCGAGGCTACATGGCGATGGCAAGACGCAAAGCGGTCTTGCCGCTGTTTGGCAAAGGCATGGTTTGCGGGAGAAGGAGGGGGCGCAAAGCGATCTGGCTGCTATTTCGGTGGAAGGGGCGATGGAGGTGGACAGGCGGGGAGGCAAAGCGGTCTGGCCGCTACATGGGTGGAGGTGGCGCAGGAGAAGGGGGAGGTGCAAAGCGGTCTGGCCGCGATATGGTGGAGGAGGTGGTGCAGGAGAAGGGTGAGAGGCAAAGCGGTCTGGCCGCTACTTATATCGGGTGAAGGACGATGGAGGTGGACGGACGAGGAGGAATCGGAAAGCGGTCTGGCCGCTATGAAGAGGAGGTGTTAGGAAGAGGAGGAAACATGGCAGCTGCACGGGAGCTTGGGGCAGATGCTGGAGAGCACGCTATTTTGTAACTCCGCGCGGGCCGAGGCAGCTCGTCTGCTCGGCGCAGAAGCGCCGCGAGGGCGCGGGGGTGCGCCCGATGCGAGGCGCGTCGAGCATGGGCTTACCGCTCATCGTCTTCCTCCTCTCGCACTCCCTTCTCCTCGTCATCCTTATGGTGGCCCTCGTCTCCTTGCGCGTCCTCCTCCTCCTCCTCCTCCTCCTCCTCCTCGTTTCCTTGCTCGTCCTCTCCTCCTCGTCTTGCTCGCCCTCTCCCCCCATCGTCCTCCTAGCGGTCGCGTCCGCTACTGCAGCGCTGAGCTGAGCGGTCGCATCCGCTAAGCGGTCGCTTCCGCTGCAAAGCTAAGCGGTCGCGCCCGCTACTCAAAGGAAAGGCTTGGGTGAAGGCGTTTTGCCGAGCTGGTTGCTGCTGCTGGCCGCGGTGT
Source organism: Prorocentrum cordatum (assembly GCA_963575745.1). Lineage (NCBI taxonomy): Eukaryota > Dinophyceae > Prorocentrales > Prorocentraceae > Prorocentrum > Prorocentrum cordatum. The sequence goes on from CAUYUJ010007892.1 coordinate 97,031, forward strand.
TGCTGGTTTCCGCCTTTGCTGCTGGCGGCGTTGGCGAGACCGCCCTGGCGACGTGCAAGGCGTTCTGGTAAAACTGCCACGCCCTCTCGAGCTCCTTCGGGCGCGGGTTCTGCGCCTTGAACGCTGCCGCAGCCGCGGGGCCCTCATTCTGCGCGCGCCTCAGCAAGCGGTAGTAGTCGCGATTGCGGCCACCGCTGATGCCGCACCGCGCCTTGCCGCCGTTGACCCCCGCCCTCCACGGCCCCCCGTTCGGCGATCTCCAGCCGTGGGGGCCAGGCTGCAGAGCCTGCGGCGGCGGATGTGGAGGTGGCGTCGGCTGCTTCGGAGGCGGCGCTGGAGTTGCCGCTGGTGGAGCCGCTGGAGGCGGCGCTGGAGGCTGCAGCAGAGCCTGAGGCGGCGGCTGCGCAGGTGGCGTCGGCTGCTTCGGAGGCGGCTGACGCGCCGCTGGAGGCGGCGCTGGAGTTGCCGCTGCAGGGGCCGCTGCCGATGACGCCGCGATAGGCTTGGGCTTCGGCGAAACCTCGGACTGCGACGCCGCCTTCGGCCAAAGCGGCATTGTCCCCGAGGGAGGGCCTGCTGCAGCTGCCGCAGGAGGCGGCGGTGGAGGGCCTGCTGCAGCTGCCGCAGGAGGCGGCGGTGGCGAAGCTGGCGGTGGCAGCGGCGGTGGCAGCGAGGTAGCCGATGTCCCCTGCGGCTTTGGCGCGCGACACTTTGAAGTAGGTCCATGCGCTTCTTCGGCAGCTGCTCGGCGCCGAGCTTTGAAGAAGGATCCATCTTCTTCTTCTTGCGCACAGGGCTCTTCACCTGGCGGCTGCCAGGGCTGTCCAGGCCGTGATGCCGATCGAGCACTCGCGCCATGGCCTCTCTGTGGCGAGTCGCGGCCTCCTTCGTGCTCGGGGAGGTCTGCCACGGCCACGGAGTGCTCTTTCGTGCTGGCGCTGGTATTGCTGGTGCTGCCGCTGATGCTGATTCATCGCCGCTGCTGCTGGTGCTTCGTGCTGCCGCTGCTGCTGGTGTTGCCGCTGCTGCTGCTTGGCCAGCATCTGCAGGAGCTTCTTCCTGGGGCACGGGAGGGGCTCGGAGTGGGGCAATGCAGGGGGAGGTGAGCATGCAACTCAAAACAATCGACGACTAGCGTAAGCACATCGACGCTGTGTTGGCGTAGAAAGAAGCAGAGACAACAAATGCGGAGATATCCTCTCCAAGAAGAAAGGAGTGCACCGCCGCGTTCTCCATTTCGAGGAACGCCTCCATGGCGCTCGCTGCAGGGGGCCCCAGGGAGGCTCAGCGGAGCCTCGCAGGGGGGCGCGGCGCAGGCGGCCGCGCAAGCTGGAGGAGGAGGAGGAGGAAGAGGAGGAGGAGGGGGACGAGGAAGAGGAGGAGGAGGAGGGGAAAGCGGAAAATAACGAAAGCGGACAGACCGCTACAACAAGCAAATCTGGCAAACCCCAAGCGGCCAGGCCGCTGTAGCACTATTGGCAAACGCATGCAAGCAGACTGGCCGCTATAGAAAGCATCAAGCAAAGCGGTTCGGCCGCTGTACCAAACGTGGGCATGCTGAGATGATGCAAGCTTGCGCGCAGGTGCTCGTGTACGGCCAGGACTGCTGACGCGCAAACGCAGCGATGAAAGTCTGAGCTCTGGCGCGATCACTTCGTCGAGAGAAACTCGTGGCCACTGGGCGCGTCCACGTTGGCCTTGCTGCGCGCGTCTTCGCAGGTCTTGATGGCCTGCAGGCTGGCCCGCATTCCTTCCCTGCGCGCTCCCCTACGCCCCTCTGTATGCACCCCCCTACTCCCCGACCCTCCCCTGCACTCCCCTACTATCCCCTACTCGCACCTATCCTCCCCCTACTCTCCCCTGCACTCCCCTTTCTCCTGCTGCTGCTGCTCCTCCTCCTCTGCTGCTGCTGCTCCTCCCCCTCCTCCGCGAAGTTCGCCCCCCCTCTGATGGAAAATGCCTCCTTCTTCGTCGCCTGCTTCGTCTTCGTGGTGCGCGGGAAGCTCATGGAAGCCTGCGTGTCTGCAAGGTCCATGAAGCGGACGAGGAAATTAGAACGCGCTGGCTCGTCGTACAAGCGCGGCAGCTTAACGGAGCCAACGGCCGCTGGCTTTGTCATAACGGGTTTTGCAGCCTTCTTGAGCTCAGGGGGTTCGCCATCTTCCTTCCTTGCCCTCTTGCGGTCGGCCTTCTGCGAACCGTGAGCCTCTGTGATCCTTGCTGCTGCTGCGGCTACGGCCAGCTTGGGCTCGGAGCCCGTCAGGGCGTTAACGGCAAGCGCCGCTGGGGCTGCTGGCCCGTCTGCGAACGGTGCTGCAGCTGCTGCTGCTGCTGCTGCTGGTGCGTCTGCTCCTGGTGCTGCTGCGGACGCTGATGCTGGTGCGCCCGGCACTGCTGCCGTTGCTGCGCGCAGTCCTGTTGCAGCTGCGCATGGTGCTGGCGATGCTGCTGCAAGCGTACTTGGCCCTTGGGGGGGCGCCAGCGCTGCAAGCGCACCTGGCGACGCGGCAGGCTGGGGTGATGCAGCAAGCGCTGCAGGGGCCGCTGCACGCTGCATTGCAGCTCTGGCCGCTTGAAAAAAGCTCGGGCTTTGCGCCATCCCGCTCGGCCGCCCTGTGAGAGATTGCTGCAACACCTGATGGGGCGCCTGCTGGATCTGCGACTGCGTCGGAAGCAGCGTCGGCATCATCGACGTTACCAACTGCGCGACCATCGCAGGCGACGCGTCCTGGCTCGGCGGCAGTTGCTGCTGCTGCTGCTGCTGCTGCTGCTGCAAAGAAGGCCATTGTGGAGAACCTGCAGGACTCTGCCTCGAGACAGCTGGCTGCGCCCCGCGGATGCTCCACGAGGAGCTCGCAACGCTTGCGGGCCGAGATGAACGATGGCGCATCTTGGTAGTCTTTTTGAGGATGTTCCAGCCGACGGGGTCGAGATCGAAACGCTTCGGCGGGTGCAGACTGCGCGCCCGATGGTACGCAGCGGGATAGTCGTTCGCCAGGATACTAGGCACCGTCGGCAACTTCACGATGACAGGATTTGGGGTCGTCAGCTGACGCTTGGCCACCCTCTCCGCGAATAGCGTGCCGACGGCCAGCACAGAGTCCGTCCTTTGCTCAACGTCAATCTGAATTGCGCCGTCAAGACCCCTCCATGCTTGCATGGGCAGGCAAGCCATCGTCTGCTTCGTGCGCTCTGAAGCTCTGCGGAGGCCGAGGTCGATCAGAAAGTCGAAGAGGGGGTTGGGATCCCCTGTCGGCAGGGGAACCCAGACTGCCTGGGGCAAGAACTCCTGGAGCGACTCCCAGTCCTGAAGGCCAGCGGCGCAACTGGCAGAATCGCCGTCACCAGCCAGCTGCGAGATGCAGGCGTTGAGGGCTGCCTTGTCGGCGTCGGCGAAGCGTGACTCCGCGATCGCCTGCAGAATCGGCGGAATGTCCTCTGGAGGCAACCTCGCCTTCTTGAGCTCCTTAACCACCTGCCCCGCTTGCGCGCGCGACACCGCGGCAACCTGCAGCGGGTCGCAGATCGACTGCAGGATGAAGCCGACTGCGGGGATGCGCCGCGCAATTGCAGGGGCGTCCATCCTGCGGCGCAACCGTCAGCGGCGACTATAGCCGCTCTTGAGCCGTCGCGCTTCGCGGCTGCGTGCGCATGCTGCGGCGCGACGCTTGGATGGAGAGAGGCTGCGAAGCGGTCAGGCCGCTGATAAGAAGGGCCGTTCCTGGTCTTGCTCCTCCTCCTCCTGCCAGCTCCTCCTCCTCCCCCTCCTCCTCCACCTCCCCATTCATCCTCCTCCTCTTCATCTTCATATGCTGCGCGCAAGCAACGAGCGGGCGCGCCGCTGCGACGCCCAAAGCGACGCACAAGCTGCGTGAACCACATAGTGAAGATTTAGCGGTCAGACAGCTGTTGCAAACAAGGGCGCATATACGCACGTTAGCGGTCAGGCCGCCGCAACAACTGAAGCGGCCAAGCCGCTGCAACGAGCAAGGACGATATTGCGTGATATGGAACGTGAAACCAAATGCAAAGCGGCCTGGCCGCTGCGAAAGTCAGGGAAGAAGGAGAAGGGAAGGAGACAAAATGGTACTACGCAAAGCGATCTGGCCGCTGTAGTGTACATGGAGGAATAGAGGAGGAATGAAGATCTGGCCGCTGTTGAATACATGGGGAAATAGAGGAGGAATGCAAAGCGGTCTGGCCGCTGTAGAAACCAAACAGGAATAGAGGAGGAAGAACGAGAAATATGCGAAGCGGTCTGGCCGCTGTAGAAAGGCACGAGGCACATCATGGAGGAGGAAGAGGAGGCATCGAGCGGATGAAGAGCGGGATGCCCCCCGCGGCGGCTCGCGCGGCAAGCATCAGGATGTCGAGCTGCAGGTAGTAGAAGCCGACCAAGAAGAACACCTCCTCCTCCCTCCTCCTTCTCCTCCTTCTCCCTTGGAGCACAACGTTCTGGCGTCGGTCAGACTTGTTTCAATGTCTGAATTTTGAAAAAAAAAAATAAAGAAAAAGTTGTTTAAACAAATAATGAAAACATAGTGGAAAATATTGAAAAATAGTGATAAATAGTGATAAAAAATGAAAATAATGAAAAATGGTAAGACAATGACGAAATAGTGAAAACAATAAAAAACAGAAAATACATAAATTTAGGGATTCCAAATGTTGCTGATGATAGGACAATGTAAGCTTCTATAGATCCTATAGTGAAACATAGGGGGGGCTATGGGGCCCTACGCTATCGGCAATCCTATAAAACTTATAGGCCATCCTAACCAATCCTAACTCATCCAAACCTCTCCTAAAATAGAACCACTTACCTAACCTATAACTACTTACAAGGTCGCACCCGACAAATTGGGTTCTCCAGGTTCTCCGGGTTCCGGGTTCTCCGGGCTCTCCGGGGGTATTCCGGGGGTTCTCCGGGGGGTCTCCAGGTTCTCCGTGTTCTCCGGGTTCTCTGCTGAGTAGCGCGTTACATTTAGCGCACTAACAATCAGGTGCAACATAGTTACAACTCAGGCAACTTACGCGGCAAGTTGTATTACCGAAGCGCGAAGCGCGTCAATCGAAAAAAACATAAGTGGACGTGCGCTTAATAACCGAATGCAACCACTTGGCCAACACGTAAATTAGTTATAACTGAGTTGTGCCCCATGACCAACGCCGCGCATTAAACCAGTTACGCACGATTGGCTCCAGTTACGGCCTACGGCCTTAAAATTCGCCAAACAGTTATGTTCAGTTAGGTTTCAGTTACTTTTCAGTTAAGACCCAGTTGTTCACTCAAGTATCGGGGGAAAAAAAAAAGAAACGTATCCATGCCATTTCTAATTCCCCCCCAAGCCTTGCGCGTCGGGCTGGCTGCTGCGATCGCAGAGGGCCGCTCGCGCTGCTCGCCGCCCTCTCCTTCCCTGCTGATCGATACCGCGCCTTCGACGGGCGGCTGCATCACCAAGCACGCGGTGAGTGTATTGAAAATACTTACAGCGTCGCCACCGCGCATTTGAATGCATTTCCATCCTTCCACCTCCTCGCGGGATCCCGCGTGCGCGGTGGGGGCGCAGGCGCGAGAGCGGAGATATCCATCGCCAACATGTTTGGAGAAGCTTCTCCCCTCCTTTCCCCTCCCCCACGGCCTATTGCCGTTCCAGGCCCTCGCTCCGGAGCAGCGGCGCCGCGCGTTGCGCGTGGCTACACTGCCAGGAAAACGTTAGTCGGGACGGGGGGGGGAGGGGGGGCAACCGGTCATAAAGAAACCCCAAGCAGAACCCAAGAGGGGCCCAAAAGGGCACCGAGGGAGTTTAGAACTGATTCCAATACGGGCGGCCCAAGAGAGTCATATGAATGGGTGCAGGGCCCATGAGGGCTTCGGGAATCCACCAGCCATCTGCTTTGAACAATAACTTGTCTGGTTGTCCGGTTGTCCGTAGCCATTTTTGGCTGTTGGACCAATCATCCTGCAATCGCGCCTCCCCCGGGCCCCCGGCGCTGCAGCGCCTTCCATCCATGATGGGATCATCCATGGCGTTGGCCCCTGCAGGAACCCCTCCGACCCCCTCCGAGGACAGTGACTGCTTACGCCTACTTCAACGAGGAGGTCACGCATGCATTTCAGAGGGGCGTCCTCTATTTAGATGACGAGACTGGTTCTGTACAATGGCAGTGCGGCAGCAACATCACGTCTTGGCACGGGTCGCGGGACTTCGGGGGCGGCACCTTCAAGATTGATTTCGACAGCAAGGCGGGCCTTCGCCCCAACAAGAACGCCATGTTCTTGAAGGCTTCATTCCTGTTCGAGACTGGCGGTGGAGGCGACGGCCGCACTGGCAGACCATCGAACTTCGAGGGTTTCGACTACCGCGGGCGCAAGATCCCCATTCGGCCGATGACAAAATATACCCTAGATGCCCAAACGGGGATCTGGAAGCGCACAGCTGAGTGGTCTCAAGATTCGCAGGAGTGGTTCAACATTGCATAGTGCATAGCTCGGAACTCGGAACCGCACGAGGCTCGCCCGTAGGGCCGCCCGTCGCCGGCTTTATTTGAGGCGCCTGGCGCCTCTGTAGGACCCCATCTCGGTGGGCAAGGTTTTTCCCGAGTTAATGACAACAACATGTTGGGCTCCGGACTCCGGACCACGACGAAAAAATGCACCCGTAGCCCCGCAAACGCCCCCCCGAAGACCTGCCCCCAAGGCCGAGAGGAATGTTGCCTAAAAATGGCACAACATGTGAAGCCGTTGAGTGTCAAGCTACAGCATCATGCCACATGCGAGACTGCTCCGGTCACAGTCTCCAGTCCGACCACGGGATCACGAATTTGGGGCGAGCAGAGGGAGCACCATCACGCAGGAGAGGCAGACGCCTCGCAGGTTTCGGCGGAGGCCCCTGGACCCCAGGCGGACAAGGCAGCTGCAACGCCAGGGGGCCCTCAGGCTCTCAGGTGATACATCCCAGTGGGCGGGCCCCCCCTTTCCCCCTTCAATTTCCCCCTACCTAGGCTCTGTCTATGAATTCCAGTATATAGTTGTTTACGCATCTCCTCGGGATAATACGTCTCCCACGGCTGCTCGGTGATTCAGTGTTCCCATCGGGCCCGCCTGGATTTTTGGAGGTGAACCCGTTCTCAGACTCGACTGCCCGAAGTTTTTGTCCCCTGCGTTGGAGCGGAAGGCGGCGGGTCCTTGATCGCTCTGCCCAGTTGTCTGAGGGCGCATCTGGAGGGCCCGCCATGGGGGCACTTGCTCGGCGGTGGAGTCAGGCCCACACCAGGGGCAAGCCAGGGGCCGTCCAGGCGTTCGCCCGTCAGGGCTAGGCACACCTGGGGTCTTTTGGCTGTCGCCCGGGCGTCGCCTTTGATTTCAGTTTTCAGGATATTGTTTGATTTTATGCGACCTGTTCTGTTCACTTAATGATCTCGCCCGCGGCAGTTAAGTTCAAGCTGGGAGGGGGGGGGGCGGCCATCCCCCACGTCCTAGCACTTGCCCAGTGCATTCAGTGAGTGTGAGCGTTTATTTGTTCCTGCCAAACGCGCGCGGCCCGATGCGACTGACCCTGGGGGCAGGCATCCGCATGCTTACCCCACATCTGGAGCGTGGCCTGCCACCGTCCAGGCGCTCCCTGCACCTGGGGTGGCAGGCCCCGTCGTCCTTGTGTGGGTGGTCGATGCCAGTTGTATTGTAGGAGGAAGCTGCGAGCCTTCTTTCCAGACCCTTGCTTTGGCCGCGCCCCCCCCCCCATCCCCGCCCGCGCCCCGCCCGCGCCCAATGCGTGGGCCCCGGTGGGATCGCGGGGCGGGGGTTCGGCACCTGAATTTGAGAATTTGTTTGAATGAGTGAATGAATGTGCGCGTATGTTTGCGCGCCCCGCCCCGCAGCAGGTCACCACGCGCAGAGGTAGAATAGAATAGAATCATCCTCCTCTTCCTCCTCCTCCCCCTCCTCCTCCTCCCCCATCCCCCTTCAGGACAGAAACAACATCATCATCATCATCATCATCATCATCATCATCATCATCATCATCATCATCATCATCATCAACATCATCATCATCATCATCATCATCATCATCATCATCATCACCGCCATCATCACCATCATCATCATCATTGTCATTTACGTCCTTGACATGCAGTGTCGCCATCATCGTTAACGTCGTTGCTTTGCCACGCCCCCTAAAACGCTTCGGCGCGCCATAAAAAAGTAAGACCGACAGTTCTATCGGGGGTCGCATACCAAACCCCAACAGATTGGCACGTTCCTCCCACGGCTGGCGCCCCCCCCCCAAAGGAACGCCACCGAAGGCCCCAGGGTTCGCGCGCCGCCCCCGACGTTGTCGGCACGCCCCTCACACGCGCCCTGGGCTCCATCGAAAGCCCCATTGGTAAGGTTCGCCGCAAGCTAAATTCCAAACGGAACATGTTTCTTCTGACATCTTCGCGCGAGTTTCTGATTTTGGGCTGCGGCACTGCCGGCCCATTCGCGCGAGTTTCTGATTTTGGGCTGCGGCACTGCCAACCCAAAATCAGCGGTGCAAATAGCCGCACCCATAGGGCTCGAGATGCCTGCTTCGAAGAAAGCCCGCGTCGGCAGCCCTTTATATATTGCATCTTCCCACACCTCCCTGCAAGAGATCGCGCGCCTGTACCCTGATGCAGACTTTACCCATGCGCCTGCAAGGCAGGCCCTGGACCTCAGGCAAAACTGCTACGGAAAGCTGGTCAATGATCCCATGTTGCCATAGGTCTGCGCGGGCGAACACGGAAACCATGAAAACTTGGAGCCCCAGGGTCACTCTATTTTTTCGTGTTTACGAAAAGTGACTGGGCCAACCCCTGCGGGGCTCGCGTGGGGCTCCCGTGGGGGTCGCGTGGGGCCCCCAGTGGGGCTCGCGTGGGGCTCGCGTGGGGCCCTCGGCGCACCGTGGGGCTCGCGTGGGGCTCGCGCGGGGCTCGCGTGGGGCCCCCAGCGCACCGTGGGGCCACCGTGGGGCTCGCGTGGGGCTCGCGGGCCCCCGGCGCACAGTGGGGCTCGCGCGGGGCTCGCGTGGGGCTCGCGTGGGGCTCGCGCGGCGCTCGCGCGGGGCTCGCGCGAGGCCCCCGGCGCACCGTGGGGCTCGCGTTAGGCTCGCGGGGGGCTCGCGTGCATGGGGCTCGCAGTTCATGCGGGGCCCCATCGCCGCGGGGCTGCGCGGGCCCGCATGAAATTGACCTTTCAGCATTTTCATGTGGAAATCAAGTACCGCAAGGATGCGACTTCGAATGACATTCGAATTTCGCATGTCCGTGGTTTTGTGCCGAATAATTCCCTACCTAGGCTCTGCCTAGAAGGGTTCTTACTCTCTTTGCTTAAAGGGCCGGGCAGTGCTAACCGCCCCGGGCGGTTCCCCCAGTCCCCGCCCCGCGGTTCCCCCAGTCCCCTGGGAGCTTTAGCCTTAGCTTTAGCTTTAGCTTAGCTTTAGCTTTAGCTTTAGCTTTAGCTTTAGCTTTAGCTTTAGCTTAGCTTTAGCTTAGCTTCAGTTTAGCTTCAGCTTAGCGTTAGCTTAGATGTAGCTTAGCTTCAGCTTAGCTTTAGCTTAGCGTTAGCTTAGCTTCAGCTTAGCTTTAGCTTAGCTTTAGCTTAGTGCTAGTTTAGCCTTAGCTTAGATGTACCTTAGTTTTAGCTTATAGTTAGCTTAGCTTTAGCTTAGATTTAGCTTAGCTTTAGCTTAGCTTTAGCTTAGCTTCAGCTTAGTGTGAACGTAGCTTTAGCTTAGCTTTAGCTTAGTGTTAGCTTAGCTTCAGCTTAGTGTTAGCTTAGCTTTATTTTAGCTTTAGCTTAGCTGTAGCTTAGCTTTAGCTTAGATTTAGCTTAGCTTTAGCTTAGCTTTAGCTTAGCGTTAGCTTAGCTTCAGCTTAGATTTAGCTTAGCTGTAGCTTAGCTTTAGCTTAGCTTTAGCTTAGCTTTAGCTTTAGCTTTAGCTTAGCTTCAGCTTAGCTTTAGCTTAGCTTTAGCTTAGTGTTAGCTTAGCCTTAGCTTAGCTTTCGCTTAGCTTCAGCTTAGCTTCAGCTTAGTTTTAGCTTAGCTTTAGCTTAGCTTTAGCTTAGTGTTAGCTTAGCTTCAGCTTTAGCTTTAGCTTTAGCTTAGCTTCAGCTTAGCTTTAGCTTAGCTTTAGCTTAGTGTTAGCTTAGCCTTAGCTTAGCTTTAGCTTAGCTTTAGCCTAGCTTTAGCTTAGCTTTACTGTTACTACTAATGCTGCTTTCCTAGGGGCTCCAACTCCTAGCGAAATTTTGAGTTGGAAATCAAGCGATTGCCGGAGCCAATGTTGCTCGTTCCTGACGGCCCCGGGATTCGCAGAGGGCCCAGTGGGCCGAAATTAGAGAAGAGAACCAGTCGTCGCGTTTACTGTTTCGTTGAAGCGCATTGCCTTGCTAGGTCACTGGGTAGCTCTACGCCTGGAAAGTGGCTGACCCGTTCCCTGTGTTGCATGCGTTGACACAGGCAGAGCCAGCTTACGCAGCAGTTCTACGAGTAGGGCGCGCAGGAAAAATTGCCAGGATCGTCTTCTGGGGGGACGAGGCGACGGGAGGCAACGTCCTTGCCCCAGACCGGACCAGAAAAGCATTGGCAATCTGGTTCACGTCTGCTGAATTACCGCCACACATACGCTCCTCCAGCGTGGGGTGGATACCTTTGGGGGTTATCCCATACAAGCTGGTGGCGAAAATCAAAGGCGGGTACAGTGGCATTTTGAAGTGCGCACCGAAGTTTTTTTTTCGGCAGGCAGGAATGGTCGTTTATCACGGGCATGCGCATTATTGCCCTGGGAGGGGATTTCATCCTCAAAGCGCGCTTCGGGGCCCTCGTCCAGGACGAAGCTGCTCACAAGGGAGCCTTAGGCTTGAAAGGGGCTGCGGGCCTTTCGTGCTGTGCGTGGTGCAAAAACAGAGACCGCTGGCTTAGCCTGGTCCGCTGAGAATTCCATGTGTTCCAACGCGCGCAAACACACGAATACCATATGTATGAAACAGTATACGCGTGTGCATTTGCGGCCGTGTACCCTCGTGAAAATGATGCGATCGCAATCTCAGGATAACGTGCACGCGTGCATCCACTCGTTTGTTTGCGCAAGTATATGGTTGCGTACGACAAACAATGTGCATGCTAGTGGTTGCATGATTCTGGATGTACGCATGCATGCGTGCACGTAGTTGTGCGTGCATGTACGCGCACAAACCCGCACGCGCATGCAAGTTGAATGCTTTGGCACGCTGTAGATGACGAAGGTACGCCTATATAACAGAGATTGACAAGCCCAGTGTGCCCTAGAATCTGGGCTGGCGCTGTGAATTGCAGTGATCCTTCCGACGTCGCGGGGCACAGGTATCTGCGACACTATAAGTTTACGCGCGACCCCAAAACAGTTTGACTCGCATACAGACTTTTCCATATATGGGATGGCGGACGAGTTGGATGCGAAACGCCATGTTTTGAACGCAGCAGATTTCCAAAACCGGGAGAAAAAGGACGGGGTCAATTTCGTTCCTGATGGTATTTTGATGGATCCAGAATGCAGGCAGCGGTTTACCCCTAGAACAGGTCTCGTGTTTGACTGGGCGCATTGTCTGGTAGCTAGCGGCGGCGTCGGGCAATATCACGTTGCTGAATTTTGCCGTGTGCTCAGAGAGCACAAGATCACCCTGCAGATGCTCGATCGATTTAGCACTGACGTCAGAGGCACAGCCAGTGATAAACATTTTCCTCGCGATTTCTTTCAGAATCGGGCGCCAACTGGCGTTGAGGGGAAAGGCCAACACGTGAAGGCCTACGCGAGCGAGTGCTTCAATGCCATCGGCACACTTGCTCATTTCGCAAAGAACGTACTTGGAAGCACGGTCCGCTTCGTCGACATTGCGATTTATTGTTGGTCTTGTTTGAAACTGCATACATCTGCAAGTTGCGCGACCAAGCCGTGCAACATGCTGCGCGATTGTCAGAGATGGTGCGCGCGCGTAACGAAGGCGCCCTGGGATTGTACGGAAGTGATATGTTGAAAATCAAAGCGCACTTGGCGCACCATCTTGGCGAAAGCATGGCGTTCCACGGATTCAATATCAATTGTTTAACCACGGAACGCACGCACAAAGAAATAAAGAGGATTGTTTCGAATGTTCATAGGGAAGAAAGAGTTGCAGCATACGTTGTAGAGAGAGATTGCCGTTGCGTGTGCTGTCAGATTTTGAGGCTGGGATTCGCTTTGATGAATTGCTCACGCTTCGCGAATTCCCACCAGCCCATCCAACAACAGCCGCTCGAACACAAGGCGCTGGCCGTCGAGGCGTTTTGGCGGGGCCTTTGGGCCCTGGGAGCGGGCAGGTGGCGCCCCGGAGAGATTCGCGCGAGCTTTTTCGAACAGTTTGCGCGAGGTTCCTATAGGGGGGGGTGTCTTGGAGCGCCTTAGAGGGTCGAAGACGTCTCTCAAAGACAACCTAACATTGAGAGGGATTGTCATTAAATGCGCCGCCACCCCCATGGGGGAGCCGCGATCCTTGTCAGGGGTGTCAAAAAATAGCCCTCCGAGGAGTCGCCCGGGGACCCTGTGATACCTCGCGCCCCCCCCTCCCCCCCCCCTCCAGGCCCATCGGGGGGGAGGGATGAACCCCTGCCCGAAGGGGGCGAATGGGCGTTGAACAGAAGGCACTCGAGGCCACTGGCGCCCGAAAAGGCTTGTGGGATTTACTGATGTAAGTCGCGCGCGCCCCGGTGAGGCGTTCGCCCGCTTGCTGACCGTGTGCGTCGGGCCCTGCGGTGATGCCTGGGGCATGCCGCGCCATCCGCACTCCTTTAGGTAAAGTGCAAGTCGATGGTTGTGCACTGGTAACCCTCGAGGGGCGGCCGAGCGTATGCATGCTCCGGGCTCTCTGCGCAACCGATCGCGGCACCTTTGTCGCTGTAGAGGTGCTTCGCAATCAAGGCGCTGACGCGAGGGAATGGAAGACGAGTGGCTTCTACTACGTTGCTCCGGCCGATTGCATTGTCGGTTTGCTGCCTTATCTGTCAACGCCTCCAGGGCTATTTCCGCTGTTGTCAGAATTGCAAGGACAACCGCCTTGAAACATAAAAACACGCAGATGCGCGCGGCCGCGCGTGCACGCGCATGTTCAGCACCGAGCGCGCATCGGCCATTCAGCGCGCGCAAACCATTGAGAGCAACAGCGTTCTGAAGTCTGCCGCGTTCCCACCATCCGAATGCGTGGCTGGGCCGTCGCATTCCGACGAGGGCGACGCGGGCATTGTTGGCGCCTTCCATTCTGCAGCGGCGTTGCCATGCTGAATGGGTGGCGCCGCCCCATCCCCGTCCCTCTCCTCCCTCTGCCGTTCTTGCTCAAGGTATTCGGTGTAGCCATGCCGAACGATCAAAGCGACCCAGCCATGTACGGGCCAACTTTCCTAAGTGATATCGAGACGTTTCGGCACCCCCTACTTGTGAGAGATGCGGTGATTGTCTCAGAGCAGACGCGTATCATGTTCGTGTCGTTCATGGTGGTCGCAACTACACGTAATCGAAGCCGAAACCGAGGGCGAGAACTTACAGTTACAGGCCGATCGACAGTGATACGAGCTGGCATCGGTGCTGCTTGCTACGTCATCGTGCTGAACGGCGACAGGACAAACCGAATGGTGCCGAGCCGCGCGCTGCATGCTCAACTTCAGTTCGCTCGGTCCCTCGAGCCACGCCCGGACGGCCCCGACGCTCAATGCCGCTTCCACCTCGATGCTTCCGCGTTGCAGGAGGCAGAGGAGGCCGCCTCCCTGGGCCAGTTTTACGCCGACGAAATCATCGGCATGATGGGTGGGCGGGGAGGGCAGCCATTGTGTGTCAGCATTTTAAGCATCAACATTCCTACGGTTCGATATAGCTGGTCGCGTCGGATCTGGTCAGTCTAGTTTCGCTCGCATGTCATGTCTCATCGCGGCAGCGGGGCTAGGCCAAACGGACCCAACCAAGCAAACAAGACCAACCAGACCAGACCAACCAGACAGACCATCCTGACCAGACAAGCCAGACCGACCACGCCAGACCAGACCAACCAAAACCATGCCAACAAAACGGGGCGCAGGGGAGGCGGCGTGGAGCGCGCCAGCTACCTGGCCGCCTTGATCGCCCCCACCTTGGAGGCCCCGTCGGGGATTGGGTCGGCGCTTCCTATTCGGCAGCGGCGCTGCCATGCTGAATGGAAAGCGCCCGTCAATTTGCAGCGGCACTGCCATGCGCCCCAGTTCCCTCTCGTTCGCCCCCCCCCCCCTTCCTTCTCAAAGGATGAACGTGATGGGCGGGGGAGGCACGAGGGGGCGGGCGCAGGGGGGGCCAGGCGCGGGAGGAGGGGGAGGAAGAAGACGAAAGAGCAGAGAAAGAAAGAGACTTCCCCCGGCAGGCGGCGTCCCTGGCGACGGAGGCGAGGGAGACGACCGCGGAGACACTTCCACATAAGTGAAAGCCTACGCGGGCCGACTCTGTTCGGCGGTAGCTCTTTCGCCACCTCTGTCGACGGCGACGAGGGCTCGCGACCCGGGCGGGGTGAAAAAAAAACACGTCGCCTTGCGAAGGTCCCGTGGACTTGCGAGTCCAAAACGGATGAGAAAACGCCGAGCGAAAGAGAGAGAGAGAGAGAGAGCGAGAGAGATGCTGTCGCGCAGTCTATTCAAAACGAGGACCCCGCAACACAGGATGATTGGGGAACGACGGCAAAAGAGGATCTCGAACCTCCGTGGCAGCGCCGCCAGGCATGTGAGAACGCGCGAGGACCCCCGCCCTGCCTTCCTATGGGGGGGGGGTCAGGTGGGGGCCCTGACGAGCGGCAGGCGACCCCATGTTATGCAATGCTATGCTGCCCCGCGCGACGCAGTGAGTTGCAATGCTACGCATTGAAACGCGACGCTTTGCAATGCTACGCGCTTCGCTATGATTGGGCGGGGTGCTCGGCGACATGATTGACGACAGCAAGAACTGTTTTACATTTTTGACGCCGTATCTGTGGCCACCTCACACGCCTCCGGGGTCGGCGGAGTTGCTTCCAGTGCGTCGCAGCGGAGAGTAGGCTTGAGGCCTTTTGTTGTTGGGTTCTCCCGCCGCTCCTCGCTCGTCCTCCTCATTTCCTTGGCGCCCTCCTCCCTCGTCCTCCTCCTCCTGCGTTTGCGGACCGTAATTCGTGACGTTGTCGTTGCGTGTTGCCGCTCGTTGCCGTTTCCTTGGCTGTGGCAATGCGTCTGGTCTACAGCATCAACGACAACTATGTATTACAATGCTATGCAATGCGATGACTTGATATTCAAAAACATGTTAGGCTGTGTTGCGCAATGCTATGCTGACCCATGGCTTCAACTTATAAACCAGTACGTGGTATGGTGCGCTGTGCGGTGCGGTATCTACGTTGCGAACGGCGTTATTCTATGATGTACAAAGCCGTGATACGATACGCAAAGCTACGCCACGGCCTGGAGATCGCATGACATTGCCCCCCTTGTTTCGACCACGGGACGACGATGCATCTTTCGCTGCAGTGCTACATGCTACGCCTCCCTATGTTTTTACCACCTGGTGGGGGCGATGGCTGTGATATGCCGCGCCCATCTGATACCCACTGAGAGGGGGCGTTGGAAATGCCATGCTACGCTAGGCTCTTTCCAGAGCGCTTAAGTGACAGAGGCGTGGCAATGTCGGGCTGATGTTTCATCATTCGCCTCTGCCATTATAGGGCTCAGGGCTGATCTGTTCCTCGAGAGCAGTTTGTCGCGGCGGCGAAAGCCACGCAACTTGGTTTCGACCGCGCGCGCTCGTGCACATGGTGCCGAAGGCCATGCCGTGCCAGCCAGGACACGTGATCTGCTCTTCCTGCAAGCTCGAGAAGCCTGAGTCCATTTGTAAAAAAAGGTCCGCAATGCTGACGTTTTCGACAACAGGAGCGAGCAAGTGCGTTGCGACCCTTGCAACGCTGTGAAGTCACGGCTCCAGCGCATGGTCAAGGCTGGCGCCATCACGGACGGGTGCCGCGCCTTCGATGGACAGGACAGGGCGACCTTCATGCAACAGGCTGCCGACCTCCACGGATCAGCGCTCGCGAAATTGGTGAACGAGAGGGAGGCGATCTACATTGCCAAGACTTCGGCCTTCTCGTGGAAGGAGACTGGGGCAGCTACGTTGCTCAACGATGTCGAGGACATGCCCAGGTTCAAAAAGTTCCCAGGCCAGCTCGCCGAACTGAAGAAGAACAACCCTCCGTTCAAGTGCACCGCCACGGGCGCGCGGATGATCACGGCCCCCAGATGCGAGAAAGTGACAGAGGACAAAGAAACCATGGAGCGGTCTTCCAAGCGCAAAATCGAAGTTGAGACGAACATCAAGGCTACGAAGAAAGCGAAACCGCCTGTCGACACCAACGGCGAAGCGAAAACCACCCCGGAGAACCAGAAAAGGAGGCTCGAGAAGATGAAGGAGCAGCTGGAGAAGGGAACGCTCGACCTCACCACGCAACTCTCTCTGGCGAAGGCCCCCGACAACAAAGACGACGTGCCTACCAAGCTCGTCACGAAGGCAGAGACGGCCAATGACGAGCTGGCCAAGATTCAGGACACCATGAAGGGCCTCCTCGAGAAAATGACCGCGCCCAAGAGCTTGGTTGGCCAGACGCTCGACAAGGCGAAGGAGGGTCTGAAGACGGCGACCGCGTTCACTGAGCAGATCCAAGGAGCGATTGCCATTGTTATGCTATATGTCAGGTTCCTTCTCCTCCACCCCCTCCCCCTCGCTCCCCCCCCCCGCCCCCCTTTCTATTGATGATCTCGAAGAGGCACCCGGGAGTAGTAGTAGTAGTAGTAAAAATAATAGTAGTAGTAATCCTAGTAGTAGCAGCAGTAGTAGATTGCAGTAGTGGACTAGTAGTAGTAGTAGTAGTAGTAGTAGTAGTAGTAGTAGTAGTAGTAGTAGTAGTAGTAGTACTAGTAGTAGTAGTAGTAGTAGTAGTAGTAGTAGTAGTAGTAGTACTAGTACTAGTAGTAGTAGTAGTAGTAGTATAGTAGTAGTAGTAGCAGTAGTGGGTTGCAGTAGTAATAGAAATCACACTGCGATTACTAGAGGTATCAGTTATAAAAAATAGTGACAGATGTCGTAGTGATAGTAGTAGTAGTAGTAGTAGTAGTAGTAGTAGTAGTAGTAGTAGTAGTAGTAGTATAGTAGTAGTAGTAGTAGTAGTAGTAGTAGTAGTAGTAGTAGTAGTAGTAGTAGTAGTAGTAGTAGTAGTAGTAGTAGTAGTAGTAGTAGTAGTAATAGTAGTAGTAGTAGTAGTAGTAGTAGTAGTAATAACAAGAGTAGCAATGGTAGTATTAGTGGTAGTAGTAGTAGTAATCGTATATAATAATGGTAGTAGTAGTAGTAGTAGTAGTAGTAGTAGTAGTAGTAGTAATAGTAGTAGTAGTAGTAGTAGTAGTAGTACTAGTACTAGTACTAGTACTAGTACTAGTACTAGTTTGGCGTGTCTGGCTGTCAAATTCTCAGGTGCGTAGCTACGCTACGACTATCAAAACACTTGAAGGAAACAACTTTCATAAAACCGAAAAACGTGGTTCCCGAGCTTTTCAGCTTAAGCTTAAGAAAGCTTCCTCCATGTGTTCCGAACAGCGCCGTGCGAGAACAGAGCTCTACGAGGCTCCCCAGCGGTTACCTGGTTGACGGTGTACCGCCGGCTCCCAGTTCCGGCGCGCTGGGGGGCAAGTTCGCAAAAAAATATCGACGGAAGTTTTGTTTTTTTGACATGTTTAAATTCGATTTCTCCTCATTTTCGATCTCACTGCCGCTCGCCATCTTAATCTCAGCTCGATTGGGTACCTGTTATTGCCAAAAAGCACTCAGGCGGGATCGGCTCTTTCGAGTCATCTTGACAGATGCTTTCGGTTTTCTGAACTTTACTCGAGCTGTAGGATAGCTACAGAGCTGGTACGCACACCTAATCGATCTAGAATCGCCAGGCGCGTTCGACTGAAGTATCCTGATCTCTGAACTCGGCTACTCGAGCTAGGTCCGCGAAACTATTCGTACTCTATGAGTTTTTTGAGATGATGATGCGTTTCTTGACTTAACTCGAGCTGCCGATGAGATACAGAGCTCTTTGGCACAGCAATCGGAAGGACGTCATCAGGCGCGATAGTCTGAAGTATCTGGACGCCTGAACTCGGTCTGTTATCAGCGCTGGAGGCGAATCACTATTCGTACTCAGCAATTTTTGGAGGTTCTGATGGTTTTCATGATTCAACTCGAGCTGGAGATGAGCTACAGAGCGGATCGGCCCAGCAATCGGAAGGGAATCATCAGGCGCGCTAGTCGAAAATATCTAGACGCCTGAAACGAGTCTGCTATCAGCGCCGGGGCCGAAAAACTATTCGTACTCTGCTATTGTTTGGGATAGATTGATGATTTTCTTGACTTTACTCGAGCTGCAGATGAGCTACAGAGCTGTTCAGCACAGAAATCGGACGAACATCACCAGGCGCGCTAGCTGAACGTATCTAGACGCTTGACCTCGGTCTGCTATCAGCGCTGGGGCCGAAACACTATTCGTACTCTGCTAATTTTATTGAGATGGCGATGGTTTTCTCGGAGTAACTCGAGCTGCAGATGAGCAACAGAGCTGTTCGGCACAGCAATCGAAAGGACATCGTCAGACGCGCTAGTCCGAAGTATCCAGAGGCCTGAAATCGGCCTGCTATCAACGCTGGAGCCGAAACACGATTCGCATTCAATCCTTCAGAGATGGCATTGGTTTCCTTGACTTAACTCGAGACGCGGATGACCTACAGAGCTGTTCGGCACAGCAACCGGAAGGAAATACTCAGGCTCGCTAGTTCAAAATATCTAGACGCCTGAACTCGGTCTGCTATCAGCGCTGGGGCCGAATAACTATTCATGCGCTGCTAATTATTCGGAGATGGCGATGGTTTTCTCTACGCTGTTCGGCGCAGCAATCGAAAGGAAATCAACGGGCGCGCTAGCTCAAAGTGTCCAGGCGCCTCAACTGGGTCTGGTATGTCTATTACTTTTTTTTCCAGAGATGCTTTTCCCTCACTCCTTCTTCTCCTCGGCGTTCTCTTCCATGAGACCGCGCCCTCGCGCGCGCAATGCGAGATTGCCGCGCCCGCACTGCACGAGGAAGCTCTACGAGTTCCCGGCGGTAACCAAGGTTGACGGTTCACCGCCGGCCCCCAGTTTGAAAGATATTTGACTATTCATTTTGAGAAGCCAGATTTCTCGCACCTGCAGTGGGTTATGCCGCGTCTGCCAGCGCAATTCTCAGGTCCGTAGCTGCAATTATTACTACCGAAGCACTTGGCGGAACCGACTTTCGGAAAAAAAAAAAATGAAGAACGTAATTTTCCCAGTTCCTCAGCTCCCCCTCGAGAAAGCTTCCTCCATGTGTTCCGAGCAACGCCGCGCGAGAAGAGAGCTCTACGAGGCTTCCGGCGGTAACCTTGTTGACGGTTTACCGCCGGCCCCCAGTTTCACTGCGCTGGAGGGCTAGTTGGCAAGAAAAATCTCGACGGACATTTTGGTGACTTTTGCTCGGTTGAAAATTATGTTCTCGAAATTCATCAATTCGTGAGAGCTCTAATATTTGTTCCCGTGATATTCGATCTTATTCCCGATCGCCGTCTTAATCTCAGGTCGATCGGGCACATACTACTGCCAAAAAGCACTCCGGCGGGATCGGCTGTTTGGAGTCATCTTGATAGATGCTGTCGGTTTTCTGTACTTACCTCGAGCTGTAGGAGAGCTACAGAGCTGGTACGCACACGTAATCGAGTCAGAATCATCAGGCGCGTTCGTCTGAAGCATGTAGAGGTCTGAACTCGGTCAGCTACTCGAGCTAGGTTCGCGAAACAAGTCGTACTCTATTCTTTTTTGGGGAGATGATGATGAGTTTCTTGACTTAACTCGAGCCTCAGATGAGCTACAGGGCTCTTCGGCACAGCAATCATAAGGCAATGATCAGGCGCGCTAGTCTAAAGTATCTAGACGCCCGAACTCGGTCTGCTATCAGCACTGGAGCCGAAAAACTAGTCGTACTCTCCGATTTTTTTGGAAATGATTTTCTTGACTTAACTCGAGCTGCAAATGAGCTACAGAGCTGTTCGGCTCAGCAATCGGAAGGGAATCATCAGGCGCGATAGTTCCAAGTATCTAGACGCCTGAAATCAGCCTGTTTTCAGAGCTGGGGCTGACATGCTATCCGTACCCTGCTATGTTTTCGATATGATGATGATTTTCTTGACTTAACTCGAACTGCACATGAGCTACAGAGCTGTTCGGCGCAGCAATCGGAAGCAATCATCTGGCGCGCTACTAGACACCTGGACTCGGTCTGCTATCAGCGCAGAAGCCGAACAACTATTCGTACCCTGCTATTTTTTGGGACATGGAATTGGTTTTCTGGACTTAACTCGAGCTGCAGATGAGCTCCAGAGCTCTTCGGCGCAGCAATCGGAAGGAAATCATAAGGCGCGCTCTTCAAAGTATCTAGACGCCTGAAATCAGTCTGCTATTAGCGCTCGGGCTGAAAAGCGATTTATACTCTGCTAATTTCTTGGAGATGGTATTGGCTTTCTTGACTTAACTCGCGCTGCAGATGAGCTACAGAGCTGTTCAGCACAGCAATCGGAAGGAAATCGTCAGGGGCGCTAGTTAAAGTATCTAGACGCCTGAAATCAGTATGCTATCAGCGCTCGGGCTGAAGAACTATTCGTACTCTGCAAATTATTTGGAGATGGTTTTGGTTTTCATGGGCTGCAGATGAGCAGGGAAGCTCTACGAGTCTCCCAGCGGTAACCAAGGTTGACGGTTTACCGCCGGCGCCCAGTAATCCCGGCGCTCTGGGGGGCTAGCTGGCTCGAAAAATCTCGACGGACCTTTTGGTGACTTTTGCTCGGTTGAAAATTATGTTCTCGGAATTCAACAATTCGTTAGAGCTCTAATATTTTTCCCGCGACTATTGAAAGCATCATAATGTAGAGGATTCTAATCAGAATCCTAATGTAGAAGCTCTCACTTCGAACACCTTTGTATATGCTTTCAATATGAATTATTCCGTAGAGGCTCACACTATCAATCCTTCTGTAGTGGCTCTCAATGAAAATATGTTTTAGATGTGCTCGACAGGAATCCTTCTGTACAGGCTTTTAATAGGATTCCTTTTGTAGAGGCTCTCAATTGGAATCCTTTTGTATTGGTTTTCGATAGGAATCCGAGCGCAACGGGTTTCAATAGGAAGCCTGTTTGCAAACTCTCTCGATTGGAATCCTATTGGAGAGGCTTCTTATATGAATCCTCCTGTAAAGGCTCTTAACAGCAACGTATATGCTTTCAATGGGAATCACTGCGTCGAGGCTCCCGACAGGAATCGGTTTGCATTGGCTTTCAATAGGCATCAATCTTAATGCGCTCACTAGGAATCCTTATGTATAGGCTTTCAATGAGATTACGTTTGTAGAGGCTCTCAATAGGAATCCTTTTTTTTTGCATTGGTGTTCAACCGGGATCCTAAAGCAACGTGATTCAACAAGAATCCTTTTGTAAACGCTCTTAGTAGGAATTCAATTGTAGAGGTTTCTAGTCGGAATCCTCTTCAAGATGCTCTCAATAGGAACACTTTCTGCATATGCTTTCAACAGGAATCATTGCGTAGAGGCCTCCAATAGGAATCAGTACGCGCTGGCTTTCAATAGGAATCATTTTTTAGATGTGCCCAATAGGAATCCTTTTGTAAAGGATTTCAAAAGGAACCCTTTTGCAGATGCGTTCAATAGGAGTCCTTTGTTGTATTGTTTTTCGATACGAATATTATTATGACGGTTTTTTTCTAGGAATCCTTTTTTCCCAACCATCCTGTGGTGTTAGGTCCTCGTTTTGAAGAGACGGTGCCCCGCGTTCTCCTTCCTTCCTTCCTTCCTCCCGCTGCCTCTTCCCTCCTCCCCCTCCGCGTCAGCCACACCCACTTCGGCACACCCCTCACACGTTTCGTGGCCCCATAGGGAGCTCCGCCGAAGGCCCCAGTGCTGCCGCCCGCATGCGTCACGCACACCCAATTCGGCACACCCCTCACACGTTTCGTGGCCCCATAGGGAGCTCCGCCGAAGGCCCAGTGCTGCCGCCCGCATGCGTCACGCACACCCAATTCGGCACACCCCTCACACGTTTCGTGGCCCCATAGGGAGCTCCGCCGAAGGCCCCAGTGCTGCCGCCCGCATGCGTCACGCACACACAATTTGGCACACCCCTCACACGTGTCGTGGCACCATAGGGAGCTCCGCCGAAGGCCCCACTGCTGCCGCCCGCATGCGTCCCGCACACCCACTTCGGCACACCCCTCACACGTTTCGTGGTCTCACAGGGAGCTCCGCCGAAGGCCCCAGTGCTGCCGCCCGCATGCGTCACGCACACCCACTTCGGCACACCCCTCACACGTTTCGTGGCCCCATAGGGAGCTCCGCCGAAGGCCCCAGTGCTGCCGCCCGCATGCGTCACGCACCCAATTCGGCACACCCCTCACACGTTTCGTGGCCCCATAGGGAGCCCCACCGAAGGCCCCAGTGCTGCCGCCCGCATGCGTCACCGCACGCCCAATTCGGCACACCCCTCACACGTTCGTGGCCCCATAGGGAGCTCCGCCGAAGGCCCCAGTGCTGCCGCCCGCATGCGTCACGCACACCCAATTCGGCACACCCCTCACACGTTCGTGGCGTGGCCCCTGCCGCCCATGCGTCCCGCACGGGGCCACACGCTTCGTGGCCCAGGGAGGGCCCCAGTGCTGCCGCCCGCATGCGTCACGCACACCCAATTCGGCACACCCCTCACACGTTTCGTGGCCCCAAAGGGTGCTCCACCGAAGGTCCTGGTGGGTGTGCCGCATGCGTCCCGCACATTCATTTCGGCACACCCCTCACACGTTTCGTGGCCCCATAGGGAGCTCCACCGAAGGCCCCAGTGCTGCCGCCCGCATGCGTCCCGCACGCCCATTTCGGCACACCCCTCACACGTTTCGTGGCCCCATAGGGAGCTCCACCGAAGGCCCCAGTGGGTGTGCCCGCATGCGTCCCGCACACCCATTTCGGCACACCCTCACACGTTTCGTGGCCCCATAGGGAGCTCCACCGAAGGCCCCAGTGGGTGTGCCCGCATGCGTCCCGCACACCCATTTCGGCACACCCCTCACGCGTTTCGTGGTCCCATAGGGAGCTCCACCGAAGGCCCCAATGCTGCCGCCCGCATGCGTCCCGCACACCCAATTCGGCACACCCCTCGCACGTTTCGTGGCCCCGTAGGGGGCTCCACCGAAGGTCCCAGTGGGTGTGCCCGCATGCGTCCCGCTCACCCATTTCGGCACACCCCTCACACGTTTCGTGGCCCCATAGGGAGCTCCACCGAAGGTCCCAGTGGGTGTGCCCGCATGCGTCCCGCACATCCATTTCGGCACACCCACCACACGTTTCGTGGCCTCATAGGGAGCCACCGAAGAAGATATTCACAATTGCGGTATTCACAATTGCATATGGTTGGGTCCTTCGCCAGGATAATTTTAGATACGTCTTCCCCTCTCATGCACGTAAAACTTGCCACCAACCATCCTGTGGTGTTGGGTCCTCGTTTTGAAGAGACGGTGCCCCGCGTTCCTCATCCTCTCCTCTCCTCCCCCTCCTCCTCCTCATCCTCCTCCCTCCTCCCTCCTCCCACCATCACCATCGTCGTCGTCGTCATCATCATCATCATCATGGCACTCATCATCACCATCATCGCATGCGTCAGCCACACCCACTTCGGCGCACCCTCACACGTTTCGTGGTCCCATAGGGAGCTCCACCGAAGGCCCCAGTGCCACCGTCCACATGCGTCACCCCCACCCACTTCGGCACACCCTTCACACGCTTCGTGGCCCCACAGGGAAACCCACCGAAGGCCCCCGTGCCACCGTCCACATGCGTCACCCCCACCCAATTCGGCACACCCCTCACACGTTTCGTGGCCCCATAGGGAGCCCCACCGAAGGCCCCAGTGCCACCGTCCACATGCGTCACCCCCACCCACTTCGGCACACCCCTCACACGTTTCGTGGCCCCATAAGAAGCTCCACCGAAGGCCCCAGTGCCACCGTCCACATGCTCACCCCCACTCACTTCGGCACACCCTTCACACGTTTCGTGGCCCCATAGGGAGCCCCACCGAAGTCCCCCGTGCCACCGCCACATGCGTCACCCCACCCATTCACTTCGGCACACCCCTCACACGTTTCGTGGCCCCATAGGGAGCTGCCACCGCTGCGTCACCCAGTGCGTGGCCCCATGCGGCGTCAGCTCCACGAAGGCCCCAGTGCCACCGTCCACATGCGTCACCCCCTCCCACTTCGGCACACCCCTCACACGTTTCGTGGCCCCATGGGGAGCCCCACCGAAGGCCCCAGTGCCACCGTCCACATGCGTCACCCCCACACACTTCGGAACACCCCGCACACGTTTCGTGGCCCCATAGGGAGCTCCACCGAAGGCCCCAGTGCCACCGTCCACATGCGTCACCCCCACCCACTTCGGCACACCCCTCACACGCTTCGTGGCCCCATAGGAAGCTCCACCGAAGGCCCCAGTGCCACCGTCCACATGCGTCACCCCCACACACTTCGGCACACCCCTCACACGTTTCGTGGCCCCAAAGGGAGCTCCACCGAAGGCCCCAGTGCCACCGTCCACATGCGTCACTCCCACCCACTTCGGCACACCCCTCACACGCTTCGTGGCCCCATAGGGAGCTCCACCGAAGGCCCCAGTGCCACCGTCCACATGCGTCATCCCCACCCAATTCGGCACACCCCTCACACGTTTCGTGGCCCCATAGGGAGCTCCACCGAAGGCCCCAGTGCCACCGTCCACATGCGTCACCCCCACCCACTTCGGCACACCCCTCACACGTTTCGTGGCCCCATAGGGAGCTCCACCGATGATGATATTCACAACTGCGTTACTCACAACTGCATATGGTTGGGTCCTTCGCCAGGCTAATTTTTAGATACGTCTTCCCCTCCCATGCACGTAAAACTTGCCAGGGCCTAGAAATAAACGGTCTCCACTCGCCTGCGGTCCGGGTCCCCCGCTCAGGGGTGCGAGACCGCTCGTGTCCAGACCTGCCCGCTCCCGAGCGCGATCGCAACTTACGACGGCCCCTCGCCTCATGATGGCCACGAACAGGGCTCGATAGCCAAACGCTCAGATATGAAAGTGGGGCGAGCCCCGCACGTGTACACATGTGGGCATGTTATGCGATCTGAAACCACACGAGAAGAAGTGGGAGCACTGCCGGGGGTCCCTGGAGCAGCGGGCTATAATTCCTTTCGCGCTTGCCTTGTCTTCAAGCCGCCCGCGCAGGTGCGCGCACTTGCTGCGACCTCCAGGTAAACGCA